>CALNHX010001936.1:0-199029 GCA_940337035.1 Agriotes lineatus
TTCTTCCAAGATTTTAACTCCCAGCGTCTTCGCCAATTAATTTCCAAATAGTGTTATCATAAGAAGGTGACTACTTAGATACAATTGCCGGCCGACCAGCTAACAGTTTCGGAGACGGTGTGTACAGCTCCTTAAAATACTCTAAACTGGCGCCGACGGATTTCTGTCAAATAACGGCAAGTGTATCCAGGCATTCAAACGAAAATACGTAAACTCAAGTAGCACAATAAATCTGAAAGAGAAGCTCAACTCAAATATAGGTCGCAGTAGCAAATAAAGTCAGAATACAAATATCACAGTATAATGTCAGCATAAATTCACAGTACAAATATATATATATCAGAATATCGTTTCAAAATAAGAATCGTAGATTACTACGATTAGCAATATGCAAATAAGGGCAAAATGGCAATACTTACAGCAATAACATAAGTGCACACATTGTACACATTACAACGAATTGCCAGGCAGGAAAAATTACAGCAGGTGCTCCTACGATGGTTGGTGACGGGGGAAACGCATTGCGCGGTCCCAGAAGGGAACCCAGGGCCGCACGATGCCACAGATTTTATAAGCGTCTAGAGCAAATACATGCGGCAGAAATCAAACGGCTCCGGACCGAAGGCCCAAGATTATCAGCCCGAAACGCATGATCATCGGCCGAGGAAGCGATAACAAACAGCTGCAACTATGGCTCATGACATGATCGGCACTCCAGCACTAGTTGTTGTAAGGGGGAAAGAAGGTCCACGATAACATTCCAGAAGTATAAGGAATCTAGAGCGACTAAAATTCTCACACTGGAAAAATTCCAGGCAATGTGTGACGCCACGTGGTCGCATACAGAATCCGCCGAAGGCGTAGGAATCAAATCTTCCTCATAATGAACTCGGAGACATCAGAACCACACGAAAGTGTAGGCTTACATTTCACACTCAAAAACCAACAGCAGCCTCACAAATTCCACCGAAGTTATTCAAACGCTAAACCACCATGATGTCGGCTTGTCGGGCGAGACGGAAAAGAAGCTCCGAACCAAAGCGCGTACCCAAGAAAATTTCCAAAATAAGGCCACCGAAGTAAGGCACAAGCGCGCGAAATACGAAACGGCGCGCTCACAGAACTATGCGCGAGCAGATACGCCACAGAGCGGACTAAATACCACGGAATGCTAAATTTAAAGGCGGCGCAAATAAAACGTAACAATAGCTCCTTGCTATTCTCAACGACAGTTTATCAAATAACTCTTCCTTTCTCTAAATATATCAGCAAACAGCTCCCACACGTACTTTGAAGTATCCTCTACAATCTTCTTCTGCTTCCCAATATTTTTTTCAGTTAATATGACTTGATTACGTATATATTTTCTTATTTTTAATTAAATATCTTCTCCTTTACTTAAATTGTACTTTTTATGTAAAATTATCTGATAATACACTTATCAGCAGACACAGAATAATTTATACTTTCAACATAATTCCATTTACAGTTTCAAATTACATTTTTCCACTACGCATTTATATAACGAACAATAATATTCATTTATGCGCGAAAAGCTGCTTCTGCTACGCATTTATTTGAACACTTATTGACTCATGCAAACGACTACTATAGCGTAGATATTCAAACGCAGTCAATACTGAACCATAACAATATATCGCACGCACAAAGCTGCTCCAGACGACACCTTTGTGCATATATGCTCAGGCGCGGTGTACACCGAACACAAGAAAGCACAAAACTACTTTGGCGCGTTCTGACTCACTTAGAATCTTAGATGGCTGCTCTCGAATGACCAAATACGATATGAAATCGCCCATCTTAAGTGCTGATTCCCAAATAGCTGTAGCGTAATACCTAAACTTGACGGTCACAGCTCTCTACGGCGACGCCTTTACTATTGCGTCACCTAATGGCGCGGTCGCTTCCAACGACTTGGCACTCCTTTACAGCTAACCGGCAATTTCAACGTGTCTCTTCGCTTATCATCGTCTGCACTCGAAGCAGGGTCGCATTTTCAAAACTTGCTTGACTGACGTTTACTCTTGGGTCGGCGAACAAAAGCACACACATGCTCGGCGAAAACCAATCCGAGATTGACGCTATCTCCACAAAACTCGACCGCTGCGATATACACAAACATATACTAACAAACACTAAAGGACACGCATGCATAAATCGGCTGTATATTGAAATGCTCTTATAAACTCACTCAGGCGAACCAGGCCAAGTTCCCGTTTCAATAGCTACTAACGTATGATAAAAAAAGAAACAGATTGGGCTTTACCATTAAAATTTAAACCAATTCCATGAATGTAGTATAGTTAGTATTATTTAAGACATATTCAAATTATAAAATGTTATGAAGGATGTTGAAAATTACGTGCCTTATTACGAGTACATAAATAGTTTCCTTTCCCTATTTCCAAAAACGGATTTCGCTTTTTGCCCACCTGCAGAGTAGTTTACACGTATAGGACCAAAAAACTAGTTTAATCGGTGAAAGCAATTGCTGTTTTGAACATTCACTATTACTTTGTAACCTTATACACCGTTTTACCACACTTTTTCTCTGTATTCTAGCCGAAGCCTTAAAATGCTACATGTGCAACTCTCAGCTGCCTAACCGGACATGCTTCACCCCAATAGATACCAACGTCATACCAGCATTTGAGTGCAACACGACTAGTACGAACATAGCTCGAGTTATTAACGGCCCAATAGATGGCAGGCTAGTGCGAGCTGCAGAAACTTCAACCGACTACGAATGCGTCACCTTTCAAAAGCACTGTAAGTAGAAATACCGTGATGATATCATGAAACAGTAAGCCATTTGCTTTTTCAGATAAAAACGATAATATAACGGAAATGGGAAGAGATTGCTTCCCCAAGCAGGTCGAGGTGGACGCCTGCACGATCCTGAAGGTTGCGGGTGGCACAACATACAATCTGACACAGTGCAACATATGCACCACCGACTACTGCAACTCTTCGTACGTCCTAAAGGTTTCCGGGTTGCTGCTTTTGTGTCTTTGTCTTTTAAGGACTGCGCTTGAGTAATCCTCCGTGTATATAATTAAGAAGTAATTTAAAAAATTTCGGTGTAATGAAATCTGAAATAAAAATATTTTCTAAGTTAAATTATCAGTACTGCTTTAAGTAGTTGTGTTATTTTATTAATGTTAGTGTGAAAAATCTATTTACTGATTGTGTTAGCCGTGGGTTGCTCTTTGGAATTTGTTTTAATTTAGTTAGCTATTGGCTAAAAAAATTAAATCTCGATATGGATTTGGAGATTCACTCCAACTCCAGAAACTTATTCAACACAAATAATCCGAAGCAATTTAAAATTTAAGGTTTAAATGGGAGGTATTCCGTTTAGAATTTTGTTAATTGCCACAACGGTTTTGTAAACTTTGAACCGCCACAAAATTCACGATCTAACGATGTGCACAATCGTAATATTTCCTGGGTTCAAAATGCATGTGGTAGTACGTTGCCATTTCTAATAACTAGTCTCCAAGCCTAAAAAAGTTCCTACAATCTGCAATATTCCTGTTGCAGTTTAGTACCAATCATTCTGTATATTGGGTTGCCTCGCTTCCGTTTTCAGAATTTTGAGTATTCTTGAACTGATAAATTGATGATAACTGTCGATTTACATTGGTATCTGCTTTTGAAGATTGTCAGTATATAGCGGGAGTGATTTCCTGTTTTCATTTGGGAAAAATTGATTCTTGATACTACTTTTTGCAACATAACATATTTTGGAGGTGTTCTTTTAGTTTTATTTTATTACACTAATGTACTAACAATAACTTTGGTAACGTTCAGCTTGTAAATAGTAGATGGCCCAAAATTGTGTGGGACAATTATATCTGCGAAGACGATCAAAAACTTTTTGATTTTATGAGTTTTATGTTTATCTACATGCTACCGATTATCGACTTTGGTTGATCGTTTTCGCACGGGGCAATTTTTTTTATTTAAAGCAATGCGACATTAATTGATTGTTTCTGTAAATATTTAATTATGTGTTCTAATTAAAAATTGGTGAATAAAAACCTATTGTGGGTTTAAATAACTTCTGCTTGTTTTTATTTTGTTTTTGAGGGCCTTAAGTGGTTAGGGGTTTACTACTACATCTCTAGATCTTCTAGTAGCGTTCTCTAGCACTCCGCCAGTTTTTTCAAGAACTAGCTGGAAAATTTTGCTACGCAATACGCCAATTCCAAGCGACGGTGTATATGTTTTAGGATTATTGTGTTATGAATATTATTTACATTATAAATTCTTGGTAAGAAGAAAGAGGGCAGCTGGAATTTTATTCTTAAGTCCACATCGTAAGGTAAATAATGTGCTAATCTAAAGGTAATTCTGAACCGGACATCATTTGCACCTCTATATCGATCAATTTATGAACATTGCAAATTCGTAAGATTTTGTTTTAATAACAAAGTTCAAATGTTTTACTACTTAGTATCCGATGGTTTCTATATGATCTAATATATTTTATCTACGACAGTGTGTAAAATTGCCTTTTAGTTGGCAGTTTTAAGTTTGTAAAACGACTGTTTAATAACATGTTTTCATTAGTTTACGTCGTTAATAGCAACGTGCTTAAAAAATTTCATTAGGCACGTAGTTAGTAGCAACGTGTTTTAAAATTTTTAAAACACTCAAAATTAGGACCGGCTGCTAGTAATTCTAATTTACATGTAAAGTATTTTTTATATTTACCGTATTTTTAGATTCTATTGTAGATAAAATATTGTACGATACACATGCGTAAAGCATCTTTAGTCACTCGCGGGGCTTAAAACGCTCGCTCACTCGCGTTTTAACTCTACCCCACTCGTTACTAAAGAGTAGCTTTACGCACTTGTATCGTAAATTACTATTAGAGGTACTACTACAGCGTTTAAAAAAATAAATATATGTTATATTAAGGGTGGGATTAGTAAAAAGTAATTCTTTACATTCAACTTTTGGAGGAATATGTTTACTACTTTCTGAAGGTAATGTATAAGAAAAAAAAAGTAACACGCAGGAACAGAATCTCCGACTTCTCCGTCCTGGAACGTCATAGAACGTGACCTCCATTTCAGTCATTATTTGAAAAAGATATACAAGAAAAATAGTGAAAGCGTTACATGAGAAACATTATTTACGACATATAACATAAAGTCCAGTAGCTCAACGTGAAAGGTGAGTCGTCAACTAAAATAAATAGGGGCTTGCTCGCAATAGACAAAACAATTGTACCTGAAAAATATGGCTAGTAGGTAATTTTCAGAGACATTAAATCCCAGAGTTTTAATGTTTGGATAAGTTTTAAAACTCAGCTTTAATCATTATTACCAGTGTTTCGTTGGGAGGGGGAATGAAAACGTCGCTCACGATGCCATTTGAAGCAAATGGCGGGCAACCCCATTTTTCGGTTCCTCATAATCATACGACCAAAATACTTATTATTATTCTTATTAAGGTCTTCATTTCCATTTTTCTCTAAGGCAAATAGATTCTGAGCTAGAGCAGCGTAAAATGAAGAGGAACATATTTTCCGACGATTATTATTGATAAAAATTTATGTTTCCATTGTGACTAATTATTATTTTTCAGTCATTTTCACAATATCAGAAGATTTGTGGGCTCAGGTAGTCGTGTCGAACCCCATTTCTAACGGTCAAATTCTTACAAATCCCAATACATATGCGTAGGCCGGAGTGATATTTCTGCCTTTAGACGCTAGTAACTCTATTCGAATCGAGATCGAGACGCACAAAGGCCACATGTTCAGTAATAAAAGGGTCGTCAATGATTGGCACTGTCGTCACCAGGACTTTCATAACGCAACGATAATCAAATACGTTATGCATGTGACTAGCAATAGAATTCCACCTAGGAGCGCAGGTTTAATTCTTACCGTCTACGATGTTTTGTTTCTTTACGAATCAACATAATTGTAATGTAAAAATATATTAAAGACATTAAAAACATGTATTCTGTAATTGTTTTGTTACGTGAGAAGTCCTCGGTTCTAAACCCACGGTGGTCGGACACACACACACGCACACACCACACAATGTTTGCTGTGCAAGCACCAAAGGCGCGCTCCAACTCTGTATCCCTAATCCGGGACAAGTTGAGCATTCTACCGCCAGATGCCATTTTAACTGGAAAGGCCACCTATGTGGTGGGCTAAACAGCTAGTGCTATACTAAATGGTGCAGCAAATCAACGCCAGTGATGCAAGGATAGAGGCACACGAGCACCAGGGTTGAGCGAAGGTCCTTGGCCGGAACTAATGGCCGGATACTGTTACGGTATTAATTCATCATATCGACATAGGTCGTATTGATTGTTCAAAAACGGGTACAAACTACAGGGTTCGCCGGCTTTACTAATAAGAACACAGATCTTAATGTGCTGGAGCAGATTTTGGTTGCTCCGGTTACTCGCACTTAACTCAGTCGGGAAGGCGTGGTTCGAAAGCTCAAAGCAAAACCGGCGGCACTTACCCTGATGGATTGCTTAACAGAAAAAGAAATGCCTGAGCGCCACTTGGTTCTGATTAGGGGTGGCTGACGTGTCTAGAACCAAGAACAATACACGTAGCCTATGTAGAAGTCCTCCAGGTACGTTGCTGAACACCTCCGCCTGTTGTTCACCAAGCCTCCTCCGAGTAGCCGGGTGACCTTGTCGTTAAATCACTTACCTTCAAGGCCACCGTCACTAAAGAATAACAAAAGAACACTGAATGGCCCAGGGCTTGGGGCTTGCTTATCAAAAAAGCGTACTTTCAGCTTTACATTGCAAATTACACTCGGCCTTTGCCACACTGGATTAATTAATGACCCAGAAGGGGTTCAGAACTCAACAAATAATCAAATTGACTTTAATGGGTTTATTATTTAAAGAATTAAAGTTTACACAAATCTTTACATTGATAATAATCACCCGGAGGTGGATTCAAGCTTAGTAAAAAGAAAAATCACACCCTACATGAATATAAAAGGGGTTCCCACGCAAAGTTACCTTATGGTCTAAATATGTTGTTACACAACGGACAAAACGAAATAGATCACAGGGGTGAAGCCCCTGGTTAACAACAAACAAATCAAAACATAGGCTTAAGCTTAGGTGAACGGGCACAATATTTACGAACTCCCGGAAAATACAACAAATATAGTCGCACCTTAATTAGGCACAAGAACACAATTGGTGTAATACATAGCTCCTATCTGGTAGCTGTAAGCACGTCGCTAGTTTCTGCTATAAACTCGTCCTCGGGGAAGCTTGGCAAGGCGTTGCGGAGGTACAGAAAGGGCTGGAGCCGGGCCTGATAGTTGTTTAGCGCAAAGCGGCGCCTAAGATGATGTGGGCCCCTCCTTGGGAAGAATCGGAGCGATAGAGTTGATTTTATTCCAGGCTTCAGAATGGCACGACGCAATCGGACTTTGCAAATAATGCAACCAAGGCACTACAATAATTAACACGCGGTGGGCCTCCCGTCGACTTCGATAAACTCAGCGTCGGTAATTCAAAAATGCAGTACGCAAAAGGTTTTTTCCCCACAAAGGTACGGGAAACCGTTAATCACAAGCTTAAAGATGTCGTCTCTAAATGGATCTGCAAATGGTGCAACGATCTTCCCCTGAGAAGTACATCAACTTAAGGAGACGAATCGGCTATATGCCAACACTGAAATATCGATAACTCAATCGCCCACCCCGCGTGTTCGTTCAAAAACACCCAACAAGGGTAAAATAATCGTCCGAAGGTCTAAGCTGAACTGCCTTAAAAAACCCAATCGCGCGGTGACTACCGAATTTGTTCACCCCGCGCCGCCGTGAAGTTATCCTTTTCTTGCAGCCGTTAAGAAAAATCTTCCCTTTCAAGATTGCATTAACGCTCAAAGAATTGCGAACCGAAGCAGCTTACTGCGTATTGAAGAAAAGCGAGAGGGGTCTGGAACATTCCAAAGGATTTCTTGCAGTCGTAATGACTTCCACGGTGTTGAATTACGAGGCCAGTTTTTACGAACTTCGGGCGTTGAAGTCAATAACAGGAAGTGTCCAAGGGCAGCATATGGGCTATTGCCAAAACAAATGTAATCCCAGAGCCTAATTTCTTTGTGCGTGAAACAAGGAAGGGTTGTTCAAAATTGATTAGATGCATACGGATTTGAAGAATTTGCAATTACAACGACGCCGAGCAGTCGCGAAACATGACGCAATTAGTATACGAAACGGGAACGTTTATCAAGAAAAGAATTACAATATCTATGTTTGTTTTTAGGTTCTGAGTATAACTGTACTATAAATACCTCGGGTAACCCCAAGACTATAAAACGAACAAAGCGACTCGGACGTGACATGAATTGTTTACAAGGAATTTTCACGCATCACGGAGCCCGAGCATAAGCCCAAGTAAATTCGAATTACGACGCCGCGTTAACAGGGCCGGTCTCGCGCCAGAGGCGGCTTTACGAAAAGTAAATCGGCCAGCGCTTTTTAATAGAATTACTCAATCAAGAAATACCTTTACAATACCTAGACAGACTTCGATAAAACAAAAAATTGGTATCAATTTACCCGCGAGGCAATGGCAATGGCAGTTCAAAGATTGGCTACAAGTAATCGGCGCTGATCTACAGGTTGGTAACGATATATTTTTCCAGATCTGTGTTGAGATACAAGGCGTCGGTATGCAGATTGTTGGTGAGACGATTGATGATCGATATGAAATTTCACAACACTCAATTGAGAAATGGTTGAAATTTCAGGTGTGCAGGATATATTTGTGGTAGAACTACTCGTAGATGGCATGTAATCATATCTTATCGTTTACTAAATATAGCTGCTATAAATTCTTCTATCATATTCAATATCAAAAAACAAGAATCAAATATGTTTTACAGAACTTTCTTTAAAAAAAACTGTCGTTTGATTTAATAACAGACCATCTCAAACGGCGTTCCACAATTAACAAGAATAAGGATCGAAGAGATTTGTGAAATGAAATCATTTTCTAGTGATAAACAGCAGTTCAGGTACATGATGTAAATATTGTTGTTTTAAAAATCTTGTTAGTACTCTAAGGCTAAATTCTTGACGTCGAAGGTGGTGAAAACTTCTATAATTAGTGGATTACCAAGCTGAAATTTTGATGGGCCAAGTGTGTTGATTTGCCAGAAGACTACTTAGAGAAGGCCTAAGATGAGTGTAGAATTTCTGAACTAAAACATTAGTAGTTCTCAAAAAAGTCTTTTTTTTTATTTTTCTCCTATAGTACCGAAGCAGCTTATAGATTTATTTTATAATGAAATCAGGTCTGTACTTGGATAGTGCTAGCTATATTTCTTTCTACAATGTAGTATTTGATACTCAACATTGGTTTAGAATAGAAATATCCTTTGTCCCTATTTCCCAAGTTTACCTAAATGTGTATTGCCGATTGGCTTTCGGGGTATTCTTTTATGCTAATGTTTATAGTAGGTAAGTGTACTAATTTTTTTTTATAATAAGACCTCTTTTCTTCCTACCCACTTTTTATTCTACGGCCTATCGGCCTTGTTCGTTATTTACTTTTTCCCTTGACAATCTCTATGAGACTATAAGACCTAGATACTTTCCATGCGGTTTTGCTTAATTATTGGGTTTACATTACTTTTTACAGTTTTTAGGTGAGTTACGTGTTTTAGGTTCTGTATGTTTGTATAAATGGAAACCAGCAAATAGAAGGAAAAGGGGAAGAACAAGAAAGAGCTGGAATACTGGAATTCAAGAAGCCATGCAAGAAAGAGGACTAGAAGAAGACGGGTTCAGAAATAGAACTGCATGGAAATTGGGATGCGGCAGATGGCTAAACTAGCTGTACTTAAAACCGCTTATATATATATATACAGGGTGAGTTTTTTTTCATTATTACTATAGGGATCTCGGAAACCGTGAAAGATAGAAGGTTGGTTAAATGGAGAAAGAATTGCAGTTTTATGAGCTTATTTGAGATGTGCTTTTGTTTCTTTGAAAAAATCCAAGGCCTACTAGATACAAGCAAAATATTAAAATTACTTAATTTCTTAAAGTCACTCTAGCGCCGTTATTATTGAAAATAGAAAAAAAATAATAAGAATAAAAGTTTTAGCTATTTTTACTATGTTTATCTTACACTTATTAGTTTTCTTCTAGCTTTCATAGTTTTTAAATAGCAATCATAGTTGGCTTAGACATTTCTAACAAGATCTCATTTTTCCGCTTAAAATGACATAAGGTTTGTTATACATATTTTGACTAATAATTCTTTTATAATAATTTTCGTAATAAGAAAATTACGAAAACAAAAGCTATGAAAGCTAGAAGGAAATTAATAAGTGTAAGATAAACACCCTAAAAATAGCTAACACTTTTATTCTCATTATTTTTTTCTATTTTCAATAATAACGGCGCTAGACCGACTTTAAAAGATTAAGTAATTTTAAAATTTGGTTACATCTAGTAGGCTTTGGATTTTTTAAAAGAAACAACAGCACACTTTGAATAAGCTCATAAAACTACAATTATTTCTCCATTTAGCAAACGAGATATGCTCTTTTTAGAAATGTCTAAGCCAACTATGATTGCTATTTAAAAAAATGTAAGTTAATGTTATAATTCAGAAACTATGAAAGTTAGAAGAAAACTAATAAGTGTAAGATAAACACCGTAAAAATAGCTAAAACTTTTATTCTTATTATTTTTTTTCTATTTTCAATAACAACGGCGCTAGACCGACTTTAAGAAATTAAGTAATTTTAATATTTTGCTTGTATCTAGTAGGCCTTGGATTTTTTCAAAGAAACAAAAACACATCTCAAATAAGCTCATAAAACTGCAATTCTTTCTCCATTTAACCAACCTTCTATCTTTCACGGTTTCCGAGATCCCTATAGTGATAATGAAAAAAAAACTCACCCTGTATATATATATATATCTATATATATTGATGTTAATTTTTAATAAATCACTTCAAACTGGAATTCACCCCATACAGTGGAAATTAGCATACTTGACGCCGATCTTTAAATCCGGTGATCCGAGGGGAGGTCCATAAATTCGTTCCCTAAGTGTGAAAAAAAGGTTCTACAAAAACTTCAATATTTTTATTTTTCAATATAACCCCTTTTTACTTTAATACATTTATTACATCTACCAATTAATTTTTCTAAACCTATAAAATAATAACTTTTATCTTTATCTTCAAAATGGCTGTTTACAGCAGTAATCAGTTCTTCATTGTTCGAAAATCTTTGTCCCCTTAGCTCCTTTTTCAAATTTGGAAAAAGATAAAAATCACTGGGGGCTAAGTCGGAACTGTAGGGTGCATGGTTAATTTCTTCAAATCCACATGCCTGTAGTGCGGCCATTGCTACTCGAGCTTTGTGTACAGGGGCATTGTCATGCAAGAGCAGCACGCTTCTGGCTAGTTTTCCATGGCGCTTTTCTTTAATGGCCTCTTTCAAACGATGTAGAATGTTGGCATAGTATTCTCCTGTTATCTCTGTATCCTTTTCCTTGTAATCAATTAATAGAATTCCTTGTGAGTCCCAAAATATGGTTGCCATAATTTTTCCGGCCGACTGCGCAACTTTAAACTTCTTGGGATGCTCTGTACCCTTCCGGTGCCACTGCATCGATTCTTGCTTCGACTCTGGATCATAAAAATGAACCCATGTTTCATCCCCTGTTACAATCTTATCAATAATTTCTGCTGGATTATCCCTACACATTTCCAAAAACTCTCTACATGTTGTCACGCGCGCTCGTTTTTGAACAGGTGTGAGTAATCGAGGCACCCATCTTGCAGTGACCTTGGACATACCGAGATGGTCATGAAGAATCCGCAAAACTGTTGTTTCTGATATGCCACATATCTGTGCTATTTCTTTCTTCTTTAATCTTGCATTTTCTAAAATTAAATTTTCCACTTTTTCCACATTTTCTCCTGTGATGGCTTCAACAGGCCGACCAGAGCGAGGGTCATCTTCTAGAGACTCTCTACCCCATTTAAAAAGCTTGGACCACTTTTTAATTGTGTAGTCCGAGGAAGTAGAATCGCCATATACTGCCAACATTTCTTCCCGAATGGTTGTCGGACTTTTTCCCTGTTTTGTCAGAAACTTTATTATGGCTCTGTATTCAATTTTGTCCATTTTCTACTTTTTAAGTATTCACCTCACACTTTTATTTATTAAAATTAAACTAATTACACGAAATGGTTCAAACTTTCTAATTACCGTTATGACAGATGTACAAACGGAAAACATTCAGTTTTCTTTTGTTATCTGGCCTACTAGATATTCAGGGAGCGCATTTATGGACCTCCCCTCGTATATCAAAAATTTGCAATATTTCTAAACTAAGTATTTTTGGATTTTCTTTTTGAATCATTGGTAAAAACATTTTGCCACATTAAAAATTCTATTTCGCAATTTCAACACAGTTTTCCTCTTGCCAAATCAGTGTCTACTAATCTTCTCTACTACACTGAATTTATAGCAAATGCTCGAAGTAGAAGATCTCAAGTCGATACAGTTTACACCGATTTTTCTAACCCTTCGATTAAATTAATCATTCAATACTAATCCAAAAATTAGCAGGCTTTAGAATATCGGGTACACTGTTGAATTGGTTTCAATCTTATCTGGTGGGACGAAAACGGTGTAGAGTGATCAACGGGTACAAATCAAAAGGAATTGAAACTGTCTCGGGCGTGCCTCACGGATCCCACCTGGGCCCTACACTATTTAGTACTTTTATAAATGATTTAACTTTCAATTTCAAATCTTTATATCTGCTCTATGCTTAAAACTCTTTACTGAAATTAAATCAGTGACTGCATAATCTTCAAAATTACCTCAATCACTTGAACGACTGGTGTAGCAAAAACCAAATGTTTTTAAATTTTGAAAAGTGTCCATTATAACTTTTCACTACACATTTATTTAAAAATACAGTTCTTAACAGCGCAACCAGCATACGAGATCTAGGCATCACTATGAGCAGTGATTTTACTTTTAACAAAATGTTGGGTGTTTATAGTCCGCGTAACACAAAAGGTTCAAGACATAGAATCACTAAAGAGCATTTTTGTTTTGGCACAATGAATTCAGTACTATGTTATTCGACTAGTTAGAACTTACAATAACCTCCAACAAAAGGATCTCGACATATTTGCAATACCACTGACAGTATTGTCAAAACAATTAAAGCGTTATTATTTGGATATTATTGGATGGCTGTTAAATCAGTCACCGCTTGTCTGGCCTTTGTTTATGAATAAATAAATAAAATTAAGAATAGTTGCATATCCATTTTATATAAGTATGCTGAAATCAAATGTCAGTTTTTATTTATAAGTATTCCATGGTTGGCATTTTGTAATTAATTAGTATTATAAATTCTTTCTTTAGAAGTAGAATTTTCAATTATATTTCTAGTAGTAGTTGTAATCAATTCCTTGTTTATTTGATGCCCTCTAAGGACATTGCATTAAGTTAATTTCCTAATTATTTAATTAGTCTTCCAATGGGCTTACAGTTTCTTGAGAACAGGTAATCTATCTTTCTAATGACGTCTTCCATAATTATTCATTCATCGCCTGTGTAGAGTTTATCAGTGAATAACTTAAACACTCGAAATGCTTGTACCATAGCAGGAGCCATGTGGTACAGATGTGTAAGTTGTGTTGCATAACCTTCAACAGATTTACTTTTAGTATCATGTTTATACGGATACATTTATTTTGCTATCCAGGAGCAGTTCCTTTTTATCACTGATGACGCTAACTTAGCGGCTTTTTTGTATTGTATTATCACTTTCGTATATGCAATCAATTGGCGCATTTGTTTAACATTTGCGTACATGAGCCAAATTCCAATAGAACAATTTTTAACAAATATGAAAAATAGCATTGAAAAGTTAAATCAGAAAACTCAAAATAAAACTAAAGGTAAAATTTGTAGTATTTTCACTAATTACAAAAATGAAACAGGACAAACAAAACTGGCTTGAAAATAAATTGAAAAAAAATGGGAAAAATAAATTAATATATCAAAATATCCAAAGAAACCTTTGCAAATTTAGTGCTCATGGATGTGGAAAAGTTATTGTAGAAAAACACAACCAAAACTTTACATTTTATCAACGATACTTTAATGATATCATAATAAACTCAAATAAAAATGCAATTAACACAATTTTAAATGATTTCATTCGCATCCTAAATTAAAGTTTACCTTAGAAACCGAAAACAATTCTCAATCAATACACTTTCTAGATATAACATTGTAAAGAAAAGCAATACCAACCGGATTTTGGATATGTAAACTTCAATTCAAGTACAACTATACAATATAAATAAACATAATTACGAGTTTATAGACAGAGCTATTATTTTATCTAGCAAACAATTCGAGGAAAAAAATAAAGTTTAATAAAAATATTCTTTTAGAAACTGATTACCTCAAAGATTTTATTACTAACAATATAAATAAAAGATTTCAAATTTGAAGAAGCAAAATGGAAACGATAGATTTTATAATCAAATTTCCTATATTCCATATAGGTAGAGGTTGGCTGTAAATTAAGGGCCAGTTGAATTTCTTCATTGTTATACGGGACAGAAAAACTTGTATATGAAAAAGTCATACCATTTAAGACATTCTCTTTAAAAAATTATTAACCGATTATAGGCCTAAACTTAGTAATGAACGAGATATTAATATTAAAGTTGTTTTATGTACACAGAAACAGTATTGCTAATTAAAGTGAAACTGATTACATAATACATACGGTCATAAACAAATTACATACAAACAAACAAATAAACAAGTGATCAATATCTGTCAAAATACGATTGTGTTGAACAGATCTGTTACAAATAAATTCGTTTACCAATCAAAAAAGCGTGAATATGCTAGGAGTATAATTTTTGTGTTAGAAAAATCTCAGCAAGCGGCTGAAATGTATCGCTACTGTTACCCAAATAACTTATTGCCGCATCCTCGTACAATTGCTAAACTCAAAATAAAATTGCAAACTTGTCGAAGTTTTTCTACAAATTCAGGGCATCTTAAACGTAGGCAAAACAGAAACAGGGAAATTCCTAATGAAGACATCCTCTTAGCGCATTTCAGAGAAAATCCACATACTTTAATAAAAGGCAGGTATCCATTTAAACTAATGCAAACTTTTAAGACTAATATAGATTACATATTTATTTAGTGGTCGTCATTTTTTCGTATCCTCCTATTCAGCTCAAAGTGCTATTGTATACATAACTTTAAACGCTAATAGCTCCTAAGTTACTAACCCTAGGCCTATAGCTGGTTAATAGTTTCTAAACTAACAATTTATTTTTAAAAATTCAGGGTGTTCCATAAGAAAAACCAAAAGTAATTAAGCTTTCGATTTAATCGGAAACCGGATATTTTTATTCGCACTCTTAAAATATTTGTCATATAAAATGGTGCTGTAACGCTAGCTTCCGTTTGAATTTGAGTAATTTAATATTAAATAATATATGCAAATTTAAACGTCGCCGACCTTTAGCGTTATCAAGAATCCGGCGTGTTCCAGGGAGATAAGCTAGCGCAGACCGAAATTCCGCCCGTGATAACAGCGCTAGACAAAGAAAAGTCGCGCGCCGCCTCCCCACCTATGAACATCCAAAGCCGTATAAAAGCGGTTGCAGAGCTTATTTAGACAGATTTTCCTAAAGATTCCCCAGAGAGATTTTCCACCGAGATTTCTCTAGATCCCGATTCCCGATCCCGATCCCGAAGCTTGAGCTTGGCTCAGGTTTACCCGTCCTGTCCGAAGAGATTTTTATAGAGATTTTCCTTCCAATAGGCTGTCCTCCCAGAGAGTTCCTCCGTCGATTCTACCAGTACCTGGAAAATCCTGATAGCTAGTTCAATTCAGTGGTTCCGAAAGGACGTCTGAAACGCCAGCTAATTTCCCTGAGAAAATCCTGATAGCTAGTTCAATTTAGTGGTTTCGAAAGGACGTCTGAAACGCCAGTTAATTTCCCTGTAAAAATCCTGATAGCTAGTTCAATTTGGTGGTTCCGAAAGGACGTCTGAAACGCCAGCTAATTTCCCTGTGAAAATCCTGATAGCTAGTTCAATTTAGTGGTTCCGAAAGGACGCCTGAAACGTCAGATAATTTCCCTGTGAAAATCCTCTACCAAAATCCGTTTGTAAATCAGCAATAAATAAAGTAATATTTGAATCCCAGCTCCCCCTGCATTGTAAATTTGGTGCGTTGCTATTCAAGCAGAATTAGAAGCTACAAGCTATCTAATTGAAATTTACCTGTGTTAATCATTGAGAATTGCAACGGCCGTCTTGCCTGGGAACTCTGCGGACCGAACCGACACCCTCGGCAGAGAATACACCTGGAGCTGCCAAGGTTGCTAACCTCGAAAATTCTGTCTATTTGATAAATCGATTTACAAGCGAAGCCCCGTCGTGCGGCGAATCTCACGGAGTATTTTAACAACAAACTGTAGCTGCACAAATAGGGTAAGAACTCGCGTTAACAATTTTAATTTGTTAATTGTTTACAGAAAGCAAAGCCCGAAAATAAATCGGAAAACTTGACAGACTGTACGGCGTCGCCTCACGCGCAGTTCGGCGCCGAACGAGAACGCCGACAATCCCCGACGCTTCCGAAGCGGAGCGCCTCCGACGTCCGCAGCTACATCCAACACGGATGTCAAGCGAGTTGCAGCAACCGTAGGAACCAGCGACATTATTTCATTATAAGAATGTTAATTTTATTCAATATACATCTCATTTTTCTTTATTATAAGTGAATCTAATTATGTATCATAGTTACACAAAATAAATTGTTATACAGGATACTCCGGTGGTGTGTTTTGCTTATTTGAGGTATATCTGAGTGAACAATTGAACTCTTCTCCGATATATGAGCTATCCCGTGGTAAGTAAATATTCATACCCTTATAAAGGAGGGGCAGGTGTTACAGTGCGACTTTTTCATATACAAGTTTTTTCTATCTCTCATAAAAATAGACAAATTCAACTGGCCCTTAATTTACAACCAACCTGTATACTTCACCTCTCTGGCAAAAGCAAAAGAACTGAATCAAAATTGCCTTTAAAAATCACAATACTTTTTAAAAACTTTGTGTACACATCTTAAGATAAAACTGAAAAAAATGTATATTTAATATAGTTGATATAATTAACTGTAATTGCTGTAATGTAAATTCTATCGGTCCAACAAAACAGTATTTAAAAAATAATATCCCAACACCATCAATCAAGTAAAATAAGAACTCCGACCGACTAAACCAAACACAGCATTATTCGATCACGCAGTAAACATGTTACAGACCTTAATTAATTTCGCATTACCGAAAATACTATATAAAATATCAAACCCTAAAAAATACTTCTATTAGAAATAATAATATACATAAATAACTCCCCTAACTCGATAAATTACAACACTGACACTGAAAATTGAAATAGTATTTATTACATTTTATAATTAAAACTTTTTGTTAAATTAAATATATTCAAAATGTTATATTTGGAAACAAACTAAAAATTCGGGAAATATATGAACAGTTCAGTATTAAAATAATAAAATTTAACGTTTATGCTTTTAAAATTTTCTGTAAACAGTACTATCAATTAACAATTTACATAAGGTATTTACAATTATTGCCTAAAAATAGTTTAGTTATCGAAAGTTGAACAATTCAAACAATAAAAATGAATCAAAACCAATATTAATAACGATGGAATTTTCATCAAAATTTGTTTTAAGTAATGTTTTAAAAATTTTAAAAATTTCCACATAACACCAAAAAAGCAAGATTAAAGTAACCTACAATGGGGAAAAGTTTATATACTCATAAATCTACCACTGTCAAAATTGTAATAGAATCATTTATTTTTCAGACTTTAAAAAACAACCTCAAAATTAAAAACCAAGGCCTTCAAACATAAATTAAATAGTATAATCATGTATTTCTGAAGAAGCTAAGTAATACGTTAGCGAAACTTACTTAAAATTTAAAAATTATTTGTGCTTATGTACGCAATAAAATGTGGCTGCATTTCTTTGCGAGAAAGAAAGTCGGCTTCTTCTTATACCAATGAAAAATAATTATCAGCCGTAAATAAAACTAATTATATAACGCAAAACAAGCAACACTGAAACGGATGGAGAATAAAAACGGAAGCGGAGTCACATAAGAAACCGCGGTAGTGGGAAGGTGATAGGAGTACTTCGAAAAACTCCCTGAGTGTAACAGCATGGAGCGAAAAATATAAATGCTAGTAAGAACGAAAATAAAAATGGATCAATGATCAAAATTTAAATATAGCACAAATTGAAGTAGCGGAAGTACGGGAAATATAAAAGAGGGACAACAGACTACAAAATACCTACAGAGACATGAAATGGACTGAATAGGCAACCCACTTATCACTGATGGCAACAATTAAATCTGAGAGTAGCAATGACGTGCCACATATTAAAGAATTAATCAGTTATAAGAAATGACTTAGGTACCCCCAAACAATTCAAACGTAGCTTTGTTCTGAATAGATGTGTAGTTGATGCAAAGGATATCAAATGGCTTAGATCAGAAGATTAGCACAATGCGAGAACACTAGAACATATTACATTCACTAAATCACCAAGTGTCACTGGTTATGTGTTTTTCCGATGTCTTTGTATAATCATGTCACAATTTAAAAAAACGGTAATAGACCCAAGGATATGGTAATAACAAAGGACATGAAGCAAATAAACACAGCCACAGAATATAAATATTTAGGCACTATAATAGAATACAAGGAAGGAATCGAAAGTGATTTAAGCAACAGAATCGCTAAACCGTTATATGTGCTGTAATGTCGCATGCATACATGCATACTACATTTAATGAATGTATATTTCAAATCCAGATCGTTATAAAAAATAAAATATATATAACGGGTGGCAGTTGTGAATAGGAACGTAACGCTACTAGGTCAGATAATAAAAAAGAGAGTACAAAATTTTATATTTGACTTAATACACGTTATTTATTTATTATTATTTTATTGAAAGTAGGCGGCAGTGCCGATACAACCTTCCTCATATAATACATATGGTGTGCGGAGTATAAAATATAAAACAAAATTAAAACTAATTTGTTAAGTGCAAAACAAACATAATTAATAAAATTTACAAAATTAATAGATGATCATATATAAAGAAAAATAGTCTACAATCAGTTAATAAAATTTACAAAATTAATCAAATAGGATACCTAATTATAAAAAAAAAAAAAAAAAAAACAAAGGTTAACTAGAAAATCAACAATTAATTAATAAAGTTAACAAAATTATTATAAAAAAAAAATAGGATAATTATAAAGAAACAAAAGTTAACAACAAAATTAACAATCAATTAATAAAATTAAATAAATTATATATAAAAAGAAAAAAAAAAAAAAGGTAATTAAGAAATCAACAAAAGTTAAGTGTTACTGTCGTACAAAGATTTAAAGTTATTTGTGTTGCTTGCATGCACAACACTGGAAGGCAAATTGTTCCATCGATTCACGACTCGATTGCTAAAGAAATGTTTTCTGGGAAGAATGTTGCTAAAATCCGACTGAAGCTTTAACGAATGTCCTCGAAGATGTATATTGCTACTGGGTACTAGTATATCTTCTAAAGGAAACGAATAGTGATTGTGGAGTATCTTAAACACCTCGATCATATCAATACGTTGTCTACGTTCACTAAGAGTAGTTAGCTGGAGTCTCTCCAGCCGTTGTTCGTATGGCATCGATCTTAAGCATATAGGTATCTTTGAGGCTCTACGCTGTACGCCTTCTAATAGGTCGATATCTTTTATAAAGTAAGGACACCACACTGTAGCTGCATACTCAATAATAGGTCGTACGTATGAGATATAAGCTTTTTTAAACAGCTCAGGTGAGATACTTCTTCCAAATGAACGCTGGATTAAGTACAGAATGGAGTTCGCTTTCTTTACAATTTTTGTAATATGTTTTTCCCATTTTAGGTCATTCGATATTGTTACACCTAGATCTAATTGCTCACTCACTTCGCGCAGAACAGAACCATTTAGAAAATATTGCACTTTGGGATTGTTGTGACCTATATGCAGTACTGTACACTTATCAGAGTTTAAAGTAAGTAGCCATATTTTGCACCACTCTTCTAATGTTACCAGATCTTCCACAAGAGTATTGGTTGGAAGATCGGTGGGCGAAGAAAACATTTTAGTGTCATCGGCAAAAAAGCTTACGGATGATTTCATGTCGCTGGATAAGTCGCTGATAAATATTAAAAACAGGATCGGACCCAGGACAGAGCCCTGGGGAACTCCGCTGAGTACTGGAAGAGGCTTTGATACAGTTTGCTGTATACGCACTGAAAACGTTCGATTTGATAAAAAATCTTCTAGTAGCAAAAGCAAAGCTCCGCGTATCCCAAAATGTTCTAATTTAAGGAGTAGTCTTCGAATAGGTACTCGGTCAAAGGCTTTTTCGTAGTCCAGATATATGATATCCATGCATTTTCCCTGATTTACTGCGGTGGTCCAAAGGTTTAAGTTTGATAAAAGGTTGGTTACTACGGACTTTCCAGGAGAAAACCCGTGCTGGTTTGATGGGATTACACCATTGGCATTGAGAAATTCGATAAGCCGTTTAACCACTAGTTTTTCAAAACACTTACACACAATACAAGTCAAACTAATCGGTCTGTAGTTACCAGGTTCAAGCTTGTCCCCCTTTTTATATACTGGGACGATTAATGAGTGCTTCCATGAAGCTGGAATAGAAGAGGTTCGAAGACAACTATTAAATAATATAGTTAGCGAATCTGCCAATGCATGGGAACACCGTTTCAGTAAATGAGGGGAGATTTCATCGGGCCCTGGCGATGAATGGAGATCCAATGATTCGGTGATTTTGATCACGTCTTCTGAAGTTACTGTAAATGCAGCTATTTGACTTTCTACTCGATTGGAAGGACGGAGACTTGGCAGATTTCCAGAAGGTTCTTTGACATAGGACTGAAGAAATCTCTCTGCGAATATGTTGGTTACTAATTCAGGATTGGTTTGTACAGATCCGTCGCTATCTTTCAGGGAGAAGGAAGATACTCGAGAAGTTAGGTTACTCTTCAAATATTTAAAAAAGTTTTTCTGGTTACCAGGTTCAACAATTTTGTGCTCATAAGCGGAGCGGGAAACTCTAATTTTATCAGTTGTAGCATTAGTAACGCGTCGATACGAGACATAATCATGCTGCGATTTTGTGCGTTTGTAGCGATCCCACAATGTTCGTTTTCTCTTAATTAGTTTCAAAATCGGCCTAGACATCCAAGGTTTATTTATGTTACGTTTTTGATTAACAAACGGTACATAAAAAGTTACTGCCGTGGTTAATGCATCAGATATCACGGTCCAATTCCTTTCAACGTCCGTGTCAGTTAAGAGTGTTTCCATCTTAAGCGATCTTAAAAAGTTATTTATATCATCGTAGTTTGCGGACCAGTAGCTTCGCATTTTAGGTTTTTCCCTATTGCTTAATTTTGCATGCAGTTGCATAGTTGCAATTATAGTTGAATGGTCGCTGGAACCAATAGGTGAATCAAAAAGAACTTCTGATAGTAAGTTTTTGTCAGTGGTGAGTATCAGATCGAGGAGCGATGGATTATTTCCGATTCTATATCTAGTAGGTTGGTTTACCAATTGAAATAGATTACAGTCGTAGTACGTATTTAAAAATAAAGTAGCTGGAGAATTTCCTTGTGGAAGAATAGGGTTAGGCCAGGTTATACTTGGGAAGTTAAAATCTCCAAATATCAGTACATTACTATAATTTTTTACAGCAGACTTAATAGAGCTTAGCATAAGAATGTTGTCTTCAAGTGGAGAGTTTGGTGGACGGTACACACAAGCAATTAGGAAATTATGTTTAAGCAGCCCTATCTTTAGCCAAAGAGAATTGATGTTGCCAGTGGGAAATTCGTCCATTACTTCACAACAGACTTCACCGGTGGGAATATTTTTTGCGATATATATACAAACGCCTCCACCTCGTCGATCCTCCCTGTCTGCTCGTAGTAAGTTGTAGCCAGGAATGTTAATCCCATTGTCTATGATCGAGGGATTTAACCAAGTTTCCGATAATAGTATGAAAGTAGGTTTTAAGGTTATAAGCCGTTGTAGGTTCAATTCTATACAATTGGGGAATAATTTATATTTAATTGAAATAATATTACACAGGAATGACCTGTGAGTGAAGTCTAATATAAAATCAGATAAATTATAATTATTTGTAAAAAGTCTATATAAAGATTGTCTTTTGTATTGATACTGAAACTGTATTGGAAAGCAATCAGTTTCAATCATTAAC
The DNA here is from genome assembly GCA_940337035.1 of Agriotes lineatus. Classification (NCBI taxonomy): domain Eukaryota; kingdom Metazoa; phylum Arthropoda; class Insecta; order Coleoptera; family Elateridae; genus Agriotes; species Agriotes lineatus. The sequence goes on from CALNHX010001936.1 coordinate 22,468, forward strand.
GTAGCTTCAGTGCTTCAGTGAAGTGTTGTGGTTTTTGTGAAAATTTTATCTGGAAGATAGAAATATCTACAAGGGGCTTTGTGCAGTCAGAGTTGCAGCTACAGTTGCAGTCAGAGTTTAGCAAAGCTTGGGCTAGTATTGTTACTAGTAGAACGAGACATCAACGAAGTGAATTCGGGTATCAAAATCAACAGAGAAAGGTCAGTGAACTTTAATTACTAGATTTCGAAGATACGTTTTTGAACAAGTTTAGTGAAAGACAAAATTATATCGAATTAGTTCAGGAAATATTGTATTTACAAAATCAGTGTATACTTACTTTTTCTAAATTATGAAACAATTTTTTGGCTTCGCTTAATTGTTTCGCCATTTACCAATTTATTTCAGGCTTAACCTGTATATTTTTATTTGAATTATATATCCTTTGCATTTCGAATTCGTAAATTTTCCAAAGCAGCCTATTTTGTACCTGTATCGAGTTCCTTTCGTTTGCGCGATGCCCTTTCTGATCTGCGCTATCTCTTATCAGAGTCCGAGTCTTCCTTTGGGCACGAATTATTCGTACCTGGCACTTGCTATTTTGGGGCCCGCCGTCTCCGGCGTGGTTAAACAATGTTCAAGTCAAATTACGTGCGCTCAACCAATTTCTATGAGCTTTGTGTTCCTAAGGGCTGATTAAGATCAGGTACGATTGCGCTTTTCTGTCTTATTATCCCTATAGTAATTACATTTTTTCTTAGCTCTTAAATAATAGTTTTAACCCAAGAATTTGATCGGGAAGGCAATGCCGCCGCCCAGTTATATTTTTCCACACCGGCTAATGCCTTATTCACCTCTGCCGTTGGGAATGTTGTGCTGCTACGATTACGGATGCATCCAAGATGTTTATAGCCACGTGGTGTAGCAACCCCTGACCAACATCTTTTCCGTGAGTAGAGGTTAGTGCCAAAAGCTACTATAGACCGGCTATTCCACGATTACGGTGTGTTAAATTATTTTCTACACCTGAACTTTTATTCTAAAATTATCATTCTTAAAATCTGCATTTACGCTTACTATCATTATAAATCTGTAAAGCTCAATTTTATACATGCTCTTGTATGTTCATATTTAAACTTTTACGCAAATATTTAATTTTGATTAATGTAGTTGCAATTTTTGATGTGTATTGACCCGTAGTTAGGGGAGCATTCACGCTTTTTGATTTCAATAACCTAAAAGGGTTTTATTAAATGAATGAGGTATGCATATCCCACGAATGTTTTTTGTTAAAGTTATTAAAATAACCCGAAAAGGGTTCTTAATTTTATGCGTGTCGCAACCTTCAATTTACGTACACAATTTTGTTCTAACATTATTTGCATTTTAATTATTCAGATTATTTATTACAGACACTTCAAAACTTTTTATTGATTATTAATTAAACGCTAGTCACTTGCAGTTTATTTCCACATATTATTTGAAATCTTTTGATTTCTGGCGCCCATTTCCATTTCCTTTTCCTTTTTTGAAGACATTTCAGGGTACACAGCTGATGATTTGAACCTACGATCAAGGCCGCCGAAATTTGAGTTAGTTAGGGCCATTGCGGTGAGTAAAGACTTTTCAGAGCTGCCGTGGTGTATAAACTGTAGGGGGGTTGATCTGCGATTTTTACTACCATTGCTTAATTTCATTAATTAATCGCAGGTCGGCTTCTTTATTGTTTCAATTAATAAGTGATTCGAGTACTCGGCGGTTTTAGGCTATTATAATTTGAAATTACATATTTTGGGTTTAGTTTATACCGAGTGATCAACAATGAATGAGTGTGCTGCCTCTTTCAAATAAAGCTATTGCCCACTTAGCACATACACTGATCCCAACTATTTCCAGTGGCGTACAGGCGGGTATTTCAGATGGGGCGAAAAATTTAAAAGCTGGTATATTAAAAATATATTATTGCAACGTTTTAAATTATACATAGTGCAAGTTTTGTTACACAAAAAGTTAATCAAATTGAACAAGCATTCAAGAAACACTCAAATAACATATAACCACTTTTAATTAGAAAATTGAAATTACAAGAATGTTTCTTATATTAAAAACGCACAATATAACAACAAATATGAGACAAAATGAGCAACAAAATACAATTCAATAACAAAATACAATGATATTGATACATTGTTTTCTAAACTCCCAATCTAGAAACAGAAATAAGAACCACCCTTTTTTATAATAGATGTTGAAAATGTTGTCCATTATTTTCTATACACAAATTTATTCGTCTCATTATGTTGTCAAAGACGGCTTCTAACTGTTGCGGTGTGATTAAATTAACGGGGTTCACTATGGCATCCTGGAACTCCTCAACCGTATGCAAACGATGTAATGTACTTTCACGAAAAACATGGGGATTTTCAGTAGACCAGGTTCGATAATTTTGGAATTCACATACCCACTTAGATGAAACCATGCCTCATCACTAAAAAATGTTTTCCAAAACGTCGTTGTCACTCAAGTTTTCGTTAAACCAGCTGCAGTAAGTATATCGCTTAAAATCGGCTGGCAGCAATTCTTGCACAACAGACACTTTGTATGAGTGCATATGCAGCTTTTTTTGGCAAGCCATCTGGCATGTCCCATACGAGAGCCCTACATTTAATATATAAATAATCAGCTTTTAGTAATAATAACTTATACACATTATCAGTTTGAGCAGATCGTCGCCTTAAAAATTTATTGGGGCTTGCTTCCAATCGCTCCTGAATATCTTCTAAGGCTTTTTTATTAAGCGCAGGCCTTTTGCCAGAAAATTTACCCTTGGAGACACTGACAGTATCCCGAAATCGGTTGATAATGCGACGAAATTATTCACATTTTTGTCTAATTCAAAACAAAGCTCTGTAAATGATCTACTTACCAGATAAAGCAATCAGATACGCAGTTTTAGTCTTACTAAAGACTGAATTTATGTAAACTATAGAAATAATTTCAATAATCTATTAATTGCAACAGGAATGACAGATTTAAAATTTGTATGTACGCGCGGGTTGAGGGGAAAGAAGGTTTTGATAAACAATATATTCTCGTGGGTCCCAGTATACATTATTGATAACAATGCGACCATAGCGAAGTTACGAACCCTACAATCATTATTGATCACCCAGTATTTAGCCGGAATGTAAAGTTACAAAATATGATTTTGACTGTTAATTATTTTATATTTGTCACTAAACTTCATATCAAAACTCAGTTTCAAATTGGTTTCATAAGAACGTAAAGATACCTGAATACGTCGTTATAATATTATAAGTAAATATAAAAACCACTCATTGAAATTGCGGTTAATACTATTATCTATAACATCTACAAACATGCAACAACCACCATAAAACTTCATGATACCACACGAGAAATTAGCATCAAGCGGGGTGTCAGACAAGGCGACACTTTGTCACCCAAATTATTCACTGCAGTTCTGGAACACGCTTTTAAATCTTTAAACTGGGAGAACAAAGGCATAGATATAGACGGCGAAAAATTAAACAACTTGCGATTCGCAGATGACATAGTGTTGATTACAGACAATCTAGGCGAAGCTAAAGAAATGCTACAAGAACTGCAAAACGTAACACGGATGGTGGGGCTAAGTATAAACTACACCAAGACAAAGTTAATGACAAATCTAGTCCCTAATGGAAATATACACATCAGAGGAGCGGAAATAGAGCTAGTTGAAAGGTATATATATTTGGGGCATGAGGTTAAAATCAGCAGGGATAACCAAACCTGCGAACTCCTGAGACGAATTAATCTAGGCTGGGCGGCGTACGGCAAACTCAGATACATCTTTAAAGATAGCATCCCTCTGAGTTTAAAGAGGAAAACTTTCAATACATGTGTTCTGCCAGTGCTTACCTACGGGGCAGAGACTCTAACCCTGACAAAAACATCAACAAGAAAACTGAGTATTGCCCAACGAAAGATGGAAAGATCGATGTTGGGAATTACACTAAAAGATAAAATAAAAAATGAAGAGATACGTAGAAGAACGGGAGTAGAGGACGTAATAGAAAAGATAGCCAAATCGAAGTGGCGATGGGCTGGCCATGTGGCGAGGCAGACAGATGGAAGATGGACAAAAAAGATTATTGAGTGGAGGCCGAGGGCTAACAAGCGAAGTCGAGGGAGACCACCCACCCGATGGACGGACGATTTGAAAAGGATTTCGACAAACTGGGTTGCAACTGCACAAGATAGAGGAATTTGGAAAGATCTGGAGGAGGCCTATGTCCAACAGCGAACAATACTGGCTGAATGATGATGATGATGATGACTATTATTTTAAATCATCACCTATTTAGCTGAGAGAAAGGAATCTTAAATGACCCTGATTGAGCTAGTTCGAGGTAATAGAAAGTAACATTATTATAATTACAATTTCTTCTCTCAATGTAATTTTTTGACAGTGGTCTATCATGATATGGTTTATCGGACTCTTTCCACACCAGACGGTGGAAAAACTCCGAAAAAATATATTATAATTACAATGTGAGAAAATATAAATGTCATGCAAGTCAAGTTTGACATTGACGTTTACTTTATAGATGCAGGTAAGTTACTGTAACTGCAACATATTTATATTGATATACAAAGAGGGATATATTACATTTTGTCTTCCACCAACGTGGGACAAAGAGCACTACTACAGTACTAAGTAAATGTTCATAAAAGAAAAAGTCAACGAAACCAAATCCACCTACTTACGGATGCAAAACTTGAACTTTAAATCATAGACAGAAAGGTTGAGCAAGCTAACAAGATGGGGTTTGTAAGATCTGTGGATAAAGTTACCAGAAAACGTGTAGCAAAAGAAACTAAGCTGGTATGGATATCGTTAAACCATGGATTCTAACAGACCACCAGGAAAAGTGTGGGAAGCAGACCGATAGGAAAAAGTAAAACTGGAGATAACGAAATCCAGAAATATTGTACGAAAAGGGGCAAACTGGCAGGAGGCGGTAGAACTCACACAAGACCTGCATGTCGACACCGAAAAATAGCCGATTATGTACTAGTCTGCACGTATGTATTCGTACATGACGATTGCCTGTTGTAGGTACTTAGGGTAGTTCTTCTTGTCCTTAAAGACTTATCAACTTCTCACTTCTGTAAATTAGGACTCTGAAAAAATTTAAACATATTTGTATAAGAATATGTCACACAATGGCGAAAATTCAATTACTTCCTTGCATCTGTTACAATTTTGAATCTATATTTTCTTTTTCATAATTTCTAAATGAAAATACATAATTTAAAACCATGCCTAATATAGTTTGTTCCGTCTACTACTGAATAATTAGTCGTCTTTCGTATTTAGGGTTGCCATACGTCCCGGGTGGTGTAGCTTGAACAAGCGTCCACGTTCGATCAGCAGAGTTAAGCAACGCTCTTTCTGGTCAGAACTTGGATGGGAGTTCCACGGCTGCATCTCTCGGCGCCTCGTGATACGGCTGTCACGTAAATAGTTGATCCCGGCGATTATAACAACATCATGACAGTCCTCATAAATGCACAGCGACACCTATAATTGGCCTAACGGCTGTTGGCTGAGTGCGATATAAATATAAATAAATAAATGTGCCGATTTTCTAAGCAAATTTTACGCTTCACTAATTTCTGCAAATTCTGATTCAAAACCTCAAAAATAATTTACAACTAGTTGTTTAGCCAATATTGTATATTCAATATCTAGCTATTCGCTATTCTGGAATCTGGGTTCCAAAAGATTTTTTTCTACGATCGTGTCAAAATGACAACTTCTTGCACAGTGTCTAGTGTCAAAAGCGACGTTGGTAGCACTCTTAATAATTTTTTGTACGTTGCCATTGGTGGCATGTTTTAATACTATATTAAAACACGTTTTGCCGTAAATTTTAATGTCAACATAACCTAAAATATCTAACACAATGTGACGAAAAAAGTGTCACCGAACTAAGTTTTTATATTTCCGTTACGATCGTAGAAGAAATTGCCTATGATACACGTGTATAAGTGGCATTAAAGCACTAGCGACGTTAAACGCACTCCGCTTTGCGTCGTGCTCTTAAACTCGTCGCACGTGCTTTAAAGGCGTACTTATACACTAGTATAATATACTATTTAAATAGATAATCAATTATGGGTTTATGCGACACCTTGATCCACATTTAAGTAAAAGTTTAAGTTAAAAAATATAAAGTTCCAAGAAATACTTATGATTGATACTGCCGCAGCAGAAACAATCTCAAATGTGTATTGATGGTAGAGGGGGTGTCTAATATATTAATAACTACATACATATTGCGAAATTAATATTTTTATTTGTTCCTCACTTGTAAACATCAATTTATCAAGGCACTGTATTCACCTTGAAAATGTTTCTTAACTGGCTAGCCAGTAATTTTTTTACTGGCTAGCCAGTAAAATTTTACAAGCGTGCTCATAGATAAATGATAGCGTGCAAAGCCAGAGTTGTCTTCCTTAGTATGTGTCATATTGATGAATTTAGTTGCTTGTCAGTTTGACATTTTGAATAAATGGTAAATTTCTAGTTATTTACAAGTGAGGAACAAATAAAATATTCAACAATACACTCAAGATAACAGGTTTTACTGGCTCAAGAAGGTGACTGGCTCGCCTTTGGGTCGCCAGTCATATCCTTCTATTCGCCAGTAAAAACCCTCTTACCAAGCTAGTAATGTTAGAGTTAGAGATTTTACAAGTTAGTAACTTGTTAAAATAAACTTTCTTGATTAATACAGTGACTTGATAAATTGATGTTTACAAGTGAGGAACAAATAAAATACTATTATTGGAGCTGCGTATAGGTGTTCCTGTTAAATTTATTTTATTATTGGTTTCCTTTGCAAATAATAGATTAATGTGTTTTTTTAGTATTTAGTTGAAAAAAGTAATGAATTAACTTTTTCCCAAGAGCACCTTCTGTAAACTGGTTTCTTGAGTCGAATTAAACTGGCAACAAATTGTATGCAATGTGCTAAGCTTACGATGTCTGTCATCAAGCCTCAAAATAGCAGCGTCTTTTTAAACTAACAACAAGATATTCAAATAATGCAGATCTAATATCTGGTATTTTTTTTGGCATGTTTCTGTCATCAACGCTAACCATATTTTACTAACCTTTAATTTGCTGAAAGGCTCATCTACTGTTAAACAAATGCGCTGATTGATTACTAATTTGAAAGTGAAAATATAAAAAACGCTGATAAGGAGAAACAGCCCCTGGATACCAAACTGAATGTAACTGTGCAAACGTAATACCCATAATACCAAAGAATATAGATATCTATATTCTTTGGTATAGTCAAATTTATACCCATTCGGAGTCACGTGATAATCTAGTAATTTTACGTATGTCGATTCTTAAAAATGCAATTTTAGGGAAATAAATGACATTCCATTTTGTAGGTTATCCTGACATATTATGCCAATTTCTAAAACAAGGTTGCTACGGGTTTATTCTCTTATATGAAATCAAACTGAATTTACAGGTTAAAGAAAACATAACATGTCGTAAAATGTAAATATAATAAAGATATGTCAGCTGCTACATTAAAAACCTGCTGCGTATAGCAAATTTTAAGTCAATTTCTGTGCATGCATATTCTGTTATAGAACATTGCCATTTGAAGCCTATTTCCTTGCACAATCTATTTAGGGAAGAAACTGAATGTGAAAAATCTCCAGATTCTTCAACCAAGCATTTTTTAGATTTTTTATGGTTACAAATTCTTTAGCTACATACATTTTATATACAGTGTCTTGACTGCTTCGTCGACTTCCGTTTTTGCATTCTTCACTTTCTGGCTCATATTTTCGGTAAATTGTGCTCTCCGAGATATTTAACGCAAGAGAAGCACGGCGAACAGCGTTGGAGGGTGAAACTGTTGATTTACTATTATTAATATTGTACTCTTCATAAAAAAAACGCATAATATTCAAATTAATTGTTGTGACTGCTCGTTATACCGCATGTCCGATGGTTTCTTTTAATTTCCAGTTTTCGGCTCAACAATTTTAGGTTTTATTACCCTTATCTCAATAACTTACACGAAAAATATAATCTGACAGATTAGAAACGTCAAATTTTTAAAATTAATTTTATGAATCGACATGCCTTTTTTTCAAATTTCTTCCATTTCATCTATTTTACTAAAGATGAACAGAGACAGACAAAAGTCACGTGACTCCGAATGGGTATAATTTTGACTATAATACGAAAACTTGTTGCGGAGTATGCAACACACGTTACGCAGTTGTACGCATGGCTCCGGCTATGTTAGGGCATATACTAGCGTTTTTATTTATTCAAATTCAAGGATAAACTCCACACAGGCGAAGAAGGAACAGTTATGGACGAGGTAATTAACAATTAAAAGCATAAATTACCTGTTCTCAAGAAACTGTAAGACCACTACAAGATTAATTAAATAACTACTAAATTAACTTAATGCAATGCCCTTAAAGAGCATCAAATAAACAAGAAATTGATTAGTAATACTACTACTACTTCTACAAATATAATTGGAAATTCTACTATAGAAAGAATTTTTATAATTAATTTTAATATGGCAACCATTTAGTACCTACAAATAAAAACTGATCTTGTATTCGTGCATATCTAAACGGATAAGCAGCTATTCTCAATACAGACATAAGAAGCATTAAACACATAACTCACCTTAAAAACTGTGAAAAAGTAATGTAGCTCCAATAACTAATCAAAACCGCATTGGAAGTACACATAATTTAATATTCCCATAGAGAATGGCGAGGAAAAGGTAAATAACAGCCAAGACCATGGAATAAAAAGTGGGCAGAAAGAGAAAAGGTCCTACCTATTATAAAACCAAAAAAAAATATTAGTGACCCCATTGAGAGCATTAATGTAAAAGAATACTCCAAAAGCCAATACCTAGTTCGAAAAACTTGAAAAATAGGGACAAAAAATCTCTCTTGTTCTAAATCTAAACCAATGTTGAGTACCTGTCAAATACCAATTTGTAAGAAGAAATATTGCTATAAAAATAGAAACTTAATTTCATTATAAAATACATTCTATAAGCAGTTTTCTATCATATGAAAGAAAGCAACAAATTTCACTGTTTTCGAAAACTACTAATGCTTTAATTCTGAAATTCTACACGCATCTTAGGTCTTCTCTATATAGCCTCCTGGAGAATCGACACACTTGGCCCATCAATGTTTAACTTTATAATCCGCTCATTATAGAAGTCTGCACAACCTACCTAGTCAAGAATTTAACTCCTCAGTACTAGCATGATTTTTAAAACAATACTAAGGTCAGTCCGAGAAACCACCTGAATCTGAACTGCTGTTTATCGTTTAAGAAAAAAATTATCTCTTCGATATTTTATATTTTAGTTCTGAAAATAGGTAGGTACCTACCTATGTTAATGTAATGCTGGTTGTCATTCTGATAGGAACAATTGCATGTACACTGCTAACAGATGCTTTAGTAAATAACAAATTAATTCTATGAAAAGTGATTTATTTTTGTTTACTTACTCTCGGATGCCTTGACCTCTCGATCGGTTTTCGAATTTGTTCTTTTTGGGGGCACGTTTATGACTCCTGTCTCAACCCCCCTTTTCAGGAAGGGTCTTTTTGCGTTGTTTAGTTTTGCTAATTTTGGTCATTTCCTTATTGCTCCAACTTTTTTGCATCTTTCTCCAGCTCTTCCGATTTTTGGTCTTTTCTCTTCATTCTATCACCCCCATTTTTATCAAGTCTTTTTTCACTTACTCTAGCTACCTGAGTCGTGGCCACTCTCTCTTTCTTCTGCTTTCGGGATTATTTTCCAAGCATTTGTTTGCTACTCTCTCTAGATGCATACGTTCCACATTCATTAGCCAGCTGATTCGCTTATTTTTTATCTTTGATGATATACTTGGGCCTTCTTAGTTGTTGGTCTGTCAGCACCCAGCACAGGGGATTTATTTTTACCAAAACAATATTAACTGAAACATTACTACAAGGAAAATCATCGATATAATAATAAGATCCAGCAATGCGGGGGTGGAAGATATTTCTAAAACTATAAGAGTTACATAAATATTGGGTAGGTAGGTATATGATAGTTGCAAGTAGGAATGTGGTGTACAGTCGTGTTCAAAAATGTGTTGTACACAGACTGTTATAAGTTTATTGGTAGCTGTGTTTTTACTCAACAAAGGCTCAGTCTGTATCGTTAACTAGGTAGACCTGGATGTACACTTTCAAAATATTTGTATATACAACACCTTTTTGGACTTTGTGTAATGAATTTATATTGTTAAAGCACAAATGCTGTACACTACTTTAATGAACACGACTATACGCTACTAAAATAGTTTTGAATATACAGGGTGGTTCAAAAAAGTGCGGCGAATCAAAAACAATTCAAGACCTTTAAGATGCTTTATATCCAGGGATAACAAACAAATGCCAATATACTGCAAATTTAAACACCTTTTACGCATTTTAGATAAAATAACTATTAAAATAGCCAAATTTCACAAGCGTAGAGATCTATGCAGGTTGCACAGGTGCACATCAAACCGATTTTAGGGTTAAAATTAGATGACTCATTTTTAAAACAGTTCTCTACATTTTCTGAAGGTGATGTAACGTGAATTTCTTATTACTTAATATCAGAACAAGTGCAAGACGTGTCAAAAATTACTGTATGGTGCAGGGGGAAACAAACAAAACTCAACATTATTCGAAAGAAAAATGGATATTTCCTAACCTGACTAATCTTATCCAGAAAAACCCCTAAGTTTAATTCAAGGCAGTTGATTTTAAGTGCGTGAAATTTGTTCCACGACTCCTGAAAAAATTAGCATGCCACGAACGCACCCTGTTAACGCAATTAATACAGTAATCTAGATTGAATTAAGTAGAGGTAAGGCAATTGAGTTGCCGGAAGAAGGTTCTGGAAGACTGTTGATACAATTTCTGTTTAGATTCTAGATCATACCAGTTCCATCATACCACGCAGGTATCACAAACGCTTCTGTGCATAAATTTGCTTACTAATTAATTGATTACCAAGAGTTTAACAAATCAAATGTCAGATATAAGCAACTGCTCGTGGCGTGGCAAATATTAAAGTCCCGTGTTTGGATAATGTAGACATAACAATAATTTTACAAAACGCGATTATTAGAGAACTACTTTTAATTTAATCACAAATATTATAAATAGATAATAGATTAATTGCGTTTGAATCTTGAAGATATCTTCTTTTAAATCATGTATCCAGTAATTAGTATTTGTTTACCAAAGTTATCAAACCTTCCGCAACAATGTTAAAAAGTCCAAATAAAAAAACCTTGTGTGAAAACCTCAGTGCACGAAGAAATACAGAGATCTGCACCCAAACTGTAAAGTGCTGGTACAAATTCAAACAATCCATAAATTCCGATGTTATCACTTGGTGCTTTTATTTAATCAAAAGGTTACCTAACAGATATTATTATAGATATATATGTATATACAGGGTGTCCCGAAAAATCGTTTACAAATTTTCAGGGATTGGAGAGGAAAGCAAGTGAAGTAATTTTCGCTACGCAACATATGGTCGGAAACGTCACCTTGGTATTAAAAAAAGTGATTTATTGCATATCGCTTGATATTGTACGTTACAACGATAATTGATAAAATGCATAAAAGAGGCATAAACTTGCATAGTTTATGTGCTGTTGGGTGTTTTGCTGCTAGTTGATCGTCACCAAACTTACTACAATTCGTGTTGAGTTGCTGTACTGTAGTGAAAATGGGAGACCAGTTCACGTTTGCAGAATTCGCTGACATGCATCTGGTGTATGGAGAAACCGGTGGCAATGCGAGGGCAGCGGAGAGGTTGTACCGTGAGAGGTTACCAACAAGGCGTCATCCTTCGCACCCTACATTTTCTGCCGTTGATCGCCGGTTGCGTGAAACCGGATCAGTTAAGGTCAGAAAAGAGGCGTCAGGAGCAAGGAAACGTGTGCGAACACAATCTTTTATAAATGAGGTGCTCCAGCGATTTGAGGACAATCCGTCCACCAGCACACGCGCAGTTGCCCATGCAATGGGTGTTCAGCATATGCGTGTATGGGACGTGCTTCACGAGCAAGGGTTGTACCCGTTCCACAACCAGAAAGTCCAGCCACTCCTGCCAAACGACTACGAACTCAGAATGGAGTACTGCGAATGGTTCGTAGAGCGTTGCAATGCGGACCCACAATTCCCATCGCGCATCCTGTTTACCGATGAGGCCACCTTCACGAGGGATGGGATTTTCAACTTTAAAAACAACCATATCTGGAGTGAGGACAATCCGCATGCAAATCTGTCGAGAGGCCATCAACAACGATTCAGCATCAACATTTGGGCCGGCATTGTCGAAGATCGTTTGGTGGGCCCTTACATGTTACCACCTCGCCTGAATGCCGAAATTTATGTAACTTTCCTCCAAGAAGTTTTGCTGGAGTTATTAGAAGACGTGCCCCTAGCAATCAGGCAGGGTATGTGGTTTCAACATGATGGGGGCTCATTTCAGTCACGCTGTACGCCAACATCTGGATCTGACATATCGCAATCATTGAATAGGCAAGGACGGGACCGTCAATTGGCCAGCACGTTCCCCTGATTTAACGCCGCTGGATTTCTTCCTATGGGGAAATTTAAAAAGCTTAGTGTACGCGACTCCAGTGAACACACAGGAGGACTTGGTAGCCCGAATTATTGATGCCTGTGGAATGATCCGGGAAACTCTAGGAATTTTGGCCAGAGTTCGAGCGAACATGGTGCGTCGCTGCCACGCTTGCAACGATGTTGTAGGTCAATAGTTCGAGCAATTATTATGAATGATGGTTGTTAAGTACCATTTTGTTGTTTTTACTTTTGTAACTTACGATAAAAAGCAATCTGTAATAAATCTTTTTTTTTTCAATAACAAGGAGAAGTTTCCGACCATATGTTGCGTAGCGAAAATTACTTCACTTGCCTTCCTCTCCAATCCCTGAAAATTTTTCGGGACACCCTGTATATTTCTGATTATTTGTACATATAATGCCCAAATTAGCTATTTATGTAACACGAACATAATAAAGGACATTATTAGACGAGCCTTGTTTATGTCAGAGCAAGCTTATCAGCGAGACTAATAAAAATACAAGTCAATAAAGTTTGATTATGTACAAGCTACATAAAAAGCTTTATATTTGACACTTATGGAAATCATCTTTCTTCAATGTTTTTAATTGCAGTCTCGCCGCCGCTTGAAACCCTTCTATCGAGTCAAATCGTTTACTTTTTACGCTCATTTTGTAATGCTTTATACTGGCTAGTAATTTTTGTTAATTTCTTGCATATACGTGCCTTGGGACAGTCATTTGTTTTGAGTGAAACGATTGAGAACACTTTAGAAAAATTGAGTATATCAATCTGAATATTACATATCAATTTTTGTAGATGTATTTGGCTATACAACGTATGTACAATATAAATTAATAGCCTCAGGTCAAGCGCCTTCGTGGGGCGGCACTGTACTTCATGGCGGCAGCAGCTGAAACTAATAATGCTAAAATGGCTGCGTTTGTTGACAAATGCCGCCGGGTCAGTGTAGAGTCATTTTGAAGATAGTTAACCCACAGGGGTCTTTTCTCAGCCGATTTCACGGCGAATCTACAGGTGGAATTTTAGTAGTCCAGTGAGGCATGTATTTTGTGGTTGCTACTTTAAGCATATTCTGCTATTTTAGATATATCAATCTGATATTCCCTAATTACATTTCTAAACTTCTAAAGAACTTGATGTCTCACCGATATAGTATTTTTCGTATTCACAAGAAATACTATATATATACAATTCTGTAAATGTTGTTCATCGTTGAACGGTTTCATCGACCGCTCAACAACCACAAACATTGTCATAACACAAAGATTTTATCCAAAGAATCTATTTCAACTAGACGTAAAATTAAAGAAATTTCGTATATATTACTAAGCAACGACGAATGCGTGTCCACACCTTTAGTTGATTTAAATAATGGTTGACTATCTATTCCTAAAGATACAGTCAGATAATTGGCTGTCATCTATTTACTGGGGAGGTTATTATATAATAATAATAATAATAATAATATTCGCACTCTGATAGATTTCTAGTAAAATAAACTAAGCTTTTCTAGTTAATTTTAAGTTAATTAGTTAATTGTTGAAAACTTGAGTACATTTTTCTTCCGAAACGTTCATGTTCTAATATTTTTTTTTATTTTGCAGTGTGGCGAAATACCCAAAGAAAGAGCACAAAGCGCTCAATATTCTACCCAGAGGTGTATAGTTTTTATTTTGTTTCTGAGAATAGCATTTTGTGTGTGCCAGGTTGCCATTTTTACCGTTTTCACATTACTTCAAGGGGCTCGAGCGCTACTTGAGCTAATCTTACCTAAGCGAAACCTGGAACGCCGAAGCCGGAAGTAGAACTTTCACCCGCAGGGTCCAAATTTCGCTGTGACCTCGACTGCAAGTGGCGAGACCGCAGACGCTATTTGCAGTCGCTCGCTCTTAAGTCACATGCTGCTAGTACATATCTACCGAGCTTTCACCGGTCCGCCACATAGGGGCGCACCCTCTAGGAGTAACAGGCTACCCCGAAAAACCGACACAACTGAATTGTTTAAAGAATTCCACCTCACAAACACTCGATTCTTTAGGAAGGATTCTCTACTGTAATTTATGTGCGCGGCCTGGAAACGAGGTTCTCTGTTTAAAATAAAAAGCCTTGGCAGAATACGCGACACACCACCCACTATGATTCGGTACGTTAAAATGTGGTTACTACATTTACGCCGATCGTCAAGAGTCGTTAGATTTAATACATTCACTCGATCTTCATAGGACAGTCTCCTCAGCCGTGGTGAAAAGTGGGTAGTTCTGCATTGAACTGTTCAAAAAGTTGGATCTCTTTTCGTAGCTGTAGAGACCACAGTGATACTCCAAATTCAAGATGCAGTGTAATCCTTGAGTAGTATAAGAGAGATCAAGTGAAAAGCTTTGGATATAACACATTATTTGCCTTTTTAACCCCACTTAAAACTTGAGGAGACCAGGATAAGTCGATTGCAATTATTACCTCTAAATCACTTTGTTGATCCACTGTTTCTAGGTGTTGACCAATGACTCCATAAGAATATTTAGAGTTATTATAGATCCCCTATATAGAACACTACTTTTGGAAGTGTTAATCGGTAACAACCAGATGCCATAGCATTGATGTATTCTGGAAAGATCCTTCTTCATGGTATCGTAATGGAAAGCTGGGTTGTTAAACAGTTGGAATTAATAAGTTTACGAAGATTCGAGATAAATATAATAAATAAGATAGAGCGCAATACGGATCCTTGTGGAACCCCGCTTATACAGTCTTTATAATTGGAGAATGACTGTCCCACTCTTACACGAAAAAACGTAGCCTCGCATACGAATGTGTTTCACTTTGTGCAAAAAGTACGGTATATGTATTGTATCAAAAGCAAAGCAGAAATCGATGTAAATAATATCCAAAGGCACTCCTAGTTGTAATGTACGGCTCCACAAATTTGTGCCCGTTAGTAGATTAGTGGTGAAGGAGCATCTTGGCAAAAACCCATGTTGTTTAAGTGGAACAATGTTGTGCTCAAGTAGAAACGGTAGTAGTTCAGTGACTACGAGTCTTTCATCAGTTTACATACGATGTAGGTAAGGTTAATTAGTCGATAAGTATTAAGGATCAGCGTATCCCCCTCTTTAAAAATTGGTGTAATTACTGCACTTTTCCAAACCTCTGGAGTTGCGCCTACTTCAACCTGCAACGCGTACACGTTATAGTTTTCAAAGCTAGAGGAATTTTTTACTTTAGCCATTCAATTTTTTACTTTGAAGCGGCAAACTGATAATCCTAGGCAAACGTCAACTTTGCTCATAAGACTGTTTTCTACTGTGATTATAAAGAAAATTATTTAATTACCTCCATACTGGTATTCGCTATATTTCGTAAAAATGCTCATTGCCATATAAAACCTCTTTCCAACTACCATTATGTAAAAGTATTCAAGCAGCTATAGAAAAAATCGACATTTACGTAGCTTTGCTTGATTTGTAAACAAAAAACGCAATTTTCGTCGCAGTGAAAAAGAAAGAACAAAATTTAAATAAAATTCAAGCTTCAAGTATCTCATTACCTTTTTGTTGCTGTTATTACAAGTCTGGATTGTTTATTTCTATTCTAATTAGGACATTTCAATTTCAATAGATTATATTTCTTTTTCGATTTTGGGTGTGAATTAATAAATCAGTAAACTAAAGTACAATGACTCAGTGTTTTTATTGAACTTCACTAAATAGTCCTGCAGGCATGTTTTTCTTAATAAAAATGTAACTAAGTTGTACAGCATTTATATTTCAAGAATATCTAACGCATGATAAAATATAATTTAAATAAGTTCAGCGTTGTTGTTTTAAGATTAGCTAACTGACATTTCAGTGCCAAAATTTACAAGAGGCAAAAAGTCGTTGTACAAATTCTGCACTTGATTGCTGGCGATTTTCGAATGTAAAAATAACTACTGTATATTTGTGGTCTAGTTAACTTTGGAAATGTTGAAGTCACGTCGTTCATTACATTATATTGAACAAATGACCTCATATTTGTTTTGTTTGTTTGTGTATTATAGACAAGGTCTAAGTATGCAGAGTACCAGGGATTTTAGACACTGACTGCTGTGATCATTGGGTTAACTCCTACTTAGACTTGAGCCGAAACTAAGGAATTCCAACCCTAGCAAGGGATCTTTTATATGCTACACATCTTAGTTTTATGGAATCGACGGCTTTACATCACTTCCGAATGACGGCATTCTGTATAGGATTGCAATCGCATTTTTTTATTTTAAAAAACCTCACCGGAATCGGGGATTGAACTCGTGATCTTAGATGAGTAGTCAGAATGCTTAACCACTGAGCTAGTGAGCATGACTTCACCTCATGTTTAATTCAACATTTGCTTCAAATAGTAAACAAATTGTTGGTAACGTAAAGCTACGATTCTTGTTATAACAAGTAACTTAACAGAAAAGATTTGTTCCCAACACTGCCAAGAGATACTAGAACACTCCATGTAATTTCCCACATTAATGTCACTGAAGAAAAGGCTTCGAAAGTATTTGAAGGTCTCAAAAGATACTCAAGTCCTGGTCCGGATGGAATACCAACTGCAAGAACACACTGGTTCCTACTTTGGCATTCACATACAACAACATACTGGAAGAAGGCATTTCCCGGAAAACTGGTGGCAAGGGATTATCCTAATTTTCAAAAAGGGAGAAAATTATGACCCATCAAATTATCGCCCTATAATCCTAACATGCTATGCCGGCTATTAGAAAAAATCGTGTCAAATGAAATAACAGTTTTTCTAGAGCAAAACAAACTTTTACCAAGCACACACCTCACTGCTCCACAACCACCTGTGCAGTCTGAATAAGTGGACCAAGAATGTTGATGAAGGAAAACCGGTAGACTTTGTGTACTTAGGCTTTCAAAAGGCTTTCGGCACTGTGTTCTTCGAAAGGTTGCTGCACAAGCTGGATATATGGAAGCCAGAGGAACCATTCTTTGATGGATAGAGCTTTTTCTCAAAAACCGTACTTTCAAAGTTAGAGTAAATAGTTTTCCCTGACACATTGTATACAATGATGTGCCACAAGGCTTTGTTTTGAGGCCTCTCTTGTTCATATTGTATATAAGTGACCTCACAGACCAAGTTAAGACCAATATTTCACTATTTACAGGTGACATGAAATTGTTTTGTAACACATCAACAGACTACATTGATCTCAAGGAAGATCTGAAAACTATTGAAGTTTGGACAACTGCTGGGTTATTACAATTGCATGAAAACAAGTGTACGGTTTTGCATATTGGTCACAATAATCTGAATCACCAATATTAAATTAACGGCATTCAAATACAAGCTGTTATAAAACAAAGAGATCTAGGAGTCTAAAACCTAAAATGGGACACACACATATTGCACATGGCGAAGAAAGGTAACCAGCTTATATATCTAATTAAATCAGCATTTTCAAATCACTCCATTGCTACGATAAACAACTGTACACAACATATATCCGACCTAAACTAGGGTATTACCATTCTGTATGAAACCAATATTCCCTCTAGGACATCAAGCAACTGGAAAGGATGCAGCGCAGATGTACAGAGATTCCTGAAGAAATCCGTAACTCACTCTACGAGGTTAGACTACAGAGTTTTCACCTACCAAGCTTGCAACTAAGAAAGGAGATAGGATTCCTCATTGAAACTTACAAGATTATGACAGGATATTACTCAGAATATAAATCCAGTGACCTTCTTGGCAAACAACAATCAGAATCTCAGAGGACATTTCAAAAAGCTTAGTACAATCAAGTGGTTTACCGATGGAGCTCTCTGGCAAACAATACTGTCTGTGCTCCTAAACAAAATACTTTGAATAATCGCTTGGACAAAAATCTGGACAGTTTATTTAACACATTAGTGCACTACTTTTAGAGACAACAGTGAAAGATATAATAGTCTAAGTTCGAAAGTAATAGACTCACCGGTTTTACCGCTTCTTATTAGTAATTGCATAATACTAATTATAATAATAACTTTCTTTTAAGATTAAAGCTATATAGTAGCTAGATAGATCTACTCAAGTCTAACTGAAAGTAATAATTGGCAACTGCTGTTATTATTATTTTTCACAGTGCCAACATTTATTAAACCAACTTCTTCACTACTATTTGGTGACACTTGCAAACAATCTATGGCTGTAATTGTACATACACAGTAATTTTGTATATTTATATTTATAAATTATTACAAACTAATATCACAATACAGTATCTAATTTTCATTTACATTCTGTTTACCAACGTGAAGTGAAGTGATTGATATCATTACTTTCTGAAATGTAGGCTAGAACCTCATATGAGTGATACTCTACTTGTTTTCCATCTTTTACTGCATACAGGGCATAGCAATAGAGATCCCCGCATATGACCTTTCCAACGACAGTTTCTCCGTCCCGTTGCACCCGCCCTATGTAGGTTTCCAACCCACGCTGATAGCCTCCATTTATCAGCTGTTTTTTGTTCATTTTAAACAGCTTTGAATTAGAGGTTGGAATCCACGTATAGATTTCCGGTTTTTTAGTACATAGGACCTAGGGAATAAAAATATATAAGGTAAAACGGTGTTATTTGTTTTTATTCGTGTAAGCATTGCGTAGCTGCATTCGTTATACTACTGATTTTCTTTAAACCCACCTTGATGCTTGAACTTGTTGACCAAGCTTCTTCTTTCCATTCGAAATACAAATTCAAGTCGCCTTCTTGCATTTGCCCTGGGATTACGTTACCTTCAATGGGGGCTTGGCCAATGTAGACCGGCTTGTCTCGACTATAGCCTGCTTTAAGTGCATCTGTAGGTATAGTTCCATCATATGGTCTCCAGTGGCATCCGGAAACTAAAATTTGGTTAGAAAGATTAGAATGATTATAATAGCTATTTATGCAACGAGTGCTAAATGTGAATGTTTATGCACGAAACATGAAAATTATGAAACGAAGCCGAAGGCTGAGTTTCATACATGCTGAGCGCAATAACACTTTTAGCACGAGTTTGCATACAATATTTTTTCTTCTTAAATTTACTGTTATTAATCCATAAATGTCGATTGAACAGCGGTTTGCATTTATGCCAGTTATAATTTATGTCATAGTAAAGAGATGGCCGTGATGGCACAGGGACTGTTTCTGCAGCCGGTAGTTGTCAAAGTTAGTTAACAAAGGTAATTCTAATAGTACACATTTTACTTTATTTATTACATAATGCTTTAATTATTTAAAAAACATTTTACCTCTAACGAAAGAAGTAAATAGAATAACTTTATAACCTCACTTCGAGTTTAAAATACTAAATTCAAAATCAGCTGTTTACTTTTAGCACATATTCTAAAAGTAAACAGCTGATGTCACTTTTAGCACGCTGATGTATAAAACGTCATTTTTAGTTCAACAAGCTAGTGCTAAAAGGCCTACTTTTAGTAGTGGTTGTAGAAAAAAGTTGTTTTACGTTATATGTTATTACGAACATAATAGTCTATTCTAACTCGTTAAGTATTATGAAATATTAAAGCCTTACCATATTTCTTGATCCTCCTGCCGGTTACTATCACCCCGACACTGAGGAAAGCAAACACGAATATCATGTACTTGTTCATGTCTAATTGTTACTGAGCTGCTGTGATAGCAAACCAGAAGTTTATATAGGAAAATAGACATTTAAAAAACGATTCCGATCACCGATAATGGAAATTCTACCGAATTTGGTGTTCTACGTACGGTTTAATTACTTGTAGTAGTGGTGATGACGGTGGATCTGTGAATGCGCGTACGCGGGAATTTTGATTAAAGAGTTCGTACATAATCTTGTAAGTACATAAAATACGTAATCTTTAAAGGTCGTTCTCTTGTTTATTATTTTAATAATTTCTCGTAACTCTTTGAAGATAAGTAGGTGTAGGTCGTAACCTCCTCAAGTCAATGTTGACGACAGAAGTGTGATTAACTGCTCCGAAAATTAGTGTTTTTTCACTGGCCTTTGTTCAATTGATGTCATATCGTTTAAGTAGTACTTAAATATGCAAACCAACATTTAGCATTTGTCAGAAGTCGATTTTATATTTACATTTTGAGTAGTTACATATTTTAGGCCATTAACTCTGACTTTCTCTTTTACTAGCTTCGAAAACCATTTTTAATAAAATTCTTCAAACCCTTCATTTTCAAATACCAACAGGGATGTCAAATTTGTGTTTTCATATATGAACAGTAACCATAACATGCATAACAAAATTGATTAGAATTAACAAGAAAATGGAAAACATCTAAAACTTATTTCTAAACTGCCATAAATGTATGTTGGGGGGTATCATCCCGGTACGTTTTCTAGTAATGTAAGTGTCAGTTTGGGAAGAAAAACCTTGGTAATTGTTTAGGTTATATAATTATTTCTATAGTATACAGCGCTACAGCTTTAGCGATTATTTGGATTCTATTTTTCTGGGAATCGAAATGATTACATTGAATTCGTATCATATCCTTGTATTCTTCTAGAAATGAAAACAGAAAAGAAAACACTGGCTAAAATTATTGCTAATTCAACTTATTTTAATACGCAAGCAATATTCAAATGATAACAATACATTATCTGGTATGGCCTATTTACTATTAAACTTTCTTCTTGTAAATCTTTGTTTTGCTCTGGTTTTTGTACATACGTAGGAATTTTCAGCATTCGGGATTAGATAACCTTTAATGCGCACTCATTCATTTAACTGTTATTTTGAGAAAGTGTAAGTCGTGTGTAGTGATAGAACAAATTTCAGTCGCAACCTTGTCAAAACATTGTTCATATCTTACGGGATTTATTGTAACGATTATCATATTATCAACTTTTTTTTTCAGTCTCTATAGAAACAAAATATAATGCGGTAATAGCGACAACGAATACAACAACAGTTTGTAGCATTTTCTGGGGACTGGCTATTGCGCTTTTGCATGGTTTATACCTATGCAACAACACTGTTTTTCCTATTTCCAGAATTTACATAAATCTATAGCAAGTCTCATAGTTTTTTAGATTCTCAATATTACTAACAAATCCTTGTTTTATTGTAGTTAGATAGATCACAAAATGAAAATACTTTATAACCACAACTATAAACTACTTATAAGAGAGCTAATATTTCACTCTTCTAAGGTATTCCTGCTTAAGATCAGAGTCGTGGAGATATCATGGGCACGTCAGGTTTAAAAACTTGGAATTTGTAATATTGAACTTCCTCCTCATCTCTTATAACGTACAAGGGAGAACATGCACATGACTTTGCCAACAGTGTCTTTTTCTCCATTTTGCACTCGCTCAATATATACTTTCACGAACTGCTCATAGCCTTTTTTGATGAGATATATCGTATTAAACCGGGAAAGTATTTCGTTGGTCGTTCTACGCCGTTCATACCGAATAGCTGACTGGTAAGAGCTTAATATCTAAAAAAAAGTACATAACAATGTTCTCAAGTCGGATGGAAAATAATGACAGCTGTACTACTGATCTAAATCTATTATTTATTCTTCAGAGAAGATAGTTTTCGAAATTTTTGACAATAAACTGGTTTTACTGTGTTTGAATCGACTTGACGTGTATCCTTTCTAAGGTATAGTTACCAAAAAAATCTAATAAATCGAAAAACAATACAGTACTAAAACACTGGCTGTTAGTTCCTGATTCAATCAGATCTTTCCTTACGTAATAAACATGATAATCATCTTCATTTAGTCTTCTTGGAATTATATCACTGTGTACTAAATCTTGGCCGATACATAATAGTTTGTTATTGTTATATCTCGTGATAAAAGCATCTGCAAGTATTTATCAACTTCCATTGGTAACCTAAAAAGTACTCTTTCTAGCGGAATTAGCAAATATGTGTATTTTACCAAAATTTCTTTAGCAGTTGCTATGGATGACATTTTGAAGAAGGGAAGGAAACAGAAAGCGTACTTCTCCATCTCCGTTCTTGAGAATAAAATATTTGAGCGAACGCAACAAACTATTGTCAGTGACTGAAATACGTAACACGACTTACTTACAGAAGTGTTTTAAGGAAGTGCAGCACATTCTGCTTCGTTGTTCTATTTTTAAGTATGTAAAAAATCTTGTAAGTTGCTTGATAAAAGATATAAACGTGAAATATTTTATGTAATTTTATTTATTTTTGAAAACTACAAGACAATACTGAAGCTACATTTTATATTTATTTGACATGTTCGTGCATTAAGGAGTTCTTATCTTAGCCCCTACACAGGAATTTGTTTATATTATTCTCTTAATTGCTCAGTAGCTTTGAATCCTCATCTTTAGATTGTCCAAAGGGTAGGGCCCATGCTGTCGTATATAAGAAATTATAAAAGCAGTTCTAACCCCTCGACCACTCACTATTGCACCTTTCACAGAATATTCAGTTTGTTCTGACAAAAATAGGTCATTCCTGTTGCTATGCTTCTTCTCTCTCTCTCTCTCTCTTCTTCAGACTTTGTTGGTCCAATATTGGACATAGTCCTCCCCGATTCGGTCCCATTCTTCTCTCTGATTTGCCAGTCTGATCCACTTTTTACCGGCCACCTTCCGGATGTCATCCGACCATCTGGTTACTGGTCTTCCTACGCTTCGTCTCGTTGTTCTTGGTCTCCACTGTAGCAGTCTTGTAGCCCATCTATCATTTGTCCTTCTAGCCACATGTCCTGCCCAACTCCACTTCAGTTGGGCTATTCTTTTTACTACATCCTCCACTCCGGTTTGCTTTCTAATCCATTCATTTCTTTTTCTTTCCCGAAGAGTTATGCCCAGCATTTGTCTTTCCATAGCTCTTTGGGATTTTGCCATTTTGTCTGCTATTTTCTTTGTGATTGCATTAGTTTCAAGACCATATGTAAGTACCGGTAGGACACATGTATTGTATATTTTTGCTTTTTGGCGTTTGGTGCTTCTTCTAGCTGTAGCTAATAGCACAAGATCATACGTAAATAGTAAATTTTCAGATGGCAAATTTGTGAAAATATTGTTAGAATATTACGAGGTTACCGAATGAATGTACGATTTGGTTTAACGAATATTAAAAGAAAGTTTTATTAAGCCAGAACTATTTTCTGGTCCAGTCGTCCAGTTTTGAAATAATATATAATCCATTCAGAAAACTCCTGTGACGTAAAAGTCACTATCAGTTGGTTAATATGAAAATCGCTAGTAGGGTGTTAGTAAGTTTTGCATTTTATGTTGGCGCCGTTTTCAATTTAAATTTCAAGTTTTTGTTTTTTACTTACACTTTGACATTTGAAGTATTGCAATTCATTTTGATTAATTTGATTGCATATATAATACAAGATTACTTACTAAAGTTATTAATAAATTATGTTTTTACTTTGTCTCATTAAAACTACGATTCATATTTAAATTTAGCAAAATAACAAATAATCAGTCATAACCTTACCTACAAGTTTGACGTTACTGACCGTTAAGTACACTCAGCTGAAATAGTATGTAATTAGTACTTATCAATTACACTCAAAATGGTACTTATCAAGTACACTCAAAATTTGACACTGTAAATGTCACGGGAGTTTCCTAAACGGAGTATATGTTTAATGTACTCATTTCAGCAGGACAACCAATAGAGCAACCCGAAATTTCTTGCAGTAACAGTTGCGATCATTCTATATCATTTTGCTGGGTGGTTTCTAGAACTGTGGAGATTGTCACACTGAATATAGTGTTCGTTCATCACTTATACCTATGTGGGAAGAGTGTGTTCGTTTTAGTAAATATTAGATTTCCTAATCGGAGTGCGAAATACCATGTCAAATAAGAAAAACAGTTCTTAATTTTAGATTCTCATCAATGCTGATGACTGTGTCTTTTATTTTAATTATATATAACACAAAACATCAATACTTTTTAAATCACAACTATAAACTAATAGATTGAATATTAAACTCTTTTAAGTTATCCTGGAAACCCCATTCGTCGAGGTATTGATCTCAAAACTTGAAATGTGTAATATTGAACTTGTACCCCGTCTCTTATAGCGTACAACGGAGAACAATAAGAGTCATTGCACATAACTTTGCCAACAGTGGTTTCTTCACCGTTTTTCACTCGCCCAATATATATATTCATGTCCTGCTCATGGCCTCCATTTACGATAAACGTCTTCATAAACTGCGAAAGTCTTTCGGTTGATGTTGGAAGCCATTGATCCAGAAAAGCTCCCTCAAAAAACACAGGATCTGAAAATAATTAAATAGATTACATTGTTCATTAATCGGATGCAAAATTATGATTGACAACTGTATTACTTATCTAACTTATTTTTTTTTAGTCTGTGGTGAGAACTAGATGTATTTTCAAGTTGTTGATGCTAAACTTAATTTTTTACATTTAAATCAACTTAGATATGTATCCACGTTTTTCTTGGGTATAGATAAAAAATATAATAAACCCATAGACAATATAGCTTCAAGAAGTTTACCTTAAGATCTTTATTTGCTGATTCAACCTGCTCTTCCCTTACGTAATAAACTTGATAACCGTCTTCGTCTAGTCTCCCTGGAATTAGATCACCTTGTACTGAAGCTTGACCGATATATACAGGTTTGTGGTTATCATATCCTGCGACAAAGGCATCGGAAGGAATTTCTCTATCATAGGGCTTCCATTGGAATTCTAAAAAGTACAAAAGCAATCTGCTGTGGGAGATATTCTTTCTAGTGGAATTAGCAAATATGTGAGTCTTACCAGAATGTCGCTCAGCAGTTGTGACGGACGAGATACTGAAGAGGAGAAGAAAATAGGAAATGTACTTGTTCATCTCCATTCTTGCCGAGTAAATAGAATGTTTTGCCAAATGCTGTGGCAGGAGTATATAGCTGTCTTGTAACAACATAATTCAGTGACGTGCCATGTGTAAAATATTTGCCACTTGACTTCAATGCGTAATTTGTGATAATAGAAACTGTAACAAATTTGTGTCATTGACTATTACTATTTCAAATTTTTATGAACATAAAGTTGATTCAGGGCGTCTCTAAATCAATGCATCATATTTTGTTTTGTAGCTCGAATTACACGTCACTGGTTTAATCAATGATGCATTCTACGTATTTTTATCTTAGTTTCTTAGTTAAAGCTCGTACACAGAAATTTGATAGTATTATCGTTTTGATAGTACAATAACCTTGAATCTGCAACACACGTTTGGTGGCCTCAATACATTCATGCAATATCATACTTCCAATGTAAAAATACGATTGAAATGTACGAGTGCCGAGTTTAATTCGTAGCATATTAGGTAGATTATAATTTTTTTCTATCTCTTTACATGAGGCTCTTTCATCATCTGTTATAACCAATTATCATAAAACTAGAGATTGTAGGAGTCATAATAAAATTGTTTGTAGTGTAGTCAAATACATCTAGAAATTTATGAAACCATTAGAAAGTTGCTCTATAAAGAAATATAGATCTATATGATAATATTTATTATTGGAAATAATAGAACATCGCTAAATTATACCAATCAGTTTTAAGTATCATAGAACCGTTACTTAAGGCCAGCTCCACCTAAGCAGTTACCACTGAGTACAGCCACTCTTTTGATGAAGAACATTTTGTATCCTTTTTTGAAGAGTGTGAGCAAGCTTTCTAAACGTTTGTGATGGTATCTTGTTGATGATTTCAATTATTTTGTTTTGCAAATTCGCCTTTGTCCGTAGTATAGTCCAATTCCAAAACTGACGACACCTTATCTACTTTGCTTACCTGAACAAAAAGGAAGATTGCAGTAAATTAGAAAAGGGTTTCATCTGTAGAATTTGTATGAACTATAAATTCACAAATCCATCACTGTTTGAAATCCTAAAAAGTGAACTCAATCACCGCCAATGCAAACTTTCTTTAATGAAACCGCATCGCGCTAAAGGACACGCGTGCCACATAACGTTTCTGATAAATATACAAATAACCAGTCTTTATTGAATTGTATCAAATTTATAAACAGCAGCACAAATGAAATATATAATGTCATTCTGATTTATTTACCAATAGTTTCTAGAGGATATTTCAGAGCCCCTTCGTGAGGGTGATTTCCATTGTTTACAGAGATAAGGTCTTTAGTTTTAAAACCGGACAATGGGTGATCACGCAGTTCTAGTTTTATTTTTTCACAGATCTTCTCGATTGGAGAAAGGTCTGAGGTAGTACTAGCCCAATCAAGAACAGAAATATAATTTTTCGAAAGCCACGTTTTCGACACTTTAGCAGTATGACAGGCAGCGCCATCCTGCTGGATGATATAGTGTCTATCCTCCGTTTGCAGTTTTGTCATTGATATCCTAAGGTGGTATTTCAGTACCTGTATATACTTCTGAGCGTTCATAGTACCGTTGAAAATTATTAAATACCTAACCCACTGACCAGACTCTTAGCCTTAGGTACATCATGAACGAGACTAGTCTGGATAGTACCAAATATGGTAAAAAAAGGCACGAAAATGTATTATACCCTGCATACGACAATATTTGGTAAAAGAGAATTGGTGAAAAAACTAAACTATACATAAGTATTTGTATTTTTATTTTTTGTCTACTCATTTTAACTTCTCCAATGGGTAGTGCCCATGTTATGGCATATAAGAAATTATAAAGGTAGTTCTAGCCATTTCGCCACTTTAATATCTTATTTTTAATAGAATATTGATTTTGCTTTTCTTACAAAAATATGCCATTCCTGTTGCTATTCTTCTCCTAGTTGTAGCTAATAGCACAGTGTTATTCTAAAATAATAAATTTTGAACATTTCAGATAACAGTTTTGTGAAAACATTGTTTAAATATCTAGATTAGTGAATGAACGTCCGATTTAGTTTCACCATATACTTAAAATAACAAAAACTATTTTTACCTTAGATTCTTATCAATACCCGCTGATAAATTCTTCTTTTATTTAATTTAAACATAACATGTACATGAATGTTTTATATGACAACTATAAACTAATAGAGCTGATATTCAACCCGTCTAAGGTATTCCTGCTTAAGATTTCAGAACTTTAAATGTGTTATACATATTTTACTTGATCCCCGCTCTTATAGCATACAAGGGAAAGTAATAGAAGCCATTACATATGACCTCGCCAGTAGTGGTTTCTTTGCCGTTTTGCACTTGCTCAATATATAGATTAATAATAATAATAATAATAATACTTTTTATTTACCGAATTGATATACATTGCTTCTTTACACACAATACAATAAAGGAAACCGAATTATCATCCGGCAAAAACGATAGTAGTGAGATCGTTTCTCTCCAGGGAGGAAACACCTGCTCTTACCTACTACCGTTATATCAATAACATCGACTAAATACTTATTTAAGGGCAATAAATATCATGCATCAAAATACATGTTTTATCAAAATTTATGGAAAAAAAACTGAACATGGAACATTTGAAACATTAGACCATGAAGCAATTGAGTATCGCAAAAGTTTTCTCGATTAATGAAATAATATACGAATCTTCAACATTGAAATTACATTTTAGATTATTGAATAGATTTGTTCTGCAACCATGACAATACACTATTCTTAAACGAGCCATGGGGTTTATTTTTGAAATTCATTGGAATTTGGTTATATATTTTGGTAATGTTGTACGTATAAGACCGTTTGTAAAGTTCAGTGTGGTGCAACGGAATAGTTAATAAGCCCCTATGCCTCAAATTTAAATTATGGACATCGGTGCGGTGGCTGATTTTATTATGGAGATAAGGAGGAGTTTCCAAGGTAATAATTTTAAAACGCCGATTTAACATGTTGAGCCATTTAGTTTCACTAATTTTATGAGAAATATGTTCACGTCTTCTTATTCCATGAATAAGTCGTAAACACGAATTTTGCACCAACTGAATTTTTCTTTTCGTTGCACTATCAATGCAGGGCCCGTAAAAAACATCACAATAGTTAAATTGAGATAGCACTAACGAATCACATAACACTTTTTTGACATTTCCGCTCAGTACTTGTCTATTGCTATAGAGAAGTTTAAGGTTACTATAAGCTCTACGTATACAGCTATTAATATGTTCAAGAAACCTGAGAGTGCAGAGTTCGAACATGGAATTAGAGACCTCTTGTAAATATTTATATTCGCTCTTACTGATTGTTTTTTACAATTTTGAAACAGATTTAATAAAGACTAAAAAAGTGTGTGTAACAAAAACGTGCCATTTTCCAATTTGGTACCAATGTAAGTAGTTTGGAAAAACGGCTGCGTTAATATTTACAATATTTAACTCAAAAATGTCAAATTTGTTAATACCAAACGTTCGATATGCTTACATATATTGCACATCACATCAGTGGAACAGTATCAATAAAATACAAACGTTTGTAATATAACATCACCTTATTACAAAGAATGAATCTAAATTTACACAATTTGTTTCACTTGAAAGTGACAATGCAGCCATTTTGTTTTTTATTAGTTTTCATAACATGGTCGGTAACTCAACGAAACAATAAAGTCATGAACAAGCAGCTGTACAAGGTGAAGGAAGAAGAAATGAATAAAGCACAGCTAATAACAAAGTGAGATGTAAACACAAAGTTAATACATTACAAACATTGAAATAAGCAATCATGCAGCCTAGGAGCTTGATCAGGGAAGATGCCAAAGATAGTGCTTGTTAAGGGCATTGAACTCGACTTAATTCCGCATTTAAAGCCTCCACAGGTAAATACTTTACGCCGTCAATTGGAGTATTCATTTCCTTCTATAAATCTACGTTAGTTAGAAAGAGATGAATGTGAGTAATGCGCTGCTTTTCGTAAAAAGTGAATCACGTTATTAAAATTAAAAGTTGTATTGTTAAGCTTATGAAAAGTACTTCGTGTGCACCTCATTTAAAAAAAACAATGGCTCAATATTTTTTTTCAAAATTAGAATTAATGTAAAAAAATCAATAAAAACAGTATACAATTAAGGAATATAAGGTTTGTTTTTAGGATCCTCCATTCCTTAATTAATTGTACACGCAATAGTCTAAAGAAAATTCGATAATTTCTTTCGGTTTTTCTATAATTTCGTTTTCCATTTTCTTGCATTTCATCTGTCTCTCACAAGCAAACGCGAATCTTGATAGCGCTTGTTCATTCAAACAATGCTTCAAGAATCCAGGATCGCACAATTACCAGTTAGAAATAGTCAGAATAACGTCGCTGCATCGTCCAGAGAAAATCGTTGGTTAATTGTACGCCTACTGCATGGTACAGTGCAGCATTTAGCAGTATTTGGCTACTACTTGGTGAACAAGTGCAATCAGTGTTTTCATGAGGTTATACCATCAGAAATTATAAGCGAAGTAATAACAACGGTAAAATAAGAGCACCTCCTGTATTAAGAAAAAATAGACGTTTGTCAACTTTAAAGTGTTTGAATAAAAAACGGTAAGGTTTAGTAGAATTTGAACCGTTAGGTACCATGGTACATTATTGTTTTTACAGAAATATACAAGTATGTCATATTCTGCATTAAATATGCAAAATACGTATGCAAATTGCATAAAGGCATAAGTATATAAAATAATATCCATTGTTTAGTACAATAATTTAGTAAAATGCTCTTCGATTTATTATTGCAACAATCAGTATTACTGGGTGTTAATCTTGTCGATTTTAAAATTTCTTGAGTACAGACGTGTAGGCTATGCGTGTAGACGACTTATTCTGTCAGTATACAAGAGCGATGTCATAGCAGTAAGAGCACTGAGTAACTGCAATATTCGCATTCCGCTTTATTTCACTGCAGAGAGTGAGACCTAAGGGGCCTACATTGCCGCAAACAGAAACTAAACACCGAGTCCAATCTCTGCGTAGGTTGTAATTAAGTTTACTAATAGCCAGAATTTATATGAATAACATGAGTACAGGCATAAACATAAGTGCAGAGATTCCAACGAGAAATAATAGACAAAGTATTGTAACTGGGCAAACGTTGTTGGAAAGTGCTACAAGTGAATAAAAATATCTTAAGGGCTTTTGAAACTAAAAGTTTTAATAATTTCAAAGAAAAAAGAATTCAATCTTTAAGGTGTTAGCCTTACATATGTTGGATCCAAAACATACCCTTTTTCGCCAAAGGTAAAAACCTGAGCTATGTACAAAATATTACTTTTATTTAGCTAATAGTTCTTTAGTTAAAACAAAAATAGTCAAAATTTTAATTTTTTAAGGTGCTCACCATGTATATTGTTACGATGTGTGTACGATGTAATATTATTATTATTAGATTTTTATTTAAATAAATGACTCTATCATCTTAAAAGGTTGGGTTTTCTACATCCTTGCAATTGAATGTATAATTATAGGCAATACATTTATATATTAAGATAATTATCGTATTTTTTATAATTTTTAAAAGTAATCGCTTTATCCACCGCTTATTTATCCAATGGGACTGCTACAAAATTAGATATTTCAACTGATGCGAACAACTTTACAAACATGGCACTCCAACCTCACAATTTATCAAAGCCAGTTGGTTTCGTATTAATAATTGAATCAGTAATTACATAAGAGTACGTTGCCTTAACAACAAACATTTCACTAAATTCTATTTTTAGGATAGCTTTCTAACCTTATTTGACTTCCCTGTAGCAAAATAGGACACCAGGCGCCCCAAAGCAAGTTCCACTACGGACAAGGGCTTCTCCTCTCCGTTAGCCTGCTGTAACAAGCCAGATATCTCTTCGAACGCCACATGCAGCTTGCATCAATCAAAAACTGCTTACAAATCCGTCTCTGCCCCAGTCCTAGGGCTCCGCACTGCTTAGCACGAATGTCGCTGCCTCCTTCCCGCTTCCAGGGCTGTGGTAACCTATCAACAGCTCCAAAAACTGCCACAGTAACACCAGCTACCACTCAACGTACTAGTCAACACTTATTAAAACTCCTGTAGGGATGCGACGAATCAAAGCAACTCTTTTACAACCTACCCAAAAGACACTGCACTAATTATAAAACACTGCATTGGAAAAATTGGAATTTATTCGCTTTTAAATAGATTATTTGTGGAGAAGCCAAAATAGCACACCTCACAGCTTGGCTTCCATTCCCCCCGTCTTTTTTTTATTCATCTTACATTGTTGTTCATTATTTCTAAACATGCTCTAATTACATTTTATGTTTCAATCAAGTATAATACTATTTTTAATACCGCGTTTACAAATTATTAATTCAAAGTAAATGCTATTCATTTAATTTGCTAAGATTAAACTAGCACAGTTATAGAATACTTTGTAAAATAGTATTTGAAATGCTTGAAATGTTATTGCATTATATTTCCCCAAAATTTTCTCGGTTTCCGCATGCACAGTATCGTCTTCCTCCAACAAATAGTATTTAAATTACACCGCTAACAAACGAATAGCCAGACAGACAGACAAAGAGACGAACAGACAGACAGACAGACCGACAGACAGACAGACAGACAGACAGACAGACAGACAGACAGACATACACATCGTCATAAAAGAACTCTGAAACGTGAAGGTCGGAAGGTAATTTCTTCGTCTTTTAGACGAAGGAAGTAAAATTGGGATAAATAGATCAATTTAGGACTGCAAAATCTGCGGATAAAGATTATGGCGTTATTTTTAAGAGAAACTTTTTTAATATGTAATTAGCTTAAGCTTTAAAAAAGTCAAATTAATATTTACCAAAATTAAATTAGGGCAATTCCTAAGAAAATCATGATAATTAGTTACGTTAACTAACAAACGACTTCCGGGATTGGCTTCATCAGGAGGAAAAGCAAAAGAGCATGGTAACTCAACGCGTAAACCACGCCAGATGTGAAACTCTTCTTAAAATCGGAAGGATTCGCCCCGATTGAGATTGTCAGGGTGTTTGTAAATCTCAATTGCTTCGGGAATCTTTCTGCTAAAGAAGAATGGAGATTTGCAGATAATGGAAGTTTCATCAAAAAGGATCGTATCGCCGGTATCGCGTTGGTGTTCGGCGATGGCTGATGATGAAACGAGACTCGACTTGAGACAGCGCTGGTGCTCAAAGATGCGAGTTTTTACTGAACGTCCTGTTTCACTAATGTACACACCATTGCAAGAGCAAAGGATTCTATAAATACCTTTAGATGACATAGTGTTTAATTTACCTTTAGGTGTAGGGAGAACCTGTGAGATTTTTCTCGGGAGTTTGAATACTGTTTTAATGTTTTGTTTTCGAAGAAACTTTTCTAAGCGATCGGTGACTTGGTGGATATAGGTAAGAAAGGCTATTGCTGCAGGAGGATCGGTCTTTGGAGGTTTGCGTGGCCGTCGATAAAGATGGCGTTTGATGGCAGTCTGTGTATCCCTAGAACGGTAACCGTTGTTCCTAAGAGCTTTCCGAATGTGATTTAATTCAGCGTAGACATTATTGGGTTGGGATATGGAAACAGTCCGGTGTACAAGCGAATTGATAACGGAAAGTTTTTTTGTAGGATGATGGTGGGAATCGGCATGTAGATAGCGATCAGTGTGAGTGAGTTTTCGGTATACAGAATGACCAAGTTTGCCACTGGGAGCCGTTACTTTCTATCTCCATGGTAAAGTTAATCTCGGAAAGCTCATAGGAGCAACGGTTACAGCGCTAGGGATATACAGTCTGCCATCAATTGCCATCTTCATCCACGGTCACCCAAACATCCAAAAACCGATCCTCCTGCAGCAATAGTCTTCCTTCCCTATATCCACCAAGTCACCGATCGCGTAGGAAAGTTTCTTCGAAAACAAAACATTAAAACAGTATTCAAACCCCCGAGAAAAATCTCACAGGTTCTCCCTTCACCTAAAGTTAAATTAGACACTATGTCACCTAAAGGTGTTCACAGAGTCCCTTGCTCTTGTAATCCTGTATACATTGGTAAAACAGGACGTTCAGTGAAAATTCGCATCTCTGAGCACCAGCGCTGTCTCAAGTCGTCGAGTCTCGTTTCATCATCAGCCATCGCCGAACACCAACGCGATACCGGCCATACGATCCTTTTTAATGAAACGTCCATCATCTGCAAATCCCCATTCTTCTTTAGCAGAAAGATTCCCGAAGCAATTGAGATCTACAAACACCCTGACAATCTCAATCGGGACGAAGGTTTTCCCCTTCCTTATATGTGGAAAGTGCTAATTCCTAAGCAGCGCCCACCGCCACTGAACCGCGACGGCACTTGCCTATAAATTCTCGCCTTTCTCCTTCCGATCGTTAGAAGAGTTTCGCCTTTGGTGTGGTTTACACGTTGAGTTACCGTGCTCTTTTGCTTTTCCTACTGATGAAGCCCCTTATAAAAGTGGGCAGAATGTTAAGTCCTTCGACCACTATAATGACACGGTCCAATCCCGAAAGTCGTTTGTTAGTTAAAGACAATGGCCGTGAAAGCCTTCGAAATCAACTAGTCTCTTTGCTTAACAAAATGTGTTATTCAACAATAGAAAAAAATTATTGGGAATACACTCGTTTGTGCTTTGGGCCTATAAATTAAATTATAGAAGAGCATAATTTTGTCAAATAAAAGCAACTAAAGTGATACTATATAACTAAAATGTTGTCATTTGGCATTTTCCTGTTCGGGAGTGCCAGCATCTTCGATTCTGATGCAGAAAACTAACAGTATTGCTATATACTGGTAAGGGTTCGCATTAGATCTGTCCCAAAACCCATAGAGTATCAGTTATCTTCGTTAAAGGTTACAACAGACATAAGTTGAAAATTAGCTCAAAAGTAATCTAAATGGCAAGATGAAGGAGAAGCAAATCAAATCTTATAATTTATAATAAATAATTACCTGAGAGGATATACAAATCCAAAGTGCTATACACAATCCGAGCTTAGCTAAACTGTCATCTCACAATACTTATTAGAAAAAGCTATATTACCGGCAATTTTAGTTAGAAAAGAAACTGAGTCATTTTTAAATAGCTATTTCAGCTATTTAAATGCATGTCCCAGCTTGTACAAGTGTTCTCATCCTCAAAAAGAACTTACTGAGCTAGTACCTTCTTCTTCTTCTTCTTAGCTTATTTTTCATTCAGATTTCCACTTTTGAATATAAGCCTCCTCCAAATCTCTCCATTTTGATCTATTTCTCGCTGTTTGTCTCCATGTCAACCCTGCGTGTCTTTTTAGGTCGTCCACCCATCTCATCTGTGGTCTTCCTCTGTTGCGTTTACCATCATAGGGGCGCCAGCTTTGTATGTGGTGGTTCCGACGATTATCTTTATGTCTTTCATTATGCCCGGCCCAGCTAGTATATCAACTATTAATAAATAGTAATTTACGATACAAGTGCGTAAAGCGAGTGACTAAAGATGCTATACGCCTGTGTATCTTACAATATTTTATCTACGATAGAATCTAGAAAACAATATAAATATAAACTAAATTAAATGTAGATTAAGATTAGTAGCAACCGGTCATCATTTTGCGTGCAAAAAATTCTAAAACACGTTGCCACTGACGACGTGCCTAATAAATTCTTTTAAACACGTTGCTACTGACGACGTAAATTAATGAAAACGTGTTATTAAACAGTCGTTTTACAAACTTAAAACTGCCAACTAAAAGTCAATTTTACACACTGTCGTAGATAATAGTATATTATTATACGAGTTTCATAAGAGGGCCCATTGTAGCACGCGTGAGTTTGGGGCGCGATGAGCCCAGCGAGGAGTGCTCCAATGGAACAAGTGCTACAATGGCTCTTATTGAACGATGTGAGGAAGGATAAATGTTTTGGTCTTATCTGTTGGCGAAAGTGTTATTTGGTATTTTGCCGGCTGGTAAATATAGGCCTAATTGAGCTAACTCGCCGAGAAGGGTCGGGGTTCCAGCTACGCTGAAAGAAAAAAAAAAAAAAAAAGAGGGCGCCAAGTCCTCGACGTTGTTTTAATTCTTGCGTCGGACCGTCACAAGGTGGAGATAACAATAACAATAACTAGTCGAACACGGACAGGCAAATCGTCAATCAAAAGCCAACAATATACAAACAAGTTAATAACACAGCAATAATCAAATATCCACACAAATCAATAAACAACCTAAGAACACATTAAAATTGACAAGGGGCAATGCATCAATATCTGTGAAACTATTTCATTCATAGCTAATAATAAAACAACCTAAGTTGTAAGCTATCACGAATAAAGAAAACAAGTTGCTACTCAATTGGCAACGCAGGTACAAAAATTCACACGCACCCTGTGAGGCAGCGTGCGGCAAAATCAGAGCTATGCAAGCAAAAAGGCTAACTTCTACCCCGAATGTTAGCTTGAACTTAAATATGACAGCGTCACGATTTTGAAGGGTCGAAACCCGCTTTACGATTGTATGATCATACAGGACGTGGCGGTTTCTGTCATAAACTCATCATGCATTTTATGACTGCTCAAAACAACGGCTTGTATTATGCTCCTAACAAAGTTAAAATGACAAGTTGCAAAATCGCTTTACGAATATCCAATATTTGAGCATTATTATACCCCGGGCGGTCCGCTAGTTACAACTTACAACCTATTGCCGAGTGAAGTTTACAAGACTAACCTCTGCAGCTAAATTTGGTAAATACAGTAGCTATCGTTTTGTGGAATACAGCGAACCTGTAATCTGGGTGAGTTTAACCGTTCTAAGAGGGCTTAATAGCCTAACTGAATGTTCAATTACGTTACAGGGGCCCAATTCAAAACGACCTTCATCACATTTGGGGCAGGCCAAAGGTAAGCAAACTTAAACGTAGCACTCAATTCAATAACACGAATATCTAAGATATCATACCAAGAGCGTGGCTAATACAGC
The DNA here is from genome assembly GCA_940337035.1 of Agriotes lineatus. Lineage (NCBI taxonomy): Eukaryota > Metazoa > Arthropoda > Insecta > Coleoptera > Elateridae > Agriotes > Agriotes lineatus. Next base: position 59,050 of record CALNHX010001936.1, read on the forward strand.
TGCCACAAAGATTTAATCTACAATTACATGAGGCGCAAAACGAATTAAACGGTATGCCCTAATACTACCTATACAATTAATTTACTATAACAAAAGCTGAATGAAATGCATACAATGAACTAGGCGGTTAGTTCGCTAAGATAAATATACACCCCAAATCATGTTTCGTACGATTCACACAGATGCTGTTTTCCAGGGCCGAAGCCACCAGCGTCTGAATATGCGCCGACTTTCAGTAGCATAGCGAGTATCGCAGGGAGGACGGCGAACAGGCCGCAGGGAGGCGATGCAAGCACCAATTGCTTCAATACCCATAGCACCAATCGAGGTAAAAGAACCCATTCCAGCTAACAATTCATTTTCCGGGGTGGAACAAAATGGCTTAAAGGTGTAATGCAGCCATCTCGTGGAGCCAGGCGTGCGAAAAATGAGCGTCCCATCAAAGCCGTCTAATACGAAGCGAATGCCGGTGATATCAGCACCAATCTCCGGAACATTCTAACAGGGGTAGCGGAGCCTCTATATCCTTCCAACAATGAAGATGGCTATCAAAGCCGTGAGACTAGGCCCCCAAAGGGAGCGATTTAAACTTACACGACGCAAGACTTGCCAGGAAATGCCAGAAAAATGCGCAAAACCAGCCCAATTCAGCTTATCAAAGTTCCAAAAATTGGAAAGTTGGCCGACATAAAAACCAAAGAATGCAGAGTGTGCTATGAGCTGATAAACAGAACTGTTCCTTTTATGTAGAATTAAAACTGATGGTATTTGGGTTGCCTAGCCATAGGTAAAATACTGTATTTTTAGAGAATAAAAGTAAATTACCAAATCTGACTAATTATTTCAACTATTGTAATAGAAAATGACAAAATTTTGGTTTGTGTGCTGTTCAAATAGTGCCTTACCTAGAACAATAATTGTGTTTAATTAATTCGTTAAAGAGTACCTTCAGTTTAAGTTATATTTGATTCGAATAAATTTAATAAATGCAGTTCAGCAATTGTGGTTATGTATTCGACATCTGAAAGCAAATGTCACCAATTTTATAAAACATAGTTACCAAAAACAGTGTTATAATGGACTCCATTGTAGCACTGGTTATAATAACCATATTGTGACATCAAAGTAGATAAGTATATATAAATAATAAAATAATATAAAGTATATTATTATACTAGTTTAATAAGAGGACCTATTGAAGCACGAGTGACTTTGGGGCACGACAATGCTACAATGCCTCTTATTAAACGACGATAATATAATAGTTTATCTACTTTGCATACAAAAATACTCAAAAACTTTCAATTTTGACATTTCATAAAAAAATGTGATATCTGTCAGTTGTCTAAAACAAGGTAGGCTGTTTCAATATTTTTCATAATGAAAATAAAAATGCAGAAACAGTGCTATAATGGACTCCATTTTAGCACTGTTTTCGGTGTTATAATAAATAACCATATTGTGACATCAAAGTAGATCAATATAATTAATGCACCGGAAAATGTAATAAAACAAAAGTATGTAACCATCAATTTCTATACAATTAGAGGTTAAATAAATATGACATTTAAACAGTAAATATGGTAGGTAGTGTGGAAGGTAGTTTTGATAAGTAAATGAAGTTTTAAAAATCATATATCACACATATCCAATTTGGTCCAATAATATAGCTTTATTTCGTTAAAATAAATATATTAACTACACAGGTGTGTTATAAAAATATCTCTCAAATAATATTGCATACAATTTAATTTATCATCTGTCACTTTGACTTAACTCAAAATATCTTATTCTTACGTACTTTTTTCAAATATCTTTTAAACCCAGTATAATTATTTAAGTATGAAACAATGTACTAAGTAATTAGAATTCGTCCAGGAAAGCAATTTAAAAGAAAACTGTTTTATCTAAGCGAATACTTCTCAAAGCTTTATTCCTTTATCAAGGCAACTACAATCAAATTTACAGTTGTAGAGAATTACAACAAAAACACAAGATGCTCTACTTACGAAAAAGTGAGGTTAGTACTTTATAATTGACAATATAGAACATAAATAGGCATATTGTTACGCTCATTTTGTCATTTCGCAATTCACATTTATTTCCTAAATATACAGTACATTTTTCCTAAATGGTTAGGCAAACTGGAACCTGGAAACTTATTGGTACCTGGGATGGTTTTTCGTATTGGTGTGATGTGTTTTGCCTGGGACATGCGGTGCATTTGCATACCGGCGTGCTGCCCATTTCTGTGGCTGGCGTTTGCTGCCATTCCTCTGCGATCGCTGCATTGTAACAAATAACGAGGTTAATCAGCAGCCCGTTACGAGGCCGTCTCTATGGCCAGCGAACTGCCTGGTTGCCACGTCCACCAGCTCTGCACCACGTGCCGTGTATACTTGAGAAATTTTTTTAGTGCTATAGTTATGTATTGTTTGATTAATTTGAGTTTATAAGTATAGGCTTCTTAGAATTGCTATAATAGTATTTTGTGTATTACGATATGTGTGCTTTACTTGCGTAATTAGATATTTGATTATTTGGTTTACTTACCCGGTTGTTTTGAAGCCTCTTTTAGATTGCTTAGATTTGTGTTGCGGCTGCTTAGGTGGTAGTCACTTTTGTTCATGTATTTTTTACGCGTAACAGCCTAGTACATTACCTCGACGTCAATTTGAGTTTGCTATAGAAATGTTAAAACTGCTGTGGCTATGCTACCGCTTACGGAATTATTACTGTATTTAATTTGCTTCTCGTTTCTAAAATGATTGACAAGTTTAGGATTTAGAATGACTGCAAGTAGTAACTCGAAGCTCCTCAGAACGCTATATGAATTGCTTGTAGGTCCTAGCACCCCTTATGAGATCTCAGAAACTGCAGGTACCGCCCCGCCTAAATTATGTTTGCAGTAAAATCAATTTATTAAGCCAACTCTCGGGGTCGAACGTTGGCCTTACTTTCTACTTGCGCTATTCTCACCCCTTGGATTGCACTCCGCTTAACGAAGTATATTTGAATATTTAGAACTTTTTGGTTTTGATCTTAGATGTCGATCGCCGCTTCACGGTGACCGCTGTTGTACTTATGATTAGACATGCTTCTGCGTTTGTTTATTTGAGTTATGATTTGAGACGCTTAACTAGGTGGTTACTAAGCTTCTAACTCCCTGCTGGCTGGTCTTGAATTACGTAGCATTATTCTTTGTTTTATAGGTCAACTTGTAATATTTATTTGTGATATTATGTATTTGCTGTGGTATATTTATATTGTTTGTTGTTTTTTTAATATGTATATTGTTGGCGTGTATTTTTATGAGTTTGTTGAGCACTATAGAACCAATTCATGAATAAATCCCGTTATTAGATATTGGTTATGCTATTATTTTGGTTTGCTTGGTATATCTCTTACCTTGGGGAGGTCCAACCCAAGGATTTGTTTACGTCGAGGACCTGGCGCCCTATCCGTTAGTTTCTTTTTTAGCTTCGCTGGAACCCCGACCCTCTCGATTAGTCAGCTAACCTAGGCCGATATTTTCCAGCTGGCAAAATACCTAATACAACTTTCGCCCTTACTTGGGCCGCCCTTCGCCATCCTTCGTTACAATATCTTGTTTGATACATCAGGTTTAAGGTTAAAAACAATACTTAAGTAGTCCGATTAAATCACAGTTAATTGATTAATCAATTGCAAAGAGATTGAAACATTTTGAATATTTATGTAAAATGACAAATATCTGGGTGGGTCGCTAAATAGCTCAAAAATTACCAGACGGTGACAATCTTCTGTAAAAGATTCTTTCCATTTCGTTTCTTTAATGAATGGATAGAAATTGCCTGTAAGATATATAATCGTTAGTCCTGACGTACCTAGTTTCACTGTTTATTAACATTTCTAAATAAATTGTAATTGAAAATATCAATAGCATTTGGAACAAGATAGAAGGAGAATGTGGCTTACCCTTAGCGGAGTTTATTAAAATTATAAATTTCGTCTTTAATTCAAGTTTTTTTCATGTTTAATTATCTTTTTTATGCACAAATGTTTTGATGTCCGATGGGCACCAACTGAAGTTCAATTTTTGCTTAGTTAGTTAGTATGTGACTGAAACATTCTGAAACTTAGAATATATCATAGAATTCGTTGTTGTTAGACAACCCAAAATGCTTACGTACAGCTGATTGCAAATAAAACTGGGACAAGTCTTGAGACTTCTTTTTGAGTTTTTAATAATGTGTGAAACTGGATCTAAATTATATTTCCGTAGGTGCCTACATAAAATATTATTAAATACAGAAGCATAAGAAAAGGCAACATAATCACGAATATTTAATACTTAATTGTACGCCCTATTACAGATTACATATTAGCTTTCCCAGTTTTATTTGCAACTAGCTGTACTTGTTAGTAGTTCTCCACTTGTTGCTATATAGAAATTAGGTATTTAACTATCTTTCTAGATCATTGTTAGCCAAGTATAATTTAAATTATCTTTAACAATTAATTAAATATTAAATTATTTTGTGGAGTGTGTTCATGTGCGTTGGTCGTAGAGTGAACACGTTGTCGTGTCGCTGCTGCGTTCATTTGTTTAAGTTTATAATTTTATTAATACAACAAAAATGCCAGAACTACGCAGTGGTTCTTCCAGTAACGATGACCAACCAATGCATAAAATAGGACAAAAAATCCTAACGTCGGACGGATATGTTTATGAAAACACTTATTAGTGATGCGATATCAACGTGCATTAAAACGCAACTTGAGGAAAAAAATCCAGGCCATAGAAAATACGGTCGTTCTCCTTGAAAACCGATTCACCGAAAAAACGGATAAATTAGAGCAATATACGTGGGGAAAACACAAAGGAAACAGTAGTGCAATTATTGTGTAAAAACAAACTGAAAACTAACATTACGGAAAACGACCTAGATACCAGCCAACGATTAAAAGGTAAACCAAACTCCCCGCGTCCAATAATTGTAAAATTTGCAAGGATAGATGTTAGAGATGAAATATGCCGCTGCAAAAAGCAACTGAAAAACACCAGAATAATAATAACGAAAGATCTTACCAAACTACGTTCTGAACTGCTAAAACAAATTACATTCAAATTGGGAAGAGGAAATGTGTGGACTAGGAATGGTGCCATTCTCAAAAAAGAAGGAGACAAGATAATTAAGTTTACAAACACCAGATCCTACAATGATTATCTTAATAAGAGTAATTATATAATATAAAATTTATTTTACAATATCGTGGATGCATTCCATACAGCTGATAAAATACCAAGCAGTCGCCTGTTGATAACTATTAAGGGTTTGTCAGCTGTATGAAAACACATTTATATTGATAAAAATTATTATTGATTTTCTAAATAACATATTTTATCTTGTTTTCGAATGTATATTTTTATTTGCTTAATTTTTGTAGCCTTCCATGTTTTTATGTTACAGCTGATCAGTAAGCGGCACTGCACAGTATGTTCTAGCCAGCAAGCACAGCGGAATATGGATATTTACAAGATCTGGACACACATGAAGGGGCGACTAAATGACATTGATAAGCTTAACAATCTATTCAGGAATAATGCACATAAAATAAATATCAATCTATTTCACATGAATATTATATTCGTAGCATACAACGCAACTTGGATGAATTAATACCTAGTATTATTACAAAGCTATAATTTTTATTTCGACATCATTGTTCTTTCTGAAACATGGGGTATTATTGATTTAAAGGACTTTGCAATTGAAGGTTATAATATCTTTTATAATGAAGCAAGACTTAATCAAAATGACGGGTTAACCATATACATATACGCGAAATAGGATAACACCAATTATTGAAAATCACAGATATACGCAGATAACATTTACGAGTGTAAAATTTAGATTTATTAATAACACGTATTTTATCTTAGCCATATACATGCCTCCTAAATCTGACGAAAACGGGGTTTATACATGACTTAAAGACATTTCTTGATGCTACTAACAATCACTGCTAGTTAAACATATTATTGGGCGACATAAATCTAGATATTTTTAAACCAACAGATCCATATGTAAGTGAATACACTAACGAACTAACTGGTAGGGGCTACGAATCATTAATAAATCGTCCACGAGAGTTAATAATGAAACTAAAACATGCCTAGATCACATATTCCTAACAAAAACAGATAACTTCAAAAAATATAGTACTTCCTGTGGTATTTGAGTCAGTGGTTACCGACCACTTCACTACTTTACTAAAAATCCAATACCATGAAAATACGGACGATCACAAACAACTAGGCAGTGACTACACTAAAAAATATGTTAATTTTACAAGCGTAAAAATGAATGTTTGCAGAGAGATGTCTGGGCAAAATTATATAATCAAGTAAATGATAATGATTCATTTCTCCAATTCTCTACAATTTTAAGTAATATAATCAACCAATGTACAGAAATTCAACAGGTTCAATCTAAAAATAAAAAACTCAAACACTGGATTACTCTTGGATTGATTAAAACCATCTCCATAAAAGATAAACTTAAGAAAAGGCTTTCGCGTAATCAAACTAACACTGAGTTACAGAATGAATACAAAACTTACCGAAACTATCTGATAAAACTTATAACAAAAAGAAAACTGAATTATTATAAAAAAGAAATTGATAATGCAAAAAAGGATTCTCAAAAAAATGTGCAAATAATAAGAAAGTCGATAAATATGAATAAAAACAACAGCAAAATTTTTGAAATAGCAAAAAATTGCAAAATAATATCCGACCCATTGATAGTTGCGAATAAATTTAATCAATATTTTTCATCGATTGGCTCGACAATGGCACATTCAATACAAAAGAAGGGTGGTACTGTTGACACAAATGCTATCGTCAATGTTAACCAATATTTTAACCATCGTAATTCACTGTTATTATTACCAGTTAATGAACAAGAAATTGATGAACGCATTACTAGCCTGAAGAACAACTCGGCTTGTGGTCTGGATGGTATATCAGTTTTAACATTTTCGGCAGGCAACAAGCCGCGGCTTCGCCTTGGCTTGGACTTGCCTACCTCAAATGTTAATAGCTTCTTACATTCCTTGTTACTTAAATAGCTATCATTGGCACTTAATAAAACCAATTTCATTTGTGCAAGTTTTTAGTAATCTAACCTCAAAATTTTAAATTGGTACCCTGCTATTTTGTTGGCCCTTTTAAGAGAGAATTTTTTTCTGAATGCATGGATGTATTACATGGTATGGAAACTTCTTCAAAATTTTGAAAAACTGAGCTGGTTCTTTTACAGGCAGAAATCACTAGTGCCATGATCACAATAACTTTGCTTTTTGTTTATCACGTTATGTGTGAAATTATGTTTCAAAACAAAAAGCATGCTCATCATCATACGTGCCTGTCAGCAGTGCGAGTGCTATTACTTCAACGAATAATGGAAAATCTAGAAAAATATGATGTACTATTGCTACCAAAAAAAAACTAGGACAACGGTTTTTTACTTGTGTAAATAGGAATTTTTAATTGGCAACTGAGATTTGATTAACTTTCAAATTATTTCAAAACGTCACTGTCAATCATGCCTAAAATAAGTTCAATTTCAAAAGCTAGGATTAACGCTTGCTTAGAAAACGGTGTAACTATTTAGCAAATTGCATGTTGATTTAGTTTTATAACTATTTTATATTGCAGCTTTTGATATAAAAATTTTATGACATATAGATAATTCTAACCTGTCATATGACAGTTTCTTAAGGTCATTTAATCAACTAAAACAATAAAAATCCATGGCTAATGGATTTAGAAGTTGTCCTAGTTTTTTGTGGTACCAATAGTACGTAGATCTTACACGTCAAACATACGGAACACACTGACACTACTGACAGGCACGTATGATGATAACCGTGCTTTTTGTTTCGAAAAATAATTTCACAGATAACGTGATAAACAAAAAACAAAGTTATTTTGATCATGGCACTAGTGAGTTCTGCCTGTAAAAAGAATAAGCTCAGTTTTTCAAAACTTTGAGGAAATTTCCATATCATTGCATTCAGAAAAAAATCCTCTCTTAAAAGGGCCAAAAAAATTGCACGGTGCCAATTTAAAATTTTGAGATTAGGATAGATTACTAAAAATTTGCACAAATAAAATTGGTTTTATTAAGTGCCAATAATAGTACTTTATGTAACTAGTCTTCAAAGCAAGGCTTTAGGGGACGAGTCGTAATGTTTCCGGACGAGGCGGAGCGAAGCGCAGCCGAGTCCGTAATATGAAGATGAGTCCTCTAAAGCCATTTGAGGACGTGTTGCATACAACGTTTTTTTGTATTAGCTCTCCAAACATTATAATATGAAGTTTCAATTACCGTTAACGCGGCATTATATTAGGAGGCCGCGCGAAAATGTATTTTTCGCTCCCCAAACTAGTTACTTTGGAAACTGTCTAGGATCCTCAAAATGGCCATTTAGAGGCCTTGTACTTAAAGTCGCCATGGCAACTAATGTTTGAGTCCGCTAAAATGTTGCCATGACGACTTTAAGTACAAGGCCTCTAAATGGCCATTTTGAGGATCCTAGACAGTTTCCAAAGTAACCAGTTTGGGGAGCGAATACAAAAAAAGTATTTAAATCACTATGCAAATTAGTTCAAATCGTATCTCAATATCTTAAGTAACAAAAACGTTACGGCATATAAAAGAAATTCAAAGATTTAGTTTTTTTTTTATTCTTAAGAGGCGATACATTCCGAGTTATCCTATTATATTTTTCCCGCTGCTTATTGAAATTTACCTAGATTCATTTGGTTTGTCTCCTGTCACCAGAATTAATTTTCGTGAGTCGCGTTACTTGTGAGTGTCACATGTCACATAAGCACTTACAATAAATTATAAACAAAACGTCTAAGTCTGCATCTTGCGTTGCAAATTTTATTATCCTAGGAACTTAATAATAATATTAAGTTCCGTTGTCAAGGGAAAGCAGCAAACAAATATAATCGCAAATTTACACGTTTTGTAACTAAGGCTGTATCATTGACTTACATGATCAGCAGCGGAAAAACGTATTTAAATTACCATGCAAATTAGTTCAAAACGCATCTCAATATCTTAAGTAACAAAAAAGTTACGGCATATAAAAGAAATTAGGAGATTTTGTTTTTCTTATTTTAAATGCGTGGGCCATGACAAGTAAAATTTGAAAATGGATTCTTAATAAGCTCTCAAATCTGCACCTTTTTGCTAATTTAACCATCTCTCTATCTCTTCAAATACAAAAGCTACCCATGTTGTCCCTAGAAAATCCGGGCACCCTGTATATAATTATACCAAACTGCAGAAATTAAATATTTAGGGCTAATAATAGTCAGCCATATTAAATGGAATAATAAACATATAGAATATACACACAATAGGTTAAAAAATTAATGTATACATTAACATTATAAAGCTTTAGTAGAGTCTATATTACAATACGGAATCATCGTTTGGGGCGGTGCATATTCTTCAACAACGTTATATTCCGTACAAGTAGCACAAAACATAATAAAAGTCATGCTTTATAAAACTAAACTATATTCTACTGAATTGCTCTGAAGCCAGATTGCTAGATGTAGGTCGACTGTACAGGGTGGGCCAAAGTAGACGCTTTCTTATGGAAACTCATGTTCCTGTCAGAGATAGAAAAATTTTGACCAACGTCTCCCGAGCTCAAATTTTATGAAAAAGTTACTGGTGCAAACAGAATTTTGCTATCGTGAACCGTTAGGCCGCTAGGGGGCGTTTTTCAAAATTTGACGATTTCTTTAAACCCTTCTAGCTTTTTTGTTTTTAGTAATAATTGATTTCTGTAAAAACTTCCTCATAGCAGTTTTTGGTGTAAAATAGGCTGGTGAATTTTGTTTTAATACAGGGTGATTCGTAAATTTGCTGCAACAAAAATTTTCTTATTTCTTATGGAACACCCGGTATATTTATACATTTTTTTTGTAGTCCTTAAAATTCTCTTTTCAAAAATATATAATACTATATGTCTAAAGTTAGCATTTTACGGTATATTTGGCTTTAAGTTAAATAAACTAAAAATATCAAGTAGCCATTGTGTCATAGCGCCGCATGACCATTGTTTTAAACCAACATTAGCAATATTTATGAGTAAAACAAAGTTGGCGCTAACTAAATAAAAAAAAAACAAAAAGCATATAGGGTTACAAACATTTAGAACAAATAACAAAATTAATAAAACATATTACCACCCAACGATATGTCCTTTTATAACATATGTTCAAACTGGGCACCGTTCTGATTAATACACAAGCGGCACCGTTGTTTGACAGCATTTGCAGCATTTCTTAGCTCAATGTTAGAAATTGTAGCAAATGCATTTTGCACTGCTTCTCTTGCAATTCTCTTGATGTAATCGGTTGTCTATATGTCAAATCTTTAATTTTTCCCCAAAAATAGCAGTCTAGGGGTGTCATATGGGAGACTTCACTGGCCAAGCGATTGGTCCTTGGTTCCCTATCCACTCTTCACCAAACTGCACTTTTAAGTAATTAGTTGTAACTCTTCAATTTTGAGGCGGTGCACCATCTTGTTGGAAGGTGGAAATTTAAATAGACACGGGTAAAAAACCAGATTCTGTTCAAATTCAAAAGCTATTTGACTAATTTGACAGCGGTCAATTTTGTTTTCCTCATAAATATTGCTACTGTTGGTTTAAAACAATGGTCATGCGGCGCTATGACACAATGGCTACTTGATATTTTTAGTTTATTTAACTTAAAGCCAAATATACCGTAAAATGCTAACTTTAGACATATAGTATTATATATTTTTGAATAGAGAATTTTAAGGACTACAAAAAAATGTATAAATATACCGGGTGTCCCATAAGAAAAAAGAAAATTTTTGGTGCAGCAAATTTACGAATCACCCTGTATTAAAACAAAATACACCAGCCTATTTTACATCAAAAACTGCTATGAGAAAGTTTTTACAGAAATCAATTATTCCTAAAACAAAAAAGCTAGAAGGGTTTAAAGAAATCGACAAATTTTGAAAAACGCCCCCTAACGGCCTAACGGTTCACGATAGCAAAATTCTGTTTGCACCAGTAACTTTTTCATAAAATTTGAGCTCGGGAGATGTTGGTCAAAATTTTTCTATCTTTGACAGGAACATGAGTTTCCATAAGAAAGCGTCTACTTTGGCCCACCCTGTAAATACTAAAAGTCATAATATTTTATAGATACACTAACCCTACATTACAAACTGAAGTATCACACATCTATGACACTTAAGCCCAAACAATTGACAATCTTAATGTTCCCAATACATACTTTACAACAAAGATCTATTAGATATATTGGCCCGAAACTCTTCAATTCCGTACCGATAGAATTAAAACAAATTTATAATTACAACCTATTTTCTAAAAAGATATCTAGCTATGTTCTTGAAAATGCAAATCGATTAAAAGACGCATTAATTGTAATCATATAAATTATTGTACATTATAACCTCAGTAGTGTTCCCCTATCTCTCTATACGTAGTATCCTGGTCTTGTATTACTCAAGTTCCATTCTGTTAAACTAAAATTAGAACTAAACATGAACAATCTTTATACCTTAAAACTTCCGCAGGTGCACAACACAATCCCATTAGGGATTAAGTGCAAGTGAAATGAATAGTTACACTTACGTTGGTAAAATGTATGTAATAGCATATTATGTGCTGTTACGTAATAGCATATTATATTATTATTATTATTATTATTATTATTATTATTATTATATTTCGCATATAAAGTTAACTGCTTGCTTAATTGAAATGTACATACAGTGAATATAGAAAAAAAATAAATACTACTAAATACTACACAAATTTACAATAAATTTCAGATCCTGCCGATTTTCCATTTTTTGGCGACCTGAAAGTATGGGAGCTGCGAACTAAACATCATAAATCAATAGGTATTCGAGATACGAACATCTCATAGCCATGTTTTAAAAATTAAACGTTGATTTATATACCAATACGCATCAAAAAGCATAATACGTTACTTTAATTTAATTGTTTTTGCTATCGGTTAAACAACCGGTTTTAAACCAAAATAACGGCCATGCAGTAAAAATCAAGAAGTTACTCATTTTTGGATAAAATGCAATTAAACTGGAATCAATCGGATTGGTACTTAGCTACGAATAAAGTACAACAAAAATAAAGTACAACTGCCGACAAGAAGCAGTTGGTGTTAATTTTGTATCAAGAGATCCAAAAAAACTGTTCCTCAGCGGACTGTGGAAATTCAACGTATGAATAATATGTTGGTGACACTGTACGTCAATGTCAAATTCGAGGTTAGCAGGTTAGGTTTTGCGTCATTTTTGACACAGACTGACGGAAAACCTAACCTGATAACCTCGAATTTGACATTGACGTACAGTGTCACCAACATATTATTCATACACTGAATTTCCACAGCCCGCTGAGGAACAGTTTTTTTTTATCTCTCGATAGTATTCTGCATTACTATTGTTTATTAAAAGCAGTCTTTGTTTATGAAAATAATTATGTATGTACAAATCCTATTATTTTTTATAGTAGGTAATCACATAACCACAAGCTCGAGCAGGTTAATGTATCAATTCTATCCCACGAAAAATTATGCTTTTCCGATTGTCTCCTGGTCGCAAAATCTCACTATGTTTACGTCGTTGCTAGACGACAAACAGTAACAGTCCGCAAATGAACTCGTTGCTAAGATGATAAGAAATAACTACATTAGCGCGTACTGTAAGGAAACGTACTGTATTATTTTATTTTTTCATTTATTTATTTATTTAAGCTGCGCCCAACAGTTACATGAAACCAATTACATGCCACAGCCAGGGCCCCGCCAAGCCAGTGTGCAATGTGTGCACCGCACACGGGCGGCCAAATTCAGGGGCGGCCAAAAAGGTTTAAAAAAATATATACAAATTACAAAAAAAAATGTACAATTTTTTTTACTTTACAAATTTTAGAAGTTCAAAAATATGTACCTATATAGGTATAAAAAATGTTTATTGTGCAAATTTTGTTTTTATGATTTCATTTATTAGCAATCAGAATATTATATTACATTCATACATATGCAGATATTCTATAAGCTAATGTGATGGCTATATACATGGCATGGAAAGAATAACACCCAATGGAGTTATCTTACAATAGTAATATATTTGTGATATTTACAGTATTTATTATGACTAAGTCGTCTAGGTTGCTATATCTATCGGCCATATCCTTTGAAGTCGTCTTTGGTATGTGTTATCCGCTAGCGGTTGTATAGTCGTATTTGGGTGAGTTTCAAGTTTGCGTATGTGGTTATTAGCGTATTTGGTAATGACCTCTCTGATGTACGGTACTTTCAGATCGTGATGCAGTGTCTGATTTGATACATACCACGGAGCATCTACTATAGCGCGCAAGCTTTTAGACTGAAATCTCTGCAGTATATCCACATTTGACGAACTGGAGCAGCCCCACAGTTCGACTCCATAGGTCCATATAGGTTTAATAACTGTTTTGTAAATAAGTAATTTATTTTCAGTGGAAAGATTAGATTTTCTACCCAATAGCCAGTAAAGTTTTTTAAAATTTGATGTCCATTTCTTGCCTTTTCTTGGTTATGTGCCCTTTCCAAGTAAGTCGTTGGTCCAAGTGCATTCCCAGATATTTTACTTGTCTGGACTGTGGGACTTCGATACCGTTCATTACTATCGGTGGGCATAGTTGTCGCCGTAGTGTAAATGTAATTTGGACGGATTTATTTTCATTTGCACGGATGCGCCATTTTTCCATCCATTTGCTAATAAGGTCCATGTGCTCTTGTACCTGCTGGCTTGCCGTTCCTAGGAAAGTGTGGGAAGAGAGAACGGCGGTATCATCAGCGAAGATTCCTGTGGTAGTGGTTCGTGTTGTGGGTAGATCAGCGGTATATACTAGATACAGGAGTGGTCCAAGGACACTACCTTGCGGGACACCAGAATTTATTGTCTTGATTTCCAAGAGTTCACTACCAATTCTTACTTGAAAATGACGATCTGCCAGGTAGGATTTGAGGAGGAGAAAATACTGGTGAGGAAAGGATGCTTTGATTTTAAATAGTAGTCCTTGAAGCCAGACTTTATCAAAAGCTTGACTGACATCAAGGAAAACCGCACAGCAATATTTCTTATCCTCAAATGATTTATAAATCATGTCTACTAGACGATGGCATTGTTGAATGGTGGAGTGCTCCTTTCTAAACCCGAACTGGTGTTGAGGGATAATATCTTCAAGAAAAGTACCTGCTCGAATTCTTTTGACTATTAATTTTTCCAATAGTTTTGATAATACCGGAAGTAGACTTATTGGTCTATATGACGCAGGTTCATTAGGTGGCTTTCCCGGTTTCAGTATCATTATAATTTGTGAGAACTTTAGTTGACTAGGCCAGTATGTTAGACGAAGGATGGAATTAAATACTATCGTTATCAGTGTTATACCTTTTCTTGGGAGTTCTTTTAGTACCCTCGCTGTTATAAGGTCATATCCGGGCGATTTTCGGTTATTTAGATATTTTATCTGGGTTCTTATTTCTGCTGGCGAGAAAGCTTGGATTGGTGGTGATAATTGCAAGGGAGCAGTTAGGTATTCTTCCACTTCTTCGTCTTGCTCATTTGTGTGAGGGTTGAAAGTGTTAGCTAGGTGTTGAGCAAATACATTCGTTTTTTCTAGATCTGATCTGGCTTTACTAGCTTTCCAGAGCGAATAGTCATATCTTGACAGATTGCCGAGGTATGTTTGAAATTTGTCATTGCGAGCTTCTCGTAATTTCTTCTTCAGCTGATTACTTAATCGATTGTATCTTGCTCTATCTTGAATATCATGTGTACGCTGCCATATAGCACGGGCTCTTCGTTTCTGGGCTATCATTTTTTTAATATCGAGTGGAATATTTACTGATTTGCGCTGTCTGCGGTGAACTGATGGGGTAGAATACCATCCTGCTTCTTGAATTGTTTTGATTAAATGATTTGTTGTGCTTTCCAGTTCCTCCGGTTCTTTTATTCTGATATTAACTTCTAGATTGCTTTCGATAAAATCCCGAAATGCCTGCCAATCTGTATCTTGATTACATATTTTTGGATACATTTCTCTGAATATAACGGTTTCACTAACGGTAATTATAATAGGAGAATGATCCGATGAGAGATCATAGTTTGACTCAATACCAAGGTAGTTATTTGAAACTCCATTCATGACAACGAAATCTAATAGATCTGGAATTTTGTTGAAATCCGTTGGCCAGTACGTAGGTTCACCTGTTGAGAGGAATGAATAATTTCTGTCAGTGATAACTTTATATAGTTCTCTTCCTCGTGTTGTTATTAGCCTGGAGCCCCAGTGCGTGTGTTTAGCATTGTAATCGCCTGCTGCGATAAATCGGCATCCAAGTGTATCAAAGTAAGGGGTAAGTTTTTCTTTAGTAAATCTGTGTCTTGGAGGACAATAAATTGCGGACAGTACTAGCGGACCAGGTAAATTTTGAACTTGTATTGTCGTAGCTTGAAGGAATTCTTCTTCATACTTTGGCAGTTCATAATGAGCAATAGTTTTCCGTATAATAATAGCTGTCCCACCATGGGCTGTTCCGTCAGGGTACTCTGTATGATAAGTTACATAGTGAGGTATTGTGAAATAGGTTCTTGTTGTGAAATGCGCTTCTGAGATTAATAGTATATCGGTTTTATTTAAGTTTAAGAAAACTATTATTTCTTCTTTATGTTGTTGGAGTCCATTGGCATTCCACTGGGCTATTCTTAAAAAGGCAGCCATTACGTTGTTATTTTATTTATGACGGTGGTAAGCATAGACAGGATCATACTGTTTTGCTGAAGAAGTTGATTAAATAAATTTTTAAATTCATCAAGAAACTTTGTTAAGGACAATTCAGGACCTGGTGTAGTGCTTTCTAGTACATTTGTTGGGAATGCTGGCGAAACAGCGTTTGCTTTTAAGGCATTTGCATAACTGGGATGTTGATACATTGGAATATTGTTATTTTTTTTGCCATTTGGTCTTATTTTCTTTTGCAATTCCTGATAAATACTGCATCCTTTATAATTTGCAGGGTGGGGGCCGCCGCATAGAGCACATTTGGCAGGCGTATCGCGATTTTTTTGGCATTTGACAGTTTCATGGGCACCACCACATTTTACACACGCATGAGGGCGATAACAGTATGCCTTAGTGTGGTTATATGACTGGCATCTAGTGCACTGCACGAGTTCGGTTTTTTTACGTGGGGGTTCTACTTGAATGCACATATTTTGTATATGCTTAAGTTTGTAAATTTCTTTATTATTTTCATTTGGTTCTAGGTCAATAAAGAACAAGGGTAGGGGATCTTTAGTAATTCTGCTTTTTATGTTAAAAATATTTCTGATTAAAAATCCTTTTAGTTGTAATTCTTGTTTTATTTCGGCTACTGGCACAGTTGGATGCAGGTCTTATAACTACTCGATATGCCCGTTCCTGCTTAAATTGGTAGGTGTGGTGTACTATGTTATTTTCTTTTAAGTATTTACTCAATTTGCGATAACTGTCAGGGGTTTTTACATTTATTTTAACTTCTTTACCAGCCAAGGCTTTTGACTCGTAATCTGTTGGAGAAAGTATAGTTGTTAAACTTTTTATCATGTCCGGGAAATTTTTGACTTCCTGGATAAATATTGGTGGAGGTTTGTGCGCTATTTCTGTAGTGGATTCTGCTTGGCTGGTTTTATTACCTATAGTTTGATTTGCTTGTTTAGTTAGAACAGTGAACCTGTTTGTTATAGGAGTGCCTGTGGTTTTTGGGTCGATGTTTTGTGCTTGTGTATCACCTTTCGCAGGTGTGCGTTTTCTTTTATATCTTCGAACTTCTTGCCAGTTATTTTCTTTGGTTGCGCTTGTATCATCCGAATCAGTACTATATGTATACATGTCGGTATCACTTGGTTGTTGTGAGTTTAATGGAATAGGCGGACGTATTTGGAATTGTAAGGCATTGGCGGACGAGGAGGGATTTGAGAGATTTGGGAATTGTTGCAGATTATTTAAGAATTGTGATTGTTGCGTTTGTACTGTTATAGGTTGTGGTTGAAGGTAGTAAATTCCATTTGGATTATAGTTTGGCATTGTGTTGTAATTTAGGCCCGGAATTATGCTGCCTGGATAGCCGGGGCCGGGACACCAATAATCACCGAAAGTTTTTAATAATCTTAAGTAAGTACATACAATTTATCACCTCTGTGATAGGCCAGCCGGCCGATGACCTTAAGGGGCACTAAACAATTTCACTCGAGATATCTTAGCGTACGGAACACTTCCTTGCGCTTTGACAATTGAACGAGCACTATTGTGCAAATGAACACCTGATAAGATGGTTACATGGATTATCGTTTATGTAAATTCTCGAAGTTAGTTTTTATTCCGTGGCGGCTAATTGTTAAACGAAGCCAACTTGAAGGAACGCTTTCTATGCATCTTTATGCAATGATTACAAAAAAGCCGGATATTTATCAGAAGCAACAAAACGTGACTTTTCAGAAAACTGGCGGCTGGCGGCTTTTATTGACTGTGAAACATATCGTATTTATGAAGTAGGTATTTATATTATTTTTGATCGGGGTGTCGGCGATCTCTTTTGTCGGTAAGTACCTAATTGTTTAAAGCTGATTTTAAGAAATATAATATTATATGATGCTTACATTAATGCTGTGGTAATATGGGTGCAATGATAATTATTTGATCATTTAATTTTTGAATTGGCTACAGAGAAGATCGAGTAGAGAAAATTAATTTTGTTAGTGATTGTGTTTTGAAGAAAGTTCAAGAAAAGTTATAAATATGGTAAGTACCTACATACATATCAATCATATATCAATCAATACACAGATAGTTACCTACATATTCTTAAACTGTATTAAGTAATAAAATTGTTATAATTTTTCTAGAACAGAAAAACGAAAAGGCTGTCGGGTTTTCAGTATCGAAAACAAAGTCTACAAAAAAAAGAAGAAAAGAAAAAACTGGCCAATACTTTAGAAAAATATTTGAAGCCAGAAAATGTGTCAGCGGAAGCATTAGAATCAAGCTCTAGTTCTCTTTCCGGGCCACTTAATGAGCCGTGCGTCCAAGAAGTCGACAAAGAAATTATGAGGGAAGATTCCGAATCTGGGGAAGAGAAGGTGACTTCATCTGACTCGGAGTCTCCAAAACCAGAGAGAAGAGAAGTTGGTGACGCTGAAGAAGCCAGCACGTCATCTTCATCAAGGCTTTCTGAACTAAAGAAATTTGGCTGCTCATCAGATTCACAGCAGTCCCAGCTGGACACAGCAACCTCAGATGATCCTGGAGAGTGGCCTGAGATAATATCAACAACATTAACAAAAATTTTAGTAGAAAGAGGGCCTGTTCAGGTAACGCAATTTAATTTCCCAACTAATGAAAATGATCGAAGGTTTTCGAAAAAATATTTCTACCGTTCTCTTCCAAATGGAGAAGAAATTAATAGACCGTGGTTAGTTTATTCAATAAAAAATAATGCAGTTTATTGCTTTTGTTGTACAATATTTGGCAAAATTAAAAACAATTTTTCGCAAAAGGAAGGTGTTTCTGACTGGCAGCATTTGTCACTATTGATTTCAAGGCACGAAAAAAGTGATACTCACAATGCAAATGTTAAAAATCAGTTAGAAACCAGACGCAACTACGTTTGTTGAATGCAGAAGCAAAGCACTGGCATGCAGTGATTGCGAGAATAATTTTAATAATACAATATTTGTCACGACAGTGTCTTGCTTTACGCGGGCAATCTAATAAATTATTTGAAAGCAATAACGGTCATTTTTTAAAAGCTGTTGAGATGATCTCAAAATTTTATTCTGTTATGTCAGAACATGTGCTTCGGACTCAAAAGTTACAAAAAGATGAAACACGAATGGTAAATTATTTAGGGGACAAGATTCAGAATGAAATAATAGATGTCATTGGTAACAAAATTAGAAATAATATTTTGGATTTAATTAGAAAATGTAAATACTATTCTATCATTCTTGACTGTACACCGGATATTAGTCATATCGAACAAATGACTATAATTTTTAGATTTACAATGTTGAATGAGTCCTCAAAAAAAATTGAAATACGCCAGCATTTTATAGAATTTTGTCCTATTAATGATTCAACTGGAGTGGGTTTAAGTGAATTTTTAATGAATTTACTTTCAAAGTTGAATTTAAATATTTACGACATGCGTGGCCAAGGGTACGATAATGGGGCAAATATGCGCGGCAAACATAATGGTTTGCAAAAAAAATTTTTAGAAATAAATCCGCGAGCATTTTTTGTGCCGTGCACAGCCCATACATTAAATTTAGTAGTGAACGATGCTGCTAAAGTTTCTTTTGAGACTTCTGGTTATTTTGATATAGTTCAAGAATTATTTGTTTTTTTTCTGCGTCGGTAAAAAGATGGTCAATTCTGAAAAAACACACAACAAATTTAAATTTAAAACCACTTAGTGATACACGGTGGTCTAGTAGAATAGACGCTGTGAAGCCCCTGCGTTACCAAATTGGGCAAATATATGATGCATTGGTAGAAGTAATTGAAGATCGTTTATCCGTACAAGACCACAGTGCTTCACATCAAGCCAAATCTTTCGCATGAAAAATTCAGAGTTATAAATTTTTGTGTTCAACAATTATTTGGTACAATATTTTAATCAAAATTAATGTTTTGAGCACGAAGATGCAAAATGTTGCTATAAATATAAAAACTTGCTTAGGGCATTTTAAAAATTTGTTAGATTTTTTCTTAGCTCTTCGATCAGATGAAGAATTCAATAATGTTCTTACTGACGCTAATACACTTGCGGATGAACTCGGTATTGAATCTAATTTCCCTGCTGTTCAGTCTGTTAGACCACGAAGAAAACCCAGATAATTTGATTATGAACACAGTGATGAACCAATTATTGATCCAAAAAATTATTATAAAGAGTTAACGTTTATTTTAATATATTAGATCAAACTTTATCGTCTTTAAGAGACATAGTCCAGTCTATAGGGACAAAAAAAGGCCTTTGCCTTACAAAAAATGGAGTATGAACGGTTTTTATATATGTTGTTCAGGTCGGGATCCTGATGAAAAATCCAAGTTTTCGACCTTGAAGGGGCTCCGCGCGAGCAGCCATCTTGGATAAAAGGTGCTAAAAACTGGTGTTATCCAAATAGCTCCGCAGCGGTTGATCAAACGTCAAAAAAGTTCAATATAAAGCTAAAGGAGACAAGATTGTTGACATTTTTTGTATATTAAGTTTTGTTGTAAATGTAATATGTAACGATTTACAGCAGCTGAAAGTTGAACATTTCACCAAAATATCTTAAACTTTATTTTTGTTGATACATTTTGTAAGAACAACTTACACTATATTGTTTGTAATATTTTTCTACATCAGAATAACGTTCTATAGAGAAATACAAAGTATGATCAAAAATTATTTTCATCTAGTATGGCTATGGAATAAATTTTAATATATAAACGCAACTATAAGTCACTTATATTCTCGCACATACAGTCGTTGTTTTTGATGGATATCCGTTTGATGGCGACCAAAAAATACCAAGACTGCAGAAAGGCTTCTCCGATCGAAAAAGCAGATATCTGCGGAAGTTATTTTGGATGAAACAACGCCGGTTCTAGTTTTCCAAGAACGATTTCTAGCAAACGAAAAGAATAAAGTCCGTCTGCTTTCGATGCTGTAAAAACATACGAACATTACTGTATTACAGTTAAGCAGGCTGAAGAAGATGGTGATGTGTTGATTGTCAACACGACAATTTCTTTGTGCTCAAAATTTGATGCAGTTTTCGCCATTGGAGAAGACGTCGATCTTCTAGTTCTGCTGACGGTATTAGCAACATCTACCTTCGCAAACCTATGAGAGGCAAAATTGTCGAAAGAGTGTATGCTGCAAATAGTTTCAAATATGAAAAAGCAGCTGAGAACATTTTGTTTCTCCATGCGTTTAGTGGCTGCGACAGAACGTCGTCCGTCTAAAACCAAGGAAAAAGTTTGTTTTCGCTTGTCCAGAAAAGCACACGACTCAATGACATTATAGGCATATTCAAACATCACGATGCCAAACCAGATGATATCGCAGATGCTGAAGCACGCTTTCTCGTTGCTTTGGTGGCTACATGGAAGAAAATACCTTGGAAGAAGTGCGTTACCAACAAGATCAAGTGCAAGAAACACATTTAATTTTGCTTCTTTGCCACCAACGAAGGACGCTGCACGGTAACACCCATTTAGGACCAGGTCCAACAGTGGTATGGAATTGAAAAAAATGCACAGGACTGGGGCTGGAAAGTTGGCACGAATGGGCTCACTCCAGTAACAATGACAGAGAAAAAGGATGCGGCGAAGCATGTGGCTGCAGGAAAAGTGGGATGAAGTGCTCTATTCTGTGTAGATTCTGTAATGGCCAATCATGCGAAAACGCACCAGGTTCACACCGAGAGTGAAGACGAAGATGAGGACATTTCATCAATGGAAGTCCTAAGTCTTAGGAGCAATGACTTCGAAGATAACATTGAGAATAAAGAATCTTATGGAGACGTCAACATCTACCGACCGGGGCCTTCAAAACTAAAAAAAACTAAATAATATAATCGCGAACATGAAACATCACTAAACTGGTGCACCTGTGGATTAGGCCTACTGGGGATACCACAATAAAAAAAAAGCGCCATTAACTCTACCTCATGGTGGTGTGGAAATGAGTTTACTATACGTTTATTAAATTATTATAACTACATAACGAATAGCCAGAAATAATACAAGAGAAATTTAAAAAAATGAGAAATTACACTATTTTTTTAGAGAAATGTTCATCTTTCCACCGCTGTAACTCCTTTCATATTAGACTTACAAAAAATAGTTATATACAAAAAATGTCAAAAATCTTGTCTTCTTTAACTTTGAATTAAACTTTTTTGGCGTAGGATTAACCGTTGCGGAGTCATCTGGAAAAATCCAGTTTTTAGCACCTTTAATCCAAGATGGCTGCTCGCGCGGCGCCCCTCCAAGGTCGAAAACTTGGATTTTTTATCAGGATCCCGACCTGAACAACATATATAAAAACCGTTCATACTCCATTTTTTGTAAGGCAAAAACCTCTACTGACTGGACTAACAGATTTGAGGGAATAACAAGATATGATACTATGTTTGGATTTCTCTATAATATGTTTGATTTAACGGAAAACGAGCTATTACAATGTTGTAAAGATTTACATCTTCATCTAACTGATGATTCTAAAAAGGAATCGGATGTAGATGGAATAGAATTATTTGAAGAGATAAAATCTTTAAAATTACATCTTAAACCTACTTCAGCTGAAAAGCATCAGTTAGAGCCCCAGTCCATTCTTGAATATATTTTTGAAAATCAGCTCATAGCATCATTTCCAAATATGTCAATAGCTCTTAGAATATTACTCACGTTACCAGTTTCAGTTGCGTCTGGTGAGAGATCTTTCTCCAAACTAAAAATTATTAAAAATTATATGCGATCCACAATGTCACAAAACAGATTAAATAATCTGTCTATAATAGCAATAGAAAGCGACACGATGGATTCCATCGATTTAGAATTAGTAATTAAAGAATTTGCGGAGAAAAAAGCTAGGAAAGTTGCTTTTTTATAATTTTCTAAAATTTTGTTGTTTTTTTATTAATTTTATTCCACTACTTTTTTTTGTAAATGTTATTGTTAATAAAACTTTTTTAAAATTTCTGTTTTTCACTTAAATTAATTTGATTTGTTACAGTTAAACTAGGTAGGTACTACATAAAATTTATATTTTACAACAAAAATGTAAATTTTGGGGCGGCAAATTTGGCTCTGCACACAGGCGGCCATCGATGCTGGCGCGGTCCTGGCCACAGCATATGTGTATGTTGTATGTAGTATGTGTTGTGTGTAGTCAGGTTACTATTACACATAGACCAGTCTTCCGGGAAGAGCGCCGTTAATTCTATCCCAAATGGCGAATGGTGACCGAGCTCGATACCGATCCAATGGACTGCGGAAAAATTCTGCCTGCCCATGGATTCGAAGCGAGGACTCGCTTATTGCCAGCCAGACGCCCTTACCACTGCGCCACGCGGTATTCCTAAATACAAAATCGCCTAGGAAAGTCGTACTTTTCTGCATAGCAACATAAAGTATAATTTTTAAATACACAATATTTCATATGATTTTTGCTAGTTTTGCACAATCTTTTTTAGGCATCTCCATAAAGTACATAAAAATATAGCATGTGCAACCCATTGCTTTTTCGTGATCAGTGCGTTTTTAGTGTCGGCTTTGCCTCAATTAACAAGCTCGTGACTTGCACGGAAAACTACATCTACAAACTACATTGTCAATATACTAATCTCAGCCTAAATCGATATATTTCAATCGGAGGAAAATAGTATCTGTAACATACAGAAAAAGTGAAATATTTCACTTTTTCTACTAATTACACACTATAGGTACAATCCACGATGTTGAACCTCTACCATAGCAATTCTGCAGATCTCTGCACTCTCCAATCAACAAACTCCAACCCGTCCACAGCAATGCTCTCATGCATCCTACACTCCACGATATTGCACCTCTAACACAACAACTCTGTAGATCTCCGCTTATCTCCATCCAACAAATTCCCACCTGTCTACAGCAATATTCAAATGCACCTTACACTTCACGATGTTGAACCTCTAGCTCAGCAATTCTGCAGATCTCTGCTACCCCCAGCTGACAAATTCTAACCTGTCCACGCTAATGTTTCTATACACCTTATACTCTACGATGTCGAACGTCCACCACAGCAGTTCTGCAGATCTCTGCTACCTACCACCAAGAAATTCTCACCTGTACACAGAGATATTCCTATAAACCTTACTTTCCACGATGTTACACGTCTTTTATAGCAATTCTGCAGATCTCTGTAACATCCCATCTGTTCACAGCAATGTTCCCATGCACCTTACATTTCATTATGTTGAACCTTTACCACAGCATTTCTGTATATCTCTGCTACCTCCAACCGACAAATTCCAACCTATCCATAACAATGTTCCCATACAACTTACACTCCACGATGTTGAACCTCTACCACATCAATTTTACAGATCTGTTCACAGCAATGTTCCCGCCCACCTTACACTCTACGATGTTGAACATCTACGACAGCAATTTTGTAGATCTCTGATACACCCAACTGACAAACTTCAACCTGTCCACAGCCTACAGCAATGTTCCCATACAACCTACACTCCACGATGTTGAACCTCTACCACTGCAATTTTGCAAATCTTTACTACCTCCAACCTGTTCACAGTAATGTTCCCATACAACTTACACTTCTCGATGTTGAACCTCTACCACATCAATTTTGCAGATCTTAATTTTTTCATGCACCTTACACTCTACGATTTTGAACTGCTACTACAGCAATTCTGCAGATCTCTGATACCCCCAACTGACAAACTTCAAGCGGTCCACAGCAATGTTCCCTACAACCTACACTCTACAATGTTGAACCTCTACCAGAGCAATTTTGCAAATATGTATTTACTACCTCCAACCTGGTCACAGCAATGTTCCCATGCACCTTACACTTTGCGTGGTTGAACTACTACTACAGCAATTCTGCAGATCTCTGCTACCCCCAGCTGACAAATTCTAACCTGTCCACGCTAATGTTTCTATACACCTTATACTCTACGATGTCGAACGTCCACCACAGCAGTTCTGCAGATCTCTGCTACCTACCACCAAGAAATTCTCACCTGTACACAAAGATATTCCTATAAACCTTACTTTCCACGATGTCAGACGTCTTTTATAGCAATTCTGCAGATCTCTGTAACAACCCATCTGTTCACAGCAATGTTCCCATGCACCTTACATTTCATGATGTTGAACCTTTACCACAGAATTTCTGTATATCTCTGCTACCTCCAACCGACAAATTCCAACCTATCCATAACAATGTTCCCATACAACTTACACTCCACGATGTTGAACCTCTACCACATCAATTTTACAGATCTGTTCACAGCAATGTTTCCGCCCACCTTACACTCTACGATGTTGAACATCTACGACAGCAATTTTGTAGATCTCTGATACACCCAACTGACAAACTTCAACCTGTCCACAGCCTACAGCAATGTTCCCATACAACCTACACTCCACGATGTTGAACCTCTACCACTGCAATTTTGCAAATCTTTACTACCTCCAACCTGTTCACAGTAATGTTCCCATACAACTTACACTTCTCGATGTTGAACCTCTACCACATCAATTTTGCAGATCTTAATTTTTCCATGCACCTTACACTCTACGATTTTGAACTGCTACTACAGCAATTCTGCAGATCTCTGATACCCCCAACTGACAAACTTCGAGCGGTCCACAGCAATGTTCCCATACAACCTACACTCCACAATGTTAAACCTTTACCAGAGCAATTTTGCAAATATATATTTACTACCTGCAACCTGGTCACAACAATGTTCCCATACAACCTACACTCCACGATGTTGAACCTCTACCAATTTTGCAAATCTTTACTACCTCCAACCTGTTCACAGCAATGTTCCCATGCATTGCTGTTTCAACAGTCGGCGGGGAATATTTCACTTTTCCTACTAATTACACAATATAGGTACACTCTACGATGTTGAACTTCTATCAAAGCAATTCTGCAGGTATCTGGTACCACCAACCGGCAAACTTCAACTTGTTCACAGCAATCTTCCACTGTAGCTTACACATAAAATGTAATAGGATACGGACAAATGTAGTTACATTTAGCTTTTTCGTTAATGGAAAATAAATCACTGTTTCTTCTTTTTTAAATTATTATTCTTGTGGCACCTAGCTTGGTTAACAACACATTTCAAGGTTACTATTTTAAATGTGGTTTCTTCATAAAATTTTACATTATTATAATATTATCAACAATTATTACTTCCTTTTATGATAAAGAAAGTATTGGATTCACCCCAAAAATTCGAAATTAAGTTTTCAACAGATATTCACGTTTCAGAGTCTTCTGGACCCAAAAAACATATTTGTTTTCATTGGTCTGCCTGTGTGTCTGTCTGTGTCTGTCTCTGTGTCTGTGAACAGAATATCTCAAAAACGAAAGGAGATATGGCATTGAAACTTCATATATAAGTTTTGTGCACTATGCAGATGCGACAGCAATCTTCTGAAAAAAATCGCATAACCGGAAGTAGGTGTTTGCTCTTGTGATTTTTCAGTTTTTTTTCGATTTTTTCAAAAACGGTTTTAACGATTTTTTTCAAACTTCACATTTTTATTACAGTTTGAATGTGTATTGATGTGAGATAGGTGATTTTCCAGTTGAATACTTCTTAAATGGTATATTATTACAAATTTTTGAATTCAGCTTGAAATTGTAGAGAAAATTTATCTGTTGCACTAACGCTCTATTTTGTACCGCTTTTGTAGAATTTGCAATTTTTGAAAATGTTTGACAAATGCAAAATTTTAAATCAAATTTTTGGCTAATTATAAGATCACTGCAAAAGGAAGTTGTGTGCGTGTATCATACCAGATTTTTTTATCACTTATAATTACACGAGAGCTTTTTTTGTTGAAGTAAACTTGACATTTTAATGAGAATTTCTTGCTTGGCAATTTAACGAAAAAAACTGCCTTCGAAAAAATTACGAGTCCGAAGGACGAGTAATTTTTGGTGGCAGTTTTTTGAGTTGAATTGCCCAAAAGCACGGACACTCGAAGTATAAATGTTAAGTTTACTTCGATAAAAAATAAGCTTGAGTGTAATTCGGTACGACAATTTAATGAATACATAATTAATTTATATATTAGGTAATTTAGAAGTCGCTAAATTAACCAACAAGGCAAAAATTATTTTAGAATTAGACCGTTTTAAAAGTTAGGTTCCGTTTTGTCGCTGGAAAAGTTAGGGCTAACTTTTTCCGCTGTCATAGTGACAAAAAGTCCGCGGCTTATGGGATTTTTAGTGTATGCATTAAATTGTCAAGGGTAATAGCACAAAAGGTGAAAATTTTTTGAGAATTTTTTCCCTCACATGCAAATTATTGAGTTTAAATTTCTCGAAACTAAAACTGCGTTAAAAATTCCGCGAGACCGCAGGTCGAGTGGAATTTGAGCAGTTTTTGTTGAGAGGAATTTGCAATAATTTGCATGTTGACGAAAAAAAATCTCCTAAAAAATTTTGCCTTGAGTGGTATTTGGAAAGATTATTCAACAATATGGGTAGGTGACTTTTACCGTGTTCGCCAGCACACATGTTTAACGTTTTCCACTATTAATTCAATACTGGAGCTTCCAACACGATTATTATGAGTTTTTAAAACGACGCTGATTTGCAAACTTTGACTTGACGTTTTGGTGAAATGTCAGTCGAAGGCTACTCAGTAAATTGAAATCATTGAAACCAATCGGGCTCGCGTGAAAACACTGTGACATTAGGTGTTTTCAATGACAGTGAATTTTGATTGGCCGTTTGTGACAAATTGAACAATTTTCATTGATTCGTTTATTATAGTGTTGAATAATCATCTAAATACTACTCCGTATTTTGTTTCCATTTTTATCCACCTAAAAGTTCATATGCCAACACTACATCGTTACTTATGTCTGTTGCATTTCTTATTCCTTATTTTTGTTTTTTATTTATTGGCTTTTACTGCTTATCTAGCTGTTTGTACATGCCACTCTATTTATTTACTAACTGTCCTTACGAAGATGAACATAAAATATAGCTACTTATTGTCATTTTCTAAACTAAAGTAACTTACATTTTAGCCCCTTATTAATTATAATTTTCAACTAAATTCTAATAATATTATGTTAATGGGCGGCGTCTCTCTTCCATGAGGAGTGACAGTCCATTCCCGCTAATGTGGTGTTCTGAGCGTAATATCCCGTGTAGTCTTGGTTGATGAGACGTGTTCTGTTGGGTTTTGAAATACTGCCTGCTTTATTTAGCGAATTTATCGTATTACCACCGTGAATGACGGCGCAGACACTTAGAAACTTCCTTCTAAGGTCAAAACTTTCTAGTAATATTTCGTCCCACTGTGGTGGTAAAATTGGTTGTAGTTTTTTTGTTTTTTTTTCGAACTTCCGGCCGAATTGTAAAAAACCAAATCACCGACTGCTTCAAGACCTCGCGTCTGTCCCTTCAGGAGGGATTTGTGATTTGGTGATCGCTATGTCTTCGTTTTCCAATTTTTATCGTTGGATTAAGTAAATGAAATCTGGGAAAAAACAACACGTACGTGGATTTATAGACGGCAGCAGTTTTTGACGATTTTCGATAAATTAGCAATTTGGAGATTGGATCAGTCAACCATTTTGCACGTGGAGTAAGTAGTTTTCCCCAAAGCCATTTCTACTCTAATGGCGTCTTTTTGGTTACAGGTATTTTCTTACTTTTGGTAGTTTTCTAGTTTTTATAGAATTTATGGATTTTCGTATGAAAGATTATTATCTCTTTGGATGCATTTTTAGTTATGGATAACCTTATAATTCCTATATAGGCTTTATTGATTGATCACTGAATAATATATCGTGTGTTCCAAAAATAACTCATTTAGGGTAGGCCTTCGAAAGAAAGACAAAAAATCTAGTCATGTCTTAACTTAAGTTTGCAGGTGAATGTCAGATTGCATTTGTTTATGAAAACATATGTCGCTGTGACAGGTAAAAGTTTACTGCATTAAGTTTAATTGTATCAAGCAAAAAAGAAGATAAGATGGCATGTACACAACAACAACAAGTGTAATAATCATAACGGTCAATAAAAATGGTTTTCGTTAAGTGTTTTGTAGGATTTTAGGGAAATAGTTCAATGTCAAGATGTAATTTAGTTCTCTCTGACTTATGGTAGTTCATTTGCTTCAATGGATGTATTGTAATGATGCTCGTGCTACTGTTTAATGTAATTATGATATTATAATGAAATGTAATTCTCATTAGGAGCCCAAAACAAATTTTTAATTATTGGTTAAATTTTATAGACTGATTAAAAATAATTCAGTATTTACTGGGTTCGTTAATTACAGTAACAAATAAACAGTATTATGCCCTTTATTGTATTTCATTCATCTGCAATTTAATATTGCAGAAGCTAGTTCGGCAGGAAAGAGAAAAACTCATATCTCAAAGCTGGTTTTCCTGATACGTTAATTTGAAAATTAATGTGGTACGCCAATGGGCTGTAAATATAGTTCATTCGTGCGGTAGGTAATTTATTGCGCTGTCAATGTGTTACACAAATCGGTTTAATTAGTTGCGGTTCGCGTTTGTGAATTAATTTTACAAAAGGAGTTTTATGAGCATTCGATCAGGTGTCACTTTATCTTTTGTTTTTAGGCAAAACCGATCCTTGCTTGTTAAGAGACGCCAACATGCAATTGTTTTTTCTAACCTCAAATCTGGATTTTTATGCTAATGCTGGATAAATTGCTTTCAATGGATGCTTAAAACTTTTAATCTGCTTGGATCTCCCTTCAGTAAGACGTCCTCTCGTTTATTTCATAACTTCCCGGTTTCTAACGCCGATATTTTGGTTGAAAAAACTAACCTTAGTTTTCTGCAGCGCTGCGGTAACTGCTCGGACGGTGGCTCCAGATGCTCTCTGCCTGAAGCTGAGCCCCTGGGATGCTGCGGCTGCTGTGGGAGCCTCCTATACGCTGTGCGAATGGACTGCCGTTAAAATCCCGGGCTCAGGAACTCGAATGTGCCTGTGATTGAATATCGTAAGCTTGAGCTGGCCTCGGTCGGTTCCTCGGAATGTGGTATCGGAGAAAATTATTTTTTCGAGGAAAATTAAAACCCACACTTCCACTGATACACGGGTAAATTGCCAACACAATAGTGTACTTTTTATTAATTTAAATTGAATCTAACTATATAAAAACTTTATTTAAATCAGACACCAAAATCTGTGTCAAGAATTCATTTTTATTCAACTGTTTCTCTTTTTGGTCTTTATTAACAATTGCCTATCTAGAATACAAAAAACAAATGTAGACCAAGTTCAATACAACAATTTTTTAACTAATATTTCTTATAACTAAAATGTTTTACAAAAATACTATTTCTAAATTATTATCCTTTCAATTCGGTTTTAAATTGTCTCATAGCGCCACTACACTTTGTTTTATTTAAATTGTCTTTTTATTCTCGCGTAATTACACTGACTTGTTTTTCACCAATTTTGTTTCACATCCTGTTTATTTGTTTCTGAATTTCCTGTCTACATTTCACTCACTTTTCTTCTTATTTGGGTGGCTCCTTTTCTTGCATGTTTTATCCACTGTCTACGTTTACCAGATTTTCAAATATTCCTGTCTAATATTGCAATTGCCATGTTCTGCCTGGTTTATGCTCTTTGCAACGTATTATAATAATTCTGCTTCTTTTACCTTTATTTAAAATGCTCATAAACATATCCGATTTAAATATTCTGACATCTACTCT
Source organism: Agriotes lineatus (assembly GCA_940337035.1). Classification (NCBI taxonomy): domain Eukaryota; kingdom Metazoa; phylum Arthropoda; class Insecta; order Coleoptera; family Elateridae; genus Agriotes; species Agriotes lineatus. The sequence continues at coordinate 89,707 of CALNHX010001936.1, forward strand.
TCATTTAACACACACGTATTATAAACCTTTCTGTGACAGTTCTATTTATTTGGTTTGGCTTTAATTTTGCACAAACCTCTTATTTTTGGCTAATTTAAAATTATCGACTCCAATCTATGAAAAACGAGCCCTGCCCTTTGCCGTGTGTACTCAAATAATTTCATTACTACTGGCATTGCTTTGCAAATGTAATTACGGATTGGAATTTATACGCTAAACCTTGCAGTTGTATGAATGAACTACCCCAACTCTGTGCTATCTGACTTGCTCTATTTATTTGTGCTGCAAGCAGAGTTGAGTAGCGGGCTCAATACCATCTCAATATATCAAGTTACAGCAAACTTTAATTTGATCATGGCATGCTGCGAATTAATTTTATTTGAAACGTGGTACAAATTATACCTATATAATAATCCGGACCATTCCCAAGATCCCAACATTTCGACTCCCAGTCTATGCGCAGTAGCTACAGTGGGTGGGTTGTTGATATTGCAGTGTTGCCGATTGTCACATAATTATCAGATTTTAACATATTTTTTTCGGAATGTAACTCCTAGATCAATAATGTTTTAGGCCTTTCAAGTGAATAGTTATCAATACAGTATTGAAAAATAATTGGATCTGTCTTTAGTGAGTAAGCCATCACCTTACATTTAGCATAATTTAGCTTTAAATTATTTCTTCTATACCATTCAACTACATGATCTAGATTTAATAAAAGTCTTTCACAGTCTGCAACATTTTTAATTGAACTATATATTTTCAAGTTGTCAGCATATATAGCAATAGTTCATGTCTATTACATCACCAATATAATTCATAAATATATTCAATAATAGTGGTCCCAGGTTGGATCCTTGAGGAATTCCCGATGTGACAAGGTATTTTTTAGATTTGAACCCATTTAGCTGAACATATTGAGTTCGATTATTAAGGTATGACCTGAATAAATTAATGAGACTATTGGAGATTCCAAAAGCACCGAGCTTTTGTATTAATATGCCATGGTCAAGTCTGTCAAATGCCTTTGTAAGGTCTGTATAAATAACATCAGTCTGCATTTTTTTGTCAATATTTTCTGCTGTATGCCGAGCAACAGAAAGATTTGTTACAGTTGAGCGACCTTTCATAAAACCATGTTGTTGAGGAAAAATGAAATTATTCACAGGGCATTAATTTTTTTTCCAAAAGTATATCAAAAATTTTACTAAAATTACAGATAATGAAAATTGGTCTGTAATTATTAATGTCTGGTCGGGTGCCATTTTTAAAAATAGGACAAACTTTGAACATTTCCACAGCAGGGGAATTGTAGCAGATTTCAGGCAAATATTTATTAGTATCGTGGTGTTCAACGTTCCATCGTCACATTATAACGCAATGCTAAAATCCTCAATTGCTTAAACCTGAAAATAAACACAGATTGCAGACAGCTTAAATTATTTCGGTGGAGCAAATAATTCTCGTATTTTAAATGTCCGCACTCGGCTACGCACAGCGCACACGCAGTACGCGTCTACCTGACTTTTTGGGATAAGAAATAGACACTTAAATACTTATGCAAATTCCCCATCATAACAATAAAACATTATAATATTTCCTGTAAATTCCAAAAGCAAGTAGGTTCATTGTCCCTATTTTCAGAAAATTCTAGGTTTGTCTAAATATGGTGCTTTTAGAGATCAGCAAATTCCAGTTTTCGGAAAGTGCCCAGTGACATTTGCACTAACTGCGGATTTACAACATTGTAACAATAATTACCATTTGATACTGAACAGAAAAAAGAAGACACTATTCAATTCAGCAGTACTTGCAGTACCCAATATGAAAGAAAGTTGCCCGGAGACTATCCAAAAATGTCCATAAAACGCTTTCCAGAGGCGATCGTTTCCTTTCCAGAAACTTTCCATTTGAAATTTTTTTTTTTTTAACTTTTTCTTATTGCCATTCTCTAGCGTGCTTTTAAAACTTTCTTAAGTGCAACAAAAGTTATTAAATTTGCCGTACATTTTAAATGCGGCATACGCCGTAGGTTTCAGCTAGTTAAACAATATTTAACTAACGATTCAAAAATCAGCAAATAAAAGATAGTAAAAACCTAGTATAAGATTTTAAATGTTAGCGTTTCATTTATTAATTATTTCTATAATACAGTTTATTCGAGGGCATTACAGAACCCTTCACAAGCACAGCCTACTTTTACTAGAATGTATTAATATTAACTAATCCAAAGCAGCGCCGCCCGGCAGCTGAGACGGTTCTAATTAAATAGCAATTTGTCAATAAATATCTTCATGGTTGTCTTCATAGAGCAGCATAAATCGCCCGGGGCAGCAAAAGCAGTGTCTGGAAAGGGAAGCAAGGATTAATAACCCGATTAAATGCGCCGCCTTATAACACTTACTGCCGAAATAATGGGGATGAATACGTTAGTGCCCAGGCTATTACCAATATTGGAGGGATTGTGATAGCGGTGGCCTTCCGCAATCTGCGAGGCGTGAAAGAAGTTCACACAGGTTCCTGGAAAGAGAGATTTCAGTTTTCAGTGATTTTATTACATGATAATTAGACCTTCACTTCCCACATATTTATTATATTTTGCATATACAGGGTGATTCAAATTAAGTGCGCACCATTGCTATCTTTGTTATTGTTAATTTTACAAAGTAGGTTAAAATAGGAAACTAGTATTGTTTTTGGCGCTGATTAATATACAATTAATAAAGAAACAATCGAATAACGAGTTTGCGACAAAATTAAAAACTTTTAGTTTTTTTAATGGAGCACCCTGTATATATTTCAAAAACTTGAAATAAAAATTAATTTGTGATATAAAAGTCTTAATACACTATTGTCTTAAAATTAATATTAAAGAAGTTAGGGGAGATTTTAGTTTACCTATATCAACAATACACCGTACTTACGAAAAATTCATAGTAGGCTGCTACTAAAAACAAAAACAATAACGTAAACATCAGAACTGTCAAAATCAATTTGTCGTAAGTTTGGTTGTCGAAAGTAATTAGTGTTGTTTATTTATTTCAATTAAAAACTTAAAACAAGCCTGCAATGAATTTTTACAGTAGAATAATGTATGTATTTATCTATAAACTGAAAGTTGCGATAACTTCTTTAGTATTCATTTTAAGACAATAGTGTATTAAGACTTTTATATCACAAATTCATTTTTATTTGAAGTTTTTGAAAAATGTACAGGGTGTTTCATTAAAAATATATATTTTTTTAATTTTGTCCCCAACCAGTTATTCGATTGTTTTTTTATTAATTGCATATTAATCACCACCGAAAACTCTACTAGTTTGCTAATTTAACCTACTTTGTAAAATCAATAATAACAAAGATAGCAATGGTGCGCACTTAATTTTTTATTTTTGTTTTTTCAAAAAAAAAATTTTACGTCAGTAATTTGTGCTTGTCTAAAAATCTATTTAGCCCCAATCATATATACCAAGTGATTTTTACTTCTTTAGAAAATTGAGTTTTTCGAAATTGTCAAAATCCGAAAAGTGCTATTTTCGGAAACTAAGAAAGATTTCAATGAGATTTTTTTAAAGTGTGTTATTTTTAGCGAACTGAACAAATTTTTGTATGTGAAGACTTGAAAGATTTGTAATTGGAAAAAATAATATAAAATGTTAATTACTTCTTTAGATTTTTTATTATTTACCGAAAAGTAGTATGTTTGCATAATTTTTACGTTTTCTATGCAAGGTGCTTTTCAGGAGAAATATTTTTCAATTCTAATTAATATCTATTTAAATGGTTTCAAGAAACTCTAATCTATCCCTGTAAATGAATTACTGTTACAAAAATCTTGTAGATGTTCTTTTACAGTTGTCTAAATGAGGAGATTTTTTAGAACATGTAATTGGATAAAGAAAAATCTCTTCATTTAGATAATTATAAAAGAACATTTACAGGATTATTGTAACTGTAATTCATTAACAGGGCTAGATTAGAGTTTCTTGAAGCCATTTAAATATATATTAATTAGAATTGAAAAATATTTCTTCTAAAAAGCACCTTGTATAAAAAACGTTAAAATTATGCAAACATACTACTTTTCGGTAAATAATAAAAAAATTTAAAAAAGTAATTAACATGTTATATTATTTTTTCTTACTATAAATCTTTAAAGTCTTCACATTAAAAAATTGAATTTTAATATTTTAAGTCTTGATATGTGAAATTTTGAATAATATTAAAAAAACTGAAAAATTAATTTTTAGCTAAAGTTAAAAAAAATTAAGAGTTTTCTGGCCTTGAGTTTGTTTAGTTCGCTAAAAATAAGACGCTTTAAAAAAATCTCATTGAAATCTTACTTAGTTTCCGAAAAAGAGCACTTTTCGGATTTTGACAATTTCGAAAAACTAAACAAATAAAAAATCACTCTGTATATATGATACGGGCTAAATAGGTTTTTAGACAAGCAAAAATTATTGACGTAAAAACTTTTTTTGAAAAATCAAAACTAAAAATTGTTTCCCATATTATGCCGACTTTTTGGCGGACACTGTATATCTGTGAGGATGAAAGCTAAGCTATTTAAATGCACATCTGGAGAGAAGAGTTGGGTTCTATAAAACAATGCAGAACAAACCAGGAAGAGATCTGTTAAGAAATAAAAGAATAAATTGCTGTATTACGATATACAGTGCACACCAAAAGTATGGAACATACCAAATAAAACTGAAATAAATGTTTTTTTGTAAAAATCCCGAAACACGTCAATTATCTTGTTTAAAAATACACATTGAAATGTCAAAATAATTTTCCGAAATTCATTTGTTTGTAAGTGATGACGTCATCAGTATTTTTTTAAATGTCAACCCCCTTTTTTTGAGTTTTTGATAGATCATTCAATTGTTTAAATGACAGTATAAAAATGTTGATACCTTACATAAGAAAATTTTCGAGAAATAAATTATTTAATGTTTAATAAACACATTCTTAACAAATAATGTTGAAACATGTTGTTTAATGGTTGTGGGGGAGCCTCCCAGTTTTCCGTTATGTTTGGAAAATTCCTGGTTGCTAGCTCGCCTTGGACTGTAATGGACTGTATTGAATTTATTCTTCACTAAATTATACACTCGTTGAAAGCAAAGTAGGTAATTTATTCGCAATAAATTAGTACACAAACATTGAAAGTTTAAACAAAGAATTAGCGTTTCTCGGAGTGGACCTGCCCGCGTGCAGTCAGTTTGACAGACGGAGCGTAAGTGGCGACGGCAGGCGCTACAAGAAGTGTTGAAATGCGCATAGTACAACGCACAACTACAAGCGAAGCGGCAAAATTTATGAAACACTTAACATACCGCCCGCCTTGGAAAGGATAACCTTTCAAATAACAACAGTACAAATTTGACATGTAACAGCTAGAGTAAAACATGTAAATAGATCAAACATATACAAAGCATAATAATACATAGATCTTAAGGTAATACAAGAAAACCCGAACAATGGAAAGCCAAAGGGCTTTACGAAACACTGCGCAGGACGCTAACGTGCTAGTTCACAACACTAGGTAGCGGGCACAATTTGGCGAAGGATCGCTTTACGATCTCTGACACAGTTTTTACTGATGCCACACGCGTAACGCCATCAAGGCCAGGGTGCAGCTCGGTGACCCGGCCTAACCTCCACTTCAGAGGGGGAAGATTGTCATCCTTGATGAGGACCATGGAACCAGGCTGGAGGTCCGAAAGGTGTGTGCGCCATTTGGTGCGCTGTTGGAGTTCTGAGATGTACTCCTTGCTCCATCTTTTCCATACATTCTGGTGAAGCTGTTGTATTCTTTGGTATCTAGACAGTCGAGACTCGACTATCTCAGTAACGTTGGGATCAGGCAGTGACACCAAAGGACGACCGATCAGAAAATAAGCAGGAGTCAAAGGCTGAAGGTCGTTTGGATCAGCGGACAAAGGAGACAGGGGTCGGGAGTTTAAGGTCGCTTCCACCTGTGCTAGCAAAGTGCAAAATTCATCGTAATTTAGACTAGCGTTACCTATAACGCACCGTATGTGATGTTTGGAGGACTTAATTCCGGCCTCCCACAATCCGCCAAAGTGGGGACTGTGCGCGGGTATAAAATGCCAAGCTACTCCGTCGCTCGCGACTGATTCGGAAATAGAAAGGCCTTGTTCCGCAAGAAAATTGCCTAATTCGATTAATTCGGAATTAGCGCCGACATAATTAGTACCATTGTCTGAATAGACATGAAGCGGTTTGCCTCGACGAGCTACAAACCGGCGAAAAGCCATTAAGAAGGTTTCAGTAGAAAGGTCAGCGACCAATTCAAGGTGTACTGCTTTTGTGACAAAACAAACGAATAGACAAAGGTAGGACTTTACTAGTTTAGAACCACGTCCTTTGCGATCCTTTATCATGAACGGTCCACCATAATTGATACCAGTTGTATGAAATGGGGGCGATGATTGAATACGAGAGGCTGGCAGATCTCCCATTATGGGTTCGGTTAGCTTAGGAGAAAATCTAAAACACCGCAAGCATTGATGAACCACTTGCTTGACTATATTTCTGCCAGAGGTAATCCAATATCGTTCTCTGAGATTAGCTAACAGCATTTGAGGTCCGGCATGGAGAAGCCGAAGGTGCTCATGTGAGACTAGGAGTTTGGCGAATGGATGTTTGCCAGAAATCACTAGAGGAAACTTCTTGTCAAAAGGTAATTGAGAGTTGTGGAGTCTACCACCAACTCTTAGCAGTCCCTTAGAATCCAGAAAAGGATTCAAGGATATCAAAGCAGAAGATTGTTTCACAGGCTTGTTCTGTGACAACAGCTTAAATTCGTCAGAAAATGACTCGCGTTGTGAAAACCTTGCAAGCCTTACAAGGGATGCTTGCAGTTCATCTGTAGAAAGGGGCCCAGAAAGGCGATCAGCTTTGGGGGTCCGCGCATTGTTATAAAAACGAAAGCAATAACCTGTAACTCGTTATAAGCGAGCCAAACTTGAATACTGATTGAACGGAAATGGTTCAACAGAGGTTACAGAAAAACTCTGAGCTTCTTTTTTAAATTCTGAAGGATCAGCAAGAACATGTTTGGAAGTAGGCCAAGATGCCTCACCTTCGCTTAGCCAGGCGGGACCATGCCACCAAAGGCTTAATTCTTTTAAGACTCCGTGGTGGGGTAGATAATAGGATATCTCGTTTAAATTAGGGTTTGAAACGGACATATTACCTAATTCAGAATATTCATTTATGAAATTCGAATAGCGATTGGACAAGTAAGGGTTCGCTTGTAACCGCTTCTCTAATGATAAGAATCTTTTCTGTCCGATTTGCAATGAATCACCCAATACCTCGACAGGTTTCTTGAGAGGGATAGAGACAACGAATCGACCATTCGCTTCTCGTTGCGTATTTTGCACGAAATGTGCCTCACAGGCGTTCTCTTCATTTGTGCGGACTTTTTCCTCTGGGTAATGTTCGAGTTGCCAAAACCTAGCAATGGGTTCAGAAGCATCCTCGATCATGCTAAGATTGCAATGTACAGGGTACGCAGAAGGGGGGCCTGTAGGGCCAGAAACAATCCAACCAAAACGAGTTTTCTGGAGGATGGGAAGATTTGGGCCTAGACCAATTTGTCCAATACAAAGGAGCTGCCAGAAAATGGGCGAACCAATCAGAATGTCGATGGTGCCCGGTTGGTCGTAGGACAGATCTGATAACTTGCTGTTATCAGGAACCTTGAAACTGTTTCGCTGGACACGAAAACTTGGGGTTGTACCTGTAATCTCATCGAGAACAAGACAGGATAGACCAATACTGTATGAGGTGTGAGGGGCTTGCAGCTTGATATCACACCTAGCCTTGATTTGAGAAGTAGCTTTACTTAAGCCAGAAACAGTAATGTTGACTTCGCGAGTTGGAAGCTTCAACCTTTTACACAAATCTGAAAGTATGAAGTTCGATTGGGAACCGGAATCCAGCAGGATTCGCACAACATGAGGCGTACCATCATCAGCGATGAGTTTAGCGGTAGCCGTAGGTAAGAGTACCTGCAAAGCATTCGAACAGAATGCCGATATCGATTGATTTAGTTCAACAGGGGTTTCTGCTGACACCGCAGATCCTGGTTGACTAGAAGAAGCATTTTGAGATTTGTCCTCATGAAGAAGGGTGTTGTGCCTTGATTTGCACTTTCTACACGTATATTTGGAGCTACAGCGGCTCGAAAGGTGATCCTGAGTTAGGCAACTAAAGCATACACGGAGCTCTTTTGCCTTTGAATTTCTGTCAAGAGAAGACAGCTTGACAAACTTGTCGCATTTGTACAAGGGATGAGATCCTTTACAAAATGGACACGAAGGGGTACCTGACACAAATGATTTCGAATGTACCTTGGAAGACTTTTCGGGTACAAGCTTAATATTTTTTACCTCTAGAGTTTCTAGAAGGTTTGCTGTGTTTTGCAGAAATTCCTTGAACTCGTCAAGATTAGGCAGGTCAGAACTTGACCGGTTTCTAAGGACCTTCCATTCACTGAATGTAGTGGGGTCCAGATTTTTAGAAACGGCATAAATGATAACAACATCAAGAAGCTCGCTTTCGGTTGCTAATGATTTGATTGCTGTAAAATATTTGAATAACATATCGCTAATCGTACGTAATTTAGTTGCAGATTCCTTACTGCACGATTCAAGTTCGAAAATAGCATTGAGGTGGTTATGAATCAGAATTTTTGGATCATTGTAACGATTACACAATGCATCCCAAGCTAGAATATAATTACTCGCAGTAAACTCTAAACTTTTTATAATTTGGCTTGCATCACCCTGTAAACTAGCCTTTAAGTAATGCAGTTTTTGAATATTAGTTAGCGTTTGATTCTCATGAATTAAACTAATAAAAATCTCACGAAATTCCAACCACTCTGACACGTTCCCTGAATATTTGGGAATCGAGATGGTAGGAAGGCGTACAGCTCGATTATTGCAATGCGAGCTGCAGCTTGAATGCCCTGATCTCACGCTACCGTTAGGAGATCCAGAACGATCTGGTGCAACATCAGACTGCTTGTTGTATTCATTAATCAAATATTTAGCTTGCGAGATTGCAAAATAATAAGAATCTTCAAATTCAACTTGTTGCTGCATTTCAGATTCTGCATCTTTACTGTTTTCTAAAATTTGTTTATGAACCGCATAATATTCTGATAACAAGGTGGCTGTATCATTCAATCTTTCTTGCAATTGAATAATCTGAGCGCTAGATAAGAATTGATCTTCATCGTGAATTGTTTGCAAAGATTGCACGTAATTTGCGAAACGCGTAACCTTGCCTGTGATTGAGCCTCGTACTCTTACAAGCGGATCCATAATTGTTGAAATTAAAACAGTTTAACAGATAGAACTAACTTTCGTACGCCCCTGGCGCGGAATTTTGTTTTCAACGCAAGACAGCGATGCCACGACGCGAAATTAACTTGGCGCTACGACGCAGAAAACGGCACTGGTACAACGCGGGATTAACTTGTCGCTACGACGCAAAGAACGGCCCTGGTACAACGCGAGATTAACTTGTGAATAATTCGACTGCAATATGGAACAAGCAGGGGATATTGTACTCGCGCACAAACGAAATAGCTTGGCATTTCACGCAATTAAAATGTTTATATGACTCATAAACCATTTGTTTACGCAATAATACGCAGCTGAAATTATGCACATGCAGACACAGCTGATAGAAAACCAAATTCATGCATAGGAAATCTCACAAAGGGAAATTAGGCTTACATTGATATTGGTGTGTGCCGCCTTTTTCGTTACTGTGTTTTGAACTGCCGTCTCGTCTGCAGCTGGCCTGCCCACCTGCACGAACTTGGCGCGGAACTCGGCGTTTGGCTTTCTCGCTCTCACGTTGATAGCACCGTATGCTGTCTTCCTTCCTCTCGTTAGGGACGAATTTAACACGATTGAAACTGCGTGTTGTACTTGCCTTGTACTTGCCTTGCTGGCGAATTTGGGCTGCTTTTCCGGGCCGATGGACCATGCGGCTCGAAGGAACAATGTTGGCCTCCCAGTTTTCCGTTATGTTTGGAAAATTCCTGGTTGCTAGCTCGCCTTGGACTGTAATGGACTGTATTGAATTTATTCTTCACTAAATTATACACTCGTTGAAAGCAAAGTAGGTAATTTATTCGCAATAAATTAGTACACAAACATTGAAAGTTTAAACAAAGAATTAGCGTTTCTCGGAGTGGACCTGCTCGCGTGCAGTCAGTTTGACAGACGGAGCGTAAGTGGCGACGGCAGGCGCTGCAAGAAGTGTTGAAATGCGCATAGTACAACGCACAACTACAAGCGAAGCGGCAAAATTTATGAAACACTTAACAATGGTATCAGTATCGAGAAAAGAGAATCAAAGGTAACAAGAAACAAATGCCCGTAATCTAAACAAATGCCCACAAGTTGTCAATTATTCAGAAATGTTAGTTGTCGACACTTCGTTTACTCGTAATAATTAACATCAGCTTTATAAATCTGCTATGGCTCCTTTAACAATTACACAACGCATAGATCTTTTAATTTACCTTGGGTGTGAAAACCTTACAAGAACACAACAAGAAGTTTGTGATATGTTTAATGCGAAGTATCCAGATCGACCTATCACGCGATCAACGGTTAGTAAAATTCAAAGAAAATTTAGGGAGACGGGAAATGTTACAGATATTTCAAAAAGTGGTCGTGCTACAGTGATGAATGAAGACAAGAAACTCGACATTCTTTTACAAATCGAAGAAAATCCTAATTGTGCTTCCCGAAGAGTCGCAGAGCAGCAGAAAATGATGTCAGTCAGAGTTCAGTACTCAGGTTACTGGGAAAAGAAAAATATCATCCTTTTAAAATTCGGCTTGTTCACGAGCTCAATGAAGATGACCGACGCTTACAATTTTGCGAAATAATGATGAATTTTCTTCAAACAAATGAACGTTTCCATCACCAGATTCTTTTCACGGATGAAGCAACTTTCTGTTTGAATGGAACAGTTAACCGCCAGAACTGCAGGTACTGGAGTAAGGAAAATCCTCATTGGATGTCTGAGGCACACACCCAATACAATATCCACAAAAAGTAAACGTCTGGGCTGGAATAGTGGACACCAGAATAATAGGTCCTTATTTCTTTGATGTAAATCTGACTGGAGCAAGGTATTTAGAGTTTCTCCAAAATGACCTTATTCCAGCACTTGCGATACTTTACCCAAATCAAGATGATCCAAATGTGCCAAATAATACCCTTTGGTATCAGCAAGATGGCGCCCCGCCACATTATGCGGGTACTGTCCGCGATTTTTCGAATAATAGTTTTTCTGCAAAGTGGATCGGTAGAAGAGGACCACTAGAGTGGCCAGCTAGGTCGCCTGACCTTACACCCCTCGATTATTTTTATGGGGCTATTTAAAATCAAAAGTATATTCTACTAGACCGCAAGACATCGAAGATCTGAAAAATCGTATTCGACAGGAAATTCAAACAATTACTGAAGATGTTATCCATAATGTCTTAGGAGAATATGTGGATAGATTTGCTTATTGTCAAGAAGTGAATGGATGTAATTTTGAGCATTTACTTTGATACCTGCAGTTGCTTTTACATTAAAATCTTCTGTGTATTCATTGTTTATTGTGGTTTTCAATAAATGCGTTTATTAAACATTAGATAATTTATTTCTCGAAAATTTTCTTATGTAAGGTATCAACATTTTTATATTGGCATTTAAACAATTGAATGATCTATCAAAAACTCAGAAAAAATGGGGGTTGACATTTAAAAAATATACTGATAACGTCATCACTTACAAACAAATGAATTTCGGAAAATGATTGTGACATTACAATGTGTATTTTTAAACAAGAAAATTGACGTGTTTCGGGATTTTTACAAAAAAAACATTTATTTCAGTTATATTTGGTATATTCCATACTTTCGGTGCCCACTGTATAAAACCCACACAAACAGATACAAACATTAACTATTTTTCTGAATGACCTAATTGCCTAAGTTATCGATTTCTCACAGTTTATTTATTTAGATAAACTAACCGGCCCTGCGATGCATACGCGTCTCTGGCGTGTGATGAACAGCTTGATGGTATCATGAGAATTGCACTAAATATATAGAGGCCGATTCATTTTGAAGCCGATCAAGCCTCATTGTGAGTTCTGACAGTTACAGAACATTCTAGTTATGCTTTTATTTGTAACGATTTTTAACATGGTGGCGTATGTAAGTTGCGTCAAAAATTGACAGCTCTAAAGAATTTCTCCGTAGAACTAATAAAAATATTGTTTTTCGGCCGTTTTGGCAATAAAAGTACAAACATCTGGCCAAGCTTCGGTATGGTTTCCTTTGTGCTCTGACCGTTGTTGTGTTTTTGCACTAAGGTCGTTTATAGCACTCCCACGATAAGATAAAAGATATGATAGCTACTTTATTTGTAGTGAGCGGTCCGTCTCGAAATAAACAAATACAAATTGAATGAGAGAATCTTATGATGTAGGTATTGCTTATAAAAAGTTACTTATTACTTGGCGAATTATTTTTAGATATATCACACTCACGATTTCCAGAATATTGTGGTATAAGAGATTTCTAAAGCTAAAAAATGGTCTCAAAACCGCAACGTCGCGTCGTGTCGATTTTAAAATTCAATCATTTAAATTAAGAGATTTCGTAGAGGTATCGGAATGATAATAATCAACAGATTGTTCGGGTATTTATTGCTCACAGAACCCACTGACTGATAAGGTATTCATCACTGCTATAGCCTTGCATTTTCGTAAATTTTGCCATTCCCGAAAATTCATCTGAATATTCAAGTGAGTTTGTATGTGTTTAAACTCATTTTGGTAGTATTGCAAAAAACTTGCTAGCACTATTCTGTTAACCAAATTCTCAATTTCATTGCTATTTAACAATTTTCTAAATTTTTCAGCCACGCCAATAATTTTCACGGTTTTCTAATTGAAGTTATTGAGTTCGAGATCGCAGTTCAGTTTTAATTTTCCACATTTTAGAAGTGTACAACGTCAGTATGAAAACTGAAACTACATATAATTAAATTCCAAGCTTTTTCATATTACAAAAATACGATAGGCAAGTTTTGGTATTCAAAGTACTCACCCAAGGATATGCACAACGCAAGCAGAGAAAACCTTAAAACGCAAGCGGAAAGTGCCATAATTGCAAACTAGGCATACAGAATAAGTCGCCGTTTAGTGGACCAAGCTTTAAATGACACCCCCCTCTCTCTGCATACTGATAAAGAACGATTTTCCCCATTTTGCAATTAATCGGCTGCCTGAGAAGAGAGAGAAGATTGCTAGGGAATACCTTAAAGTAAGGATAAACTCACAATAAAATTTCAAGGAAAATTTTCAAACTAGCGGACTTGATTTGACGAATCAAATTTTGAAAAAGGTAAATAATTCGTTATCTTGAATTAACAATAGGGAGCTGAAATATTCCGCAAATAAAGATATTCCTTGTTCGAAATTAGAGATTCCATAACATTTCGGAGCAAAATTATTTACAGTATAATACCGAATGAATGTAGAAAATAAATATTTGAAGAGTTGCCCTGGGCAGCATAGTGAGCAAAGGGAATTTGAAAACTTTTATAAATTCAATATTCCTGCTGTGATACTCTAAACGTCTAAACTAAAATAATTGTTACTGTTGGAAAGTTTAATTATAATGTTTCACTGGCACATATATGTTTGAAAAAATGAAAATCCAAAGCTGAAGGCTATCGCGACAAACATTTTCCGAAAATATTTGAAAAAATGCTACGAAATTTTCCGAAATGCATGAGCTTTTAATTTTTAATGGTATTTTTAGTGAAAATTTAATGCATACACTAAAAATCTCATAAGCGGCAGTTTTTTGTCACTATAACAACGGCAAAAATTTGCCCTAACTTTTTCAGCGACAAAACGGAACCTAACTTTTAAAACGGTCTAATTCTAGCAAGCCTAGCAGAGTTGCGAAGAACCTAATATGTAAATTAAATATGTATTCATTAAATTGTCGTACCGAATTACACTCAAGCTTTTTTAACATTGAAAATGTTTAACGAATTGGAGATGTGACGCTAGTACGGTGCTCTTTTAGCGATTTGTGTGACGCTTGGAAAATGGGCAGTTTTCGCAAATTTTTGCGAGTTGTACGTATTGCAGGTGAATGTTGTTGATATCACTTGGAAGATCTCGTCAAGGGCGAACTTTCTGGAGAGATTGTGAAAATGTAAGACTCTAGGGGGCGAAAGTACTGGGGTTACAACGATTTTATGCACACGAAAGCGTTCGGTGATGTTACATCGCACACTTTTTGAAAGATCCAAAGGTGATTTGGGGCTAGTTCCAACTAGCGGATGAACCAACGCTCATCGTACTGGCTGGTTTTTGGGGTCTGCGATGCACGGGGGCGAAGTTACAGGGGTAGAAAGCTGATGTGCATTTGTAGCAAATTGGATGTTCGCATAAACATGAAGTTTTTAAGAATTTTGCGGCTCAGGTTGATTTAGGAGTTGCAAAAGGGGAAACCGATATAGTTATCAGAAAAAATGTAAAATTAATATTTGTGTGAAATGCGCTGTTTGGAGACCTTCTACGGGTCGATTTTATTGTTTAAGAGAATTTGGGAGGTGGGAATTTGGCGGCCCAGGTGGATTTGGGAGTTGCAAAATGGGGAAAACGTTATAATTATCAGAAAAACCTTAAAATTAATATTTGTGCGAAGTTCGCTGTTTGGAGGTTGTCTACTAATTAATTGTACTTTTCAAGAGAATTCGGGATGTGGAGGTTGCACAATGGGGAAAACCGAAAACCGTTATAATTATCAAAAAAACGTTAAAATTAATATTTGTGTGAAATCATCTGTTTGGAGACTTTCTACCAGTGTTTTTATTTTTTAAGAGAATTCGGGATGTAGGCATTTTGCGACCCAGGTGGATTTGAGGGTTGCAAGGGTAAAACCGTTATAATTATCAGAAAAACTTTAAAAGTAATATTTGTGTGAAATGATCTGTTTGAAGACTTTCTACCAGTGTTCTTATTTTTCAAGTGAACTCGGGATGTGGGCATTTTGCCACCCAGGTGGATTTGGAGGTTGCAAAATGGGGAAAACCGTTATAATTATCAGAAACATTTAAAATAAATATTTGTGTGAAATGCGCTGTTTGCATACTTTCTACTGGTCGATTTCATTTTTTAAGAAAAATTTGAGAGGTGGGAATTTGGCGGCCCAGGTGGATTTGGGGGTTGCAAAATGGGGAAAACGTTAGAATTATCAGAAAAACCTTAAATTTTATAGTTGTGTGAAATTCGCTGTTTGGAGACTTTCTACGGGTTTTGTGAATTTTGTAAGAGAATTCGAAGTGTGGAAATTTTGCGAGCCATGTGGATTTGGGGGTTGCAAAATATGAAAAACGTTATAATTACCAGAAAACCCTTAAAATAAATATTTGTGTGAAATTCGCTGTTTGGAGACTTTCTACGGGCCGTCTGTATTTTGTAAGAGAATTTGGGGTATGGAAATTTTGGGGTTCAGGTGGATTTGGGGGTTGTAAAATAGGGAAAGCGTTATAATTATCAGAGAAACCTCAAAATGAGTGTGTGAATTTCGCTGTTTAGAGACTTTCTACTGGTCGGTTGTATTTTTTAAGGAAATTCGGGATGTAAGAATTTTGTGGTCTAGTTGAATTTGGAGGTTGGACAATGGGTAAAAGAATATAATTACAAAAAAACGTTTAAATTAATATTTGTGTGAAATTTGGTGTTTGGAGGCTTTGTACTGCTCGATTGTATTTTTAAGAGTATTCGGAATGTGGGAATTTTACCCGCCAGGTGGATTTGGGGGTTGTAAAATAGGGAAAGCGTTATAATCATCAGAAAAACTTTAAAATTAGTGTGTGAATTTCGCTGTTTGAAGACCTTCTACTGGTCGGTTGTATTTTAAAAAAAAAATCGGGATGTGGGAATTTTGTGGTTCAGTTGAATTTGGAGGTTGGACAATGGGAAAAAAGATGTAATTATCGGAAAAACCTTAAAATCAATATTTGTATAAAATTCGCTGTTTGGGGGTTTTCTGCTGGTCGGTTTAAGAAAATTCAAGATCTGGGAATTTTGCGGCCCAGGTGGATTTGGGGGTTGCAAAATGGGGAAAACGTTATAATTGCCGAAAAAACCTTTAAATCAATGTTTGTGTGAAATTCGCTGTTTGGAGACTTCCTACGCGTCGATATTCGTGATGTAAGGGTTTTTCGGCCCAGTTGCATTTCGGGGATGCAAAATGCGGCGAACGTTAGAATTTAAAGAATAACATTAAAATCAATAATTCTGTTAAATTCGCTGTTTTGGAGATTTTTTACTGGTCGTTTGTATTTTTTAAGTGAGTTCGGGATGCGGTTGTGAGGGGGGGGCTTATTTTCTTAATTTTTAAATAAGGAAAATGTGCAATTTTTTGCTCTGGCGCTTTGTGAAATTGTAAATTTGCAAGTAAATAGTAAATGGCGTGTCGTATTGTATTTTACACTAACATGAATCATATTTCTTGGGTTAAGGTCAGTGCAGCGCTGCACTTGTTCGAAGAATAGTAGTGGCCACTGTCAGCTGTTTGTACTAAAACTTAATGCGCGATTGTAGTAGAAAAAATTTATGGATTCCCGTTAATATTGGAAAAATTCTTTATCTGAAGGCTTAAATACGCCTGCTTCTTATTCGACAAGGTAAGGTGCTGCTTGTACACAAATTTCCGGCTCCTCACACTATTAATAAACTTTTTACAGTACCTTGAAGTTTTCAGATGGTACCGTTCATTCCTCGGACGGGGCCCCAAAATGGATCTTCTCTCGGAGTCGCTGCCTCCGGTGTTTGTGTTGCTGGCCGTTGTCCTAAAGCTCCACGTGATGCTTCCCAAGTAGTCAGCTCTGGTCCTGGACTCTATTCAGCTACTATCGGCCTTCGTAAAATTGAAGTGGTCACCGACCCAGCTTCGGAAGCTTCTTGCGGCAAATAATTTTTTGTTGGGTAAAATGTTATCCACATTCCCACAGGTACTCTGACGTTTGCTCTACACACTGGTATACTTTTTATTGCAATATTTAATGTTTAAGTAGGTAAATTCTTTATTTTAATAACAGCACCAAAACTGCTTGTCACAAAATTAATTTATTCAATTGTCATCTCCCCGCGTCCTATTTGAACAATATCTAATCTAACTAGAAAACGGGCATTAAACCAGTTCAATTAACTTACATATTAAATTAAACATTCTTATAAATAATTAAATCTAAACAATTGTTGCATGTTCACTGGCGTATTTACATTGATTAATTTTTCGTTCACTTCCTTCATAATTGTTCCCTGTTTTCCAACTGTCTTCTTTTCACTCGATTCCTCCCCACTTTAGGTGTCTACTTTTCCTCAAGTTTTATAATGTCTTGTTAGCTTCTCACATTTGCAAAATTTATTAGTTTACACAATGTAAAAGCTCCCCAAACAAAAAATCCTTTAAAAATTTTTTTATTGAACAATTAACACAAAACTAAAAATACATGTCGACTAAACTACTCAAAGGTCTATTCACATCTAATGCCTTTTTCACACTGCCCTGTTCCTCCTAATAAAAGCATCTTCGCTCCAGTTCTTATATTTGCTATTAAAGCACGATTCATGAGTAAACAAAATAAACTACATTTCAAATAAGCATGCAGTACTTGGAACTAAGTAGCAATCACAACTATGGCCGTGATTGGTGAAAGAAAGTCATCATGACAACTTTCTGTAAATACAATATTTTTTCAAATATGCCAATTTGACATTAAGTGTGAATCTTAAAGGAAAACCAATAAATAATGGACCTAAAAGGCTGGCCTACATTTATTTGAATTATTTGGGACAAAATTGTTGTAAAACACGAACAGTTAAACAAACTTACACTTTCTTAGTGTAAAAGCGAGTTTGAGTTCAGAGCGCCATCTACTGCATTCTTATTTGAAATTTAGTATATGAACAATTATACGTGGAGCCGCCGATGGGATGGCTTTTAATTCTCAGAACTCCTTTAAAATAGCTAATAAATGTAATAATAAGAATGACCCATATAAGCAATACATGTTCTAAAGTTATATAAAAATTTTTGAGTGTAATATCGAATTCAACATCTTTATCTAATTGCAAATGAATATTAAAATGTACAAGATGCTGAAAAGGTTCAAAACTGTAGTACGTATTATTTATATATTTATTAATGATCTGCTATGCAGTAGAACTTTGCAGTAACGTTTCGCGTAGCGTATAATAAACAATAATAATACAGATGTGAACAACTTTAGTTCTAGCCCTTGTAATTCTTTCAGATTTTGGAAATTTTATGCCAGACTTGAAAATTAGCAAAATTCATTTTCAATGCATTAACGAAGGATGGTAAATTGCAAATTCTGTAAATTTTTTATCGAAGTAAACTTAACATTTATAATTAGATTTTCCTTGCATTTAGACAATTCAACTCTCATTAAAATATCAAATTTATTTCGACAAAAAAAAAGCTATCGTGTAATTATAAGTGATAAATTGTAATTGCAATAACTCTTCTTCTTTTTCTTCTTCTTTTAATAGGTCTGAGACCTGTTTAATCCAAAGTTATTGTTCTTGCGACACCGAAGACCAACTGTCTTTCCATCGTTTCGGTGGTCTTCCTACATGTCGTGATTTTTTAGGCTTGCTATCTCTCGCTATTTTAGGGAGTCGATTATTAAGCATTCTGGATACGTGTGCGTTCCACTCTTCGTACTCTTGCCCATCTTACAACGTCTTGTACATTGTATCGTTGTCTGATAGTTTCGTTTGGTATCCTATCGTAGAGTGTATATCCTGTTATTGTTCTTAAAGTTTTCATTTCTTTGGTTCGGAGTTTTCTTTTGGTAATTGTGGTGTCCGCTCTTGTTTCCACAGCATATGTCATTACAGGCCGGACACCGGCTTTATAGATCCTGACCTTTGCTTCGATGTTCATATCCTTGTTTCTCCTTATTATGTTAGATAGGCATCCTGACACCTTTGCTGCTTTATTAATTTGTGATTTGACTTCTTGTGATATGTTCCCGTCGCTTGAGATTTCTATTCCCAAATAATTAAAACGTATGACTTGTTCTATCGGTTTGTCATTAATTGTGAACTCGCATCTTCTAGGTTCCTTTGAAATGACCAGAGATTTTGTTTTCTCTACTGTTATTTGTAAGTTATAGTTTTGAGCGGCTAGGTAGAAACCATGTAGTAATCTGTGTAGATCATCTTCATTTTCGGGGAGTATCACAGCATCGTCTGGGTAGCAAATTAGCTTTAGTTCTTGCTTTCCCATTTTGAACCCACCGTTAATTGTTTTTACTCCGTTTATTACCTTGTCCATCACTAGATTAAAAAGTAGAGAGATCACTGAGTCTCCTTGTCTGATTCCGGTGGATATATCTTACGCTTCAGTTAATATGTTATTAACTCGTATGCTTGTCTTGTTGTGAATGTTTTATTGCAATAACATTTTTCGAAATTGTAAAAGATGGGCAAAGTTCAACAACTAACACTGAAGAATTTTAGATTATTAAATCTGTGAAAATAATTATTGACCAGCTTGTACGATGTTTAAAAAAGTTATTGTCAACATTTTACAGACAATTCTAAAATGATTTTATGTTTAGCAATAATTTCCAAAACAAATTTTTCAACCACTAACTACCATAGCAGGGCCAACTCTTACCCTACTAACATTACTCGAAGAATTTCTGTATCTAAATACATATGGCTTCATCGATCAAGTAGAAACCTATTGATATACTAAAGTCTGTTAGGATATTTTAAATTTCTAAGCTACGGAGGGCAATACCGACGCAAGTCCATGATCTCGGCCCTTAAGAGTGGATGTTGAACGCCAGACCAGCAAATTCTTTTCTTTACTCTTCTCGAGCTGTTTAAGCACGTTTGAATTGTGAAGCTAGCAAGTCCCGCGGTGATAGGGGCTTGAGTGAGACTGAGCATTTTAGTTTATTACGTGAAGCTGCAGTGTTACGCCAAGTCTGTCACAACACCAGATTAAGTATCCCCTAGCGGAGGATGTCGTAAACTTCGTCGATGCAAAATACTGTAGGCGACGTCTGTCGGTTTAATTTTTACCGTCGCACGGCTAAAAGTTAAAAACTCTCTAGACTTCGTCATCGCTTATTTCAGCAACCATCAAAACTACCTGAATCAGTCACCTTCGCAGCCACTCGTGCTTCAGGTCTTAGAAAAGACGCCATCAGAGCAATTGTAAAATGTCAAGGGAAACCGGAGTCCGTTCCAAATTCGCATTCCACAGCCATCAGTGCATACCTCGATTCCCTGTTGGTATTGTTAACTCTTGCACGTTGATTTAAATCGCACCCACAAGGCTGTAGATCATGCACTATAACTTTCTTTTGTAGGTAACGCTTACTTGTTTTAATAATTAACCATTATGATGGTTAGGTTCTCACCAGCAAACGAAGTCCGGGAGGTTGTCAATAATACAGACTGGATTGTGTCTAGTCTAATATGTATGGTCAGTAATTTCGTGACGTAACTGTTAGGTACATTTTTCGTGCAATATTTTACGAGCGAGTTTCAAATATATCACTGTTATGAGTGCATTTTGTGTTTAAATGAATTGGTATTATAACTTGCAGGTGGTTTTATGAGTACATTAAGCGATTATAGTTGGAGGCAAGGTAGGTACGCAGCTGCCAAACTTGAGACATCATTCACGCTGAGGTCATATTTTTCTTAAGGCAACCACTAGTAACTCCGTGGTGCCTGAACACGTATTATCCTTGACTTTCTTCTATGTTCCCCTCGAATTAGGTTAGACATAATTACATGCGCCCCTCAGAGTAGACTCACCCCGCCGTCCATTGAGCTAGCAGCCCTTTTCGTTTGTTACCAGGTATTAATTTTCACCGGTATCAAGATCGGCGCTGCCATCGTATGGCTTTTCCTATGTTTTCATTTTTACATGTTTTGTTTACATCATTCCATTAGTACAAAAAGTTAATTTGAGTTAGATTTAACCCTGCCATGTTTAGAGTGGTACTAAACCGTGAAATGAAATTATTCAGAAATGGTTGGTGATGTTGGAATGAAAATGAGGAAGACAAAAGTGACGATCCAAGTAGAGAAGAGAGCATGACTTCTAAATTGGCTCCTTGTCGGACACGACAGCTTTATGTAGTGTCTCGTTTACCTGGAGTAATAGGAGAAGGGTGTGTTAAAAACATAACAAAACCGATTCATGTTTGGGAATGATAAAGATATTTTACAAATTGTGGTTGAAAGGACCAACAAAGGAATAACCGAAATGGTTGCTAAATATAATACACACGATCTTCTTGTCAGCATGCAGATCATATAAATGTGATCAAAATTAGAGCTTTTCTGGGGCTTCCATATTTAGCAGGATATAAAGCGCAATTAGCAAAATTTTAATTGAGATTATTAATAAAAAACGAAGTAGTTGTGCTAGGTCACAAACTGTGCAATATCACTAATCGTACGTACAAATAATAGATTTATTTATCAAATGTAAATATTGCAAATGTAAATATTGCTTGATACATGTTTCCATTCGGAAACGGCGGAGACTTTGGCCCACCGCCCGGAACGTCAATTACAAATAATCAATCAGCCTCGGAAAATTACGGATTCACGTTTAATATCGCGAATACTCAAGGGTACCATTATACCCAACAACTATCGCAACCCAACCCACAATTCCCGTATGTAACCCATAACCAAATAATAGCACCACCCATTTATGTTTTGAATACACACTCTGCCCCACCCTAACAAGCAATGCAATTCAATCCAAATCAACAAACATATAAAGAGACTAACAAAGGTCAAGAATCAGAAACGTTCAATTCTACATTAACAAACGAAGAGTATGATACAGACGCAGATGCCATCGATAGAGAAGAGAACAGCCAAAATACGTCGACGAATCCAAACATGACTGGAAAAAAGTCAAAAAAAAAAGAAAAGAAATTTACCCCAACAGAATATCAACTCATCTCAATGTAACGAAATAAGCACATACAACAGATATGATGTTTTCTCACAAGCAAGAGGTGATAAGAAAAATCCTGATTAGACCCACGACAGAGAACAACCAAAACCTCTAAAACCTCCACCAATCTACATCCATGGAGTAAACAATTACAATCAGATTATCTAAATCATCTCCAAAGTACCAGAAAAATCTGGTGTGATACACGGACACAACTTCCTTTTACAGTAATCTTATAATTAGCCAAAAATTTGATTTAAAATTTTTAATCACTTGTCAAACAATTTCAAAAATTGCAAATTCTACAAAAACGGTACAAAATAGAGCGTTAGTGCAACAGACAAATTTTCTCTAGAATTTTAAGCTGAATTCAAAAATGTAATAATATACCGGGTGTTCTATTTAAAATAGGAGTTAATAAAGAAAATAGAAAAAAACAAAAGAAACCCATTTTAGAAGTATTCAACTGGAAAATCACCTGTCTCACATCAATACACATTCAAAATGTAATAAAAATGTGAAGTTTGAAAAAAATCGTTTTAGCCGTTTTTGAAAAAGTCGAAACAACTGAAAAATCACAAAAGTAAACACCTACTTCCAGTTATGCGATTTTTTGGGGTGAATCTAATATATTCTCTATTGTAAAAGGAAGTAAAAAGAACCATTATACAACAACGACATCCAATGCCTCAATTAAAATCAACCCCTAACCTCGGACCCATACAGAAAACTAACAAGACATCTAAAAGATGAACACATATTACACCACACTTATCAACTAAAAGAAGAAAGAGCATATAGAGTAGCCATCCGAAACCTTCACCATTCCGTTCCAAGAGACGTAATCAAAACAGAGCTAGCTGAACAAGGTCACGCCGTACGTAACATTATAAATATACGACACAGGGTAACCAAACAACAACTGCCGCTCTTCATGGTCGATCTTGAACCAAGCGAAAACAATAGGAAGATATTTGACATAAAACACATAAGCAACATAATTATCTCAATTGAAGCTCCCAGAAAAAAAAATACCGCAATGCATCCGATGCCAGGATTATGGCAACACCAAAAGATACTGCATCAAGCCTTTTTCCTGCGTTAAATGCGGTGGAGGACAGCAACTGCCATATGCAAAAAACACCAGAAATACCTGCATAGTGCGTTCTATGCGGAGGAAGCCACCTGGCTAATTATAAGGGTTGTACAGTCTACCAAAACATACAGAGACTCAGGAACGCATTCAGAGGAACAGCAAATATAACTTGTGTCCAACAAGCACCACCAAATATAAGAGACTTCCTTCTCCCCAGAAATCAAACAAATAATGCGAATAACGCAACACAAGTACCTTCACAAAATCAAGTAAGTTAGTCACAAGCATACACAAGAAGAAAGAACCACCTACCTGCCCATGAACAACAGATTAACAATAACAAGATACTTTCAAATTTCCTAACAGAAATCGAAACTATGTTCTCCCAGATTTTCAGTCAAAACAGCACGATTCTAAACATGCTCTCCACCGTACGATAGTAACCAAAATAGCTTAAAAATGGCGAATTCACTACGCGTTGCACTGTGAAACGCCATTGGAATCTCAAACCACATTCCAGAAATCATCACTTTCTTGCAATTACAACAAATAGACATCTTATCAGTATCAGAGACCCATGCAACGCACAGAACAGCAATAAAAATGCCACGATATAATATACAGTGACCGCCAAAAAGTCGGGATAATACGGGAATTTTTTTTATTTTTGATAAAAAAAAACGTTTAACGTCAATAATTTGTGATTGTCTAAATCTCTTCATTTAGACAACTGTATTATAAGTATAAGTCTTGGTATGCGAAATTTTGAAAAATATTAAAAAACTGAAAAATCTATTTTTAGCTAAAGTTAAAAAAATTAGGTATTTTCTGGCCTTGAGATTGTTCAGTGAGCTAAAAATAGCACACTCTAAAAAATCTCAGTAAAATCTTTCTTAATTTCCGAAAAATAGCACTTTCAGGATTTTGACAATTTCGAAAAACTACATTTTCTAAATAAGTAAAAATCAGTCGGTATATACGATAGGGGCTAAATAGGTTTTTAGACAAGCACAACTTTTTGGCGGTCACTGTATACTGCACCAATCACCCAGATGGAGCAGCCCACGGCGGCTCAGCTGTGATTGTCAAAAAAACTATCACTCACCATGAACTCGAATTCTACCAAACTGAAAAAATACAATGTGTAGGAATAAAAGTACAAGTCTTCCCTTATGTGCCGGCCTTAAACGAAGGGGTTGACAAGGTCTGGGCTAGCTCTTTCAACTCTCGGCAGAATATGGAGTGTTGTAAGCACCAGGCTAAGAAATGCTTCGGGATTTTAAATTGAACAGAAGGATTAATACGAATTGGGCGCCTTGTCGTTACTCACAACATATAAAAACAAAACTAGCTACTTAAAACTACGCCACCTACCTTTAGTGTTCCATAGCATACCTAGATTACTCGTTCAGCTAGAGGGATTGCAGAAGAAAACACAAACAATAACAGCAATAGGGGCATTTATTTAAACCCAAAAATTGTTATAACACATGAATTATTTGCATTTGCCCTCAGGCCATGTGGCAACAAATAAAGTTGTAGGACTATTGCCTATCAAATGAATTAGTAAATCACAAATAGGAATTAACTTCCAAATATTCAATCTACAAAATGCTACTTATAACTTAATTCACAACTTCAGGACCACACCTGTGCTATCGCAATTAGCATAAACGTACAACGCCTAAAGCGCGACTCATGAGTTACAATGCACATTGCACATGCTTATTTCAGCAATTTTGAATTATTTGAATTCTCACTCATTAGCGTTATAAAATATCGAGCTAAAAAATTGGTTAAACACATTCAGTTTGATTTTCTAAGTCCTTAGTAGAGAGATAACCGAAGAGTGGTGTCTAGAGAATAATTTTAAAATTAATCCCAGCAAAGCCACTCTCGTCGCTTTCACTCGTAGAAAGAACATCACGAACAGAATCAACATAAAACTATTTGAGACAAATGTCAACTGGGAGAACGAGGTTAAGTACTTAGGTCTAACCATCGATTCCAAACTAACTTGGAACTCCCACTTAGACAAAACAATCACCAGGTACATACAAACATTAGTAATTGGGAAAAGAGCCATAGGTAGTACGTGGGGGCTCAAACTGGAACTGACCCTCTGGCTGTACAAAACCATGGTTCGACCAATAATTTCATATGGAATAATTGCCTGGTGGCCCAAAATAAAACAAGCAACTGCGATCCACAAAATCAGCAGAATACCATATCTAGCTAATCGGTGCATCACTGGAGCCTTTAAAGGCACCTCAGGACAAGCACTGAATGCTATTTTAAATCTGCCACCTCTGCACATCTTCTTGGGAGGTAAAGCCAGAATGGCAGCCTACAGATTACAAAGTACTGATCACTGGATGACCACAGCTAATAATCTAGGACATGGCAAGATCATGTCACACATCAACAACCCAATATTAGAAATGGGTTCTGATCTTATAATCAAAGCCTATGACTTTGAAAATAACTTTACTGTACACACAAGTTGGAATCCGGACCAACTACCAACTCTAACAAATAATAACATCATTTTTTACACTGATGGATCTAAGTTTGAAGGGGGTACAGGCTCCGGTGTGTACAGTACCAATCCTAGAACCAACGAAAAAGTCAGTCTAGGAAAGTTTTGTAACATCTTTCAGACTGAAGTACAAGCTATTAACGTATGCGCAAACATCAGCATAGAAAAGAAGCTGCTCAATCGAGTCATACACATTCTCTCAGACAGTCAGGCAGCACTGAAAGCGCTAAACGCTTTCAGTACTTCATCGAGACTAGTCAAGGAATGCAAATCCAAACTTCAAACCTTAAGCCAGGGAAATACAGTAAAATTATGCTGGATCCCAGGTCACCAAGGTATTGAAGGAAACGAGAAGGCGGACAAACTCGCAAAAGAAGCAACCCGTAATGCAATGACCGGTCCAGAACCTGGTCTAAGCATTCAGAAAAACCAAGCCCTCTCAGCCATTAATGAATGGGTCAATACCGCACACCAATTAAGGTGGAGAAACTACAATCAAGCAACAGACTGCAAAAGATTGCTAAAAACTACAAATCCACAAACCACCAAAACCCTGTTGAGACTAAACAGAACTCGAATCAAGCAAGTAGTCAGTCTACTAACAGGCACTGAAGCATTCAGAGAATTTATGCACAGGATCAATATCTATAGAGATGAATATTCTCTTTGAATGCCCAGCATTAGAGCGTAAAAGACACCAACTCGATTGGAGCCTTAACTCTATTGACAACTGCAAGCTAGTAGGGGACATTGCAAGTCTAGTAAAAGATACGGATGTCGGCCTCATAACTTGAAAACTTCCGACAGTACAAAAAGCCCAAAGGGCTGACGTGCACATGCCAGTCGTGGAATCTAATCTAATCTAATCTAAGGCCTTAGTAAGGAGTGACATAATTACGGCGAATGCCTTTGTCGATTTAAAACAGCTGATGGCATGTACTTACAACTTAACTTGATGCTGAGGTTTAGCGATTGCAAGCGGAATCCTGTTGGGTTGCACTAATCCATAAAGACGCCAAGCCGGAGTTGGTTGCTAAATTCTGAGAATTCCAAAAGTCGCCACTGTTAAAAGTCAGCTAACAACAAAAGGATGCCGGGAATTCCTAACCACATACGAAAGCAGAATCGTTTGAGCCCGTATTAGCCTACACCAGCCCGTACAAGCCGATATTCGCCCATACTAGCCGGCTTAAATATCGGAAATTAGAAAGCGAAGATAAGCTATGAAAAGCATTCTTACCGAAGGTGTATCGGCCTAATTGCGGCACCGTAACGGTTTCAATTATTAGCAGCGCAAGGTAATCCAGCTTAAATATAAAGATCAGTACTCAAAGAATACGTTTAGATGAGATTTCGTACCTATGCTGAACGCGCCTTGTGAAAAACAACGCCTAGTGGCTTCACTTATTAAGCAACAAAAACGGCTTCAGTTTAGCCCAGCAATTAACATCCGCGAGAGCGTGCTTCCGAAAAATCAATACCCTTCCAGCATTTCGGCTGTTTGAGCGGCCTACTAGAATCGAAATGCCACTCAAGTTCAGACGCGAAAACTGCAGGTGTTTATCTCTTAGCACAACCGCTTGCTGCGATAGCTTGAATTCTTTTGCTACAATAATAAGATATAAGGTGGTCCGAAATATGGTACCAAATGCATTAACGCGCTATTGAAATGAAATTGAAACGGGACGTTACACTTACTCACTAACAATTGCAGCAGTTTACAGTCCACCTAGGCATCCCATATCAACAGATGAATACGAAGAGCTATTCCGGTCCCTAGGCAACCACTTCATAGTAGAAGGAGATTGGAATGCGAAACATACAGCCTGGGGTTCAAGGCTTGTTAACCCAAAAGGTCGCAACCTAATAAAGGCAATCCAAAGGAAAATCCATAACTACCTATCAACCTACTTATTGGCCTAGCAACGTAATGAAGACACTAGACCTAATTGATTTTGCAATCACCAGTATAGCGAACACATATATAAAAGCAGAAGCCAAACAAGATCTATCTTCGAATCACTACCCAGTTATCATCACCATCAGCACAATAATAATCACTAAACAAGCTCCTATAAAATTTTGTACTAAAAATACGGATTGGGATCATTTTCGAAACCAACGGGATGATAATATCAGCCCAGCAACTAGAACTAAAGAACCCCAAAAACTGGATGAAGGAACTCACCTTCTAACTACCATGATACAAGCTGCTACGTGGCAAGCCACACTAACAACATCAATTAACTCGCCTGAAATCACTAATATCCCCCGTCATGTAAGACATCTCATCATCGAGAAACGCAGAGATAGAAAAAAGTGGCAGAGAACAAGAAATAGAGAACAAAAAACCTCCTATAACAGACTTGCTCACCAACGTCATAGCACATTAATGGAAGTGTGTCCATTTGTGATTTGATCACGAGTATATCGTTGCCTCTTGGCTGTGTAAGTTTTTCGTAGGTACCGATGATGACAGCTTAGCTGTCAAAATACGTATTTAGCAGTTGTTAAATATTTGTGTGGTGAAGGGTTTTAACGAATTTGTGATATTTTCAAACCACAGGCTCCAGTAGGTCCCGGGTGGTGTAGCTTGAACAAGCGTCCACGTTCGATCAGCAGAGTTAAGCAACGCTCTTTCTGGTCAGAATTTGGATGGGAATTCCACGGCTGCATCCCTCGCCGCCTCGTGGTACGGCTGTCACGGAAAAAGTTGGTCCCGGCCGTCATAACAACATCATGACAGTCGTTAGTGGGGTTGGAAGTCCGCATAAATGCACAGCGACCCCTATAATTGGCCTAACGGCTGTTGGCTGAGTGCGATATAAATAAAAAAATAAATAAAATTAGAAAATCTTTGTGTGTAATTCCTATAATACTTAGTAACATGTTAATGCAGTACTAAGTACTTGAACCATAAAAAATCTGGTGTGATACACGCACACAACTTCCTTTTACAGTGATCTTATAACTAGCCAAAAATGTGATTTAAAATTCTTAAGCATTTGTCAAAATTTTTCAAAAATTACAAATTCTACAAAAACGGTACAAAATAGAGCGTTAGGTAAAGAGAAATTTTTTTTCTAAAATTTAAAGCTGAATTAAAAAATGTAATAATATACCGGGTGTTCTATTTAAAATAGGAGTTAATAAAAAAAATTGAAAAAAAACAAAAAAGAACCATTTTAAAAGTATTCAACTGGAAAATCATCTATCTCACATCAATACACATTAAAAATGTAATAAAAATGTGAAGTTTAAAAAATCGAAAAAAACTGAAAAATCGCAAAAGTAAACACCTACTTCCGGATATGCGATTTTCTTCAAAAGCTTGATGTCGCATCTATATACTATACAAAACTTATATATATGAAGTTTCAACGCCATACCTCTTTCCGTTTTTGAGATATTCTGTTCACAGACAGACACACAGACAGACAGACCAATAAAAAAATATGTTTTTTGGGTTCAGGGGACTCTAAAACGTAAAGATCTGTTGAAAACTCAATTTCGACTTTTGGGGTGAATCCAATACTTCCTTTATTGTAAAATGAAGTCAAACATCGTGATATTACTTTTTAAATGTATAATCCAGTAGGTAAGTAGCTATAATGAGAAACCATAACAAAGTTTGCGTAAAGTAACCTGCTGTGTCGTCAAATGGTGTCAACTATGATTAACTAAGCATTTTGATAATTTCATGTGATTATCAGGATTACGTTTTGTTTTTTAATTTTTTTCTGTTTTTGTTTGGATCCATGTAAGCCTACTCGATTAAAATGTAAAAGCAATTAATTTTACTGGATTTTTTTATTTAGTCATACGTTATCTTACATCGTTGAAAAGAGAATAAAAAGTTCTATTCAGTAACCTAAAAATCCAATATGACCCCCATTTAACTTAAGGAAGTTACTACGAGTACCTCAAAAGCAGCCATCTTGATTTTTTGTTCGATACCAACTTTAAATTGGTCTCATCGAAAACAGTGCCTTTATATTAAACTTTTTTTCGTATCTCTTATACTTACGAAGATATTTAATATACAAGAAAATTACAGTTTTTAGTTTTTTTTTTAATAACTTCTGACTGGTTCGACATTTTGAACTTTTTCAAACAGATTTGAAATCAGCATATGAAACTGCAAAGCATTGCCCATTTAACCAAATCTCCATATTCAATGATAGCAAAGTTACCCATGCAATCCCACTCGATCTGGGATACACTGTATACGATAAAACAGCATATTAAGACTAACCTCCGACCGAGCCTCATCCTACAGACCAATAATCCTCCTACCTCTAATGTCAAAGGTATTCGAGAGACTACTACTTAAAAGAATCAAAGAAATAGTAGACCTTGATCATATAATTCCATCCTATCAGTTCGGATTCTGATAATTCTATTCGACCAAAGCCACCGGATCGTCACCCAAATAATGGAGAGCCTCGAAACAAGAAAGGTATTCGCGGCTGCATTCCTAGATATAAAACAAGCCTTCGACAAGGTATGCATACGGGCCTGTTATGGCGGGTGATTATAAATGCGTTTCCATCAAGTTGTCTTTGAAATATTTGTTGTATGAATAATATGTAAGTCTGTGTCAAATTTGAGGTTAGCAAAACCTAACCTGCCTCGAATTTGACACAGACTTACAGTGCCACCAACATATTATTCATAGAACAAATATTTCAATGGGAACTTGATGGTAAAGCATTTATAGTCACCCGGTGTAAGATCAAACTACACCTCCCAAGTCAGATCTGTCTAGTGTTAAAATCGTACCTTAATGAGAGGTTCTTCCAAGTAAAGATAAAGAATGAAGTATCAGACTACCAACAAATCACGTCGGGAGTACCACAAGGCAGTGTACTGGGACCACTGTTATTCCTGATATACTCCTCCGACTCACCAACCACAGAAAATACTCTAATCGCCACATTCGTAGATGATACGCCCATCCTGACAGTCAGCGAAACACCACAAATAGCAGCAGACCACCTACAACACCACCTTAATTTAATACAAGAATGAACCAACAAATGGAGAATAACTGTTAACAGTGAAAAATCCACACCAATAACATTTACAAACAGACGCTCAGTACGTCCTCTGAGACATCTGAAGGAAAATGAACTGATGCAGATGAGGAATTTTTGAATTGTACAAGGGAACATAGTGACCACGAAAGTGCATCGGGACAAGAAACGGACAGTGAAAATGAGGAAGACAAAAGTGACAATCGAAGTAGTGAAGAGAGCATGAATTCAAAATAAGCTTAATGGATTCCTAGTCGGACACGACAGCTTCATATAGTGTCTCATTTACCTAGGAGAAAGAAGGAGGAGAAGGGTGTGTTAAAAACATAACAAAACCGATTCATGTTTGGAAGTGACAATAGTTATTTACTAATTTTACTATACAGGTTGGATAAAGGCATGATTAATATACGTGTGTGTAAGTTACAAACGAGTGCGTAGCACGAGTTATGTAAGCACACAAGTATATTAATGATGCTGTTATCCCACTTGTATAGTAAATAACTACCTGTATGTTTGGCAAGGCCATAAAAATGTTACCGATTGTGTATGGTATAAAATTTTTGAGGATACTGCATTGGTAACTAGCGTTTACAAGTTACAAGCGAGTCCGGTAGATAAAATTTACCGGCCTAGGCCAGTAGGAGTTGACAACGGCCTTTGATCCGGCCGTTGTCAACTACTACTGGTCTAGGCCGGTAAATTTTATCTACCGGACTCGTTTGTAACTATGTAAACGCTAGTTACCAATGCAGTATCCTAAAAAGATAATTTACAAACTGTAGTTGAAAGAACCAACAAAGGAATAACCGAAATGGTGGCTAAATATAATACAAACGATCTTTCTTGTCAGCATGCAGATCATATGAATGATCGAAATTGGACCTTTTTCGGGGCTTCTGGATTTAGCGGGATATAAAGCGCAATAAGCAACATTTTAACCGAGATTATTAATAAAAAACGAAGTAGTTGTGCAAGGTTGCATACTATTGCTGATGCTATTTTTAATAATTGCAAACAAGTAATCAAACCAAACCTGCGCCCAGCTAGCTACTGAATCACACGGGCGCGGCTTTAGTCTGAAAGCCTGGGTGGATAAATTTATGAAATTAGGTAATTATTATTATTCGGGAGCCACTGAATTATAACTCTAATCGAAATTTTACCTGTGGCCTGAGTGACCCTCGGGGATCTCGACGAGACGACAGAGATGCAGGGAATTTGACCTGGGACATGTAGCAAAGCCGACAATGTATTGTTGTGAGTGTACGATGAATCTGATTAGTCCGTCTTTGGCCTTCGGCAGATCAATAACGCGAAATAACGGTATAGCATCACACCGTGTATAATGCGTAAGGCAAGAGCGTTGCGTTCGCCAGTTTAACTGTGTTGCCGCTCGCTGCTTCTCCGCTTGCAACCCCCAGACCTGAGGCTGGCGTGCGTTTTTCACAAGACGTTCCCCAACTCACGGGACGAGTTTATAGGCGTACGCGTCGAATTTAACCCGGAGCGAAATTAACATAATATGGATTATAAGATGGACAACGGATAGCAAGAAATGGCTAATGTGGAAATTTGGACTAATACTCGAAGATAACACTTTAAAAGCTACAGCAGATATAGTAGGATTAAAGATCAATGTAGAGAAAATAATATAAACAAAGGCACAAAATTATAGTACAACAACTAGCATCGATAATAGAATAATAAAAAATGCGTTAAGAAAATAAACGCAGATATAACAAAATATGTAATGGAATATACAGTCTGAAACAATAAAGAAGCCGACCTGCGATTGATTACTAATAATAATCAATGGTAGTAAAAATCGCAGACCAACCCCCTTATCGTTTATACACCACGGCAGCTCTAAAAACTCTTTACTTACCGTGATGGCTCTAGCTAACTCAAGTTTCGGCGGCCTTGGGTCGTAGATTCTAATCATCAGCTGTACTTCTGCAAGCTCTTTTAATAAAAAACACAGGGCGCCAGAAATCTACAAATTTCAAGTAAACAATAGAGTGATAACAAACAACTAAAGTTTATTTAATAATCAATTAATAGCTGTCTTGCAAAATCAGTAATAAATCTTTAAATTGATTTTAATAGAATCAATATGTATAATACACTACTGTAATTACGCTTAAAACTGCAGCACGCATGACAGAAAGAGGTGAACCCCTTTTGAGTTTTCAGATTAAATTTGAAACACAATTTAATCGTGGGGTAAGCTTACCACAGTCATATATTTTAACCGTTAACTCGGTTTCTAATTGCAAACGGCGTGTAGGCACCTTTTACAGAAATTGCTTAATAAACATTAAAATGAAAGTTCTACAATAGAATAAATTTTAAATATTGCAACCATTGGCAATTAAATTTATAATATTTATTATTTGTGAAGGAGAGCCGTTGTAATCGGCCGAACCAAAATCACTTCTGTGGCCGGTGTGAGCGATAAACGTTGAAACAAGAACTAACCTGGATTATAAAAAGTCTGTCACATGCAGAAGACAAACTGGTCCAGAATGCTGTCGGAACTACCCCCAGGGTTGTCTTCGTGTCCCGTGTTTGAAGCAGCAATTAATTCCAGGTGGGAATGATTGAGGTTGAACTCATTTGACTAAATCGACATCGGAGCGGCTGGTTTTCAGAATGAATTGATGGATTCAAACTGTCATTTAAAAGCGCCCAGATTGAAGCTGTGGGTTCAAAATGTCAATTAAGAGCTAAGAAAAGGGAAAATTACTATTTGAATACCAAACAAGGCAGTGCAATCATACCTGATTTCAGTTATCAGCTCTCAAACGAAGTTAAATAACTACGGTGCAAATAGCACGCAAAAATGCCTTCTTGGAAGCAAGTAGCTTCAACGGAATGTAGAAATCGAATGACCGCTACGCGAAGAAACAGCTGCCAGCTGAAGCGGAGCGATAACAAATAAATTTCGGGTAAACCAAAATCGGTATTCTTGCGCGGAACAAGATTTGATATTATTTGAAATACACTGAATTATAACTCAAGTGAAAATATACAGGCTGGCCTGAAATAGATTGTTAATTGGCGAAACAAACAGACGAAGCTAAAGATTTGTTTCAAGTCACTGGATGAAAAGAACATGAAAAACGAGTACCACAGAGGACCAGATCGCAGTAACGAAACATGGAATAAAATGAAGCATATAGAGCAGTGGCCGAAGAAAGTGGTAGAGTGGTGTGCAAAGGACAAAGTAAGAACTAGCCATTCAACTGTACATAGGAGAAAATGTAGCAAAGTGTGAACGATATTGAAATGGTAAAAATCTGGTCACTTGTTGTCATAATATTTATGCGATCTACTTACAAGAAGATCCGTTATTCATAATATAAATATAAGAATTGACAATTTTATCGTACCACATCATTCTTCTAAGTATGAAGAACGTTTTCTATATATATGGCACCTACATTGTTGAAAGTGTTGTATAATTGTTTTAATGAGAGGCATTAGCGTTATAGAGCATTTCATTGCTTTTCCTATATTATTTTTTATTGGTACACTTCCTATTATGATGTACTTTCCACCACATGTAATGTAATTTAGTATTAGGGGACTGGCTGTGCCGAACTCCTACCATACTACTTTCTGTGTATGCAATAAACTGATTTCAAAATACAGCCGACGTTTTTGTTTCGCGGGCAGAAGTGAAAGCCGTGCGAGAAAATTTTGGAAGGTACATTCCAGCGCCAGTTGAAGGCGAGCGTTTCTATTTTTGCAAATTACTAGCGCAGAGAGTCTGGAAAAATGCTGAATTTTGCAGTCATCAAGTGACCGAGCTGCGGGAGACTAGTACAGGTGAACGCAACTGGAACTCGTTAGTCATCATTGCAGGTGTGTGGTTTAATCCATATTTGGGCATTCAAGAAAATATGCGCCGCACTCTATCAGCACAAAGGCGGCGCTTAAAGTAGCTGTCTTCCAGTGATTTAATCTTATGGTTCTGATTTTTAGCTTAGCACGAGTGCACGTCAACTCCGAGTTAGCTGGAAATAACAGTGGAAAAAATTAATTTATAAAACGCGTTTTTAAAAATAAAGTATGATGCCACCAAAAATGTAGCCATTGCCTTTTTTGTACTAATGTTATATTACAAATACAAAAATTTTACTGATACTATTACACTGATTTGCAATATAATGGAAAATGAACCTTTAACTAACTGGGAACGTTTTCTATTAACAAATATGGATTTCTTTTACTTTCAAGAATTCTATACTTAATGCCGAACAGAGCCGTTTTTCCAAACTATTAACTTTGAGACTAAATTGCAAAATGCCACGTTTTTGTTGACACAAGCATTTTCAGTCTCGAGCAAAAACAGGTATAAAACTAGGACAAACAATTCGCAAGAGCGAATAAAAATATTTGCGGAAAGTAATAATTTTCGCAGAGAAATGTCAGTTTATCTTAAAACAGCAAAGGGAAATTAATTAAATTCTATTGTCATACGTAAGGAATGCCCACTTTCTAGTAAAGTTGTTAATTAAAAAGCGCGTTTCATTATACTTTGATTCACTGATTTGTTAATTAATGTACATGCAATCTTAAGATATAACAATTTTGTAACCAATTGCTCCTAACTTAAAAAATTGCTTGAATTGTTCCAATTTCTTTTACCGTTTCCCCCTGGAACCGCTTTTCGCATCGTGCTATCGTGCCTTAAATAAGTGAAAACTGGAGCGCCCCGACCGGGAGTCGAACTCTCTACCGAGCGCTCGAGTTCTCACTGTGAAATCGACTGCGAGCGGCAGGACTGTCTTGCTATCGAGGCCCCTGAATTGTTCCAATTTGACTAGAGATAAACAATACAGCTTTGTAATGAAGCAACAGAACGATAATGAGAAATTTTACATGCAAAAGCTTGACATTTATTTAAATTTTCTTGGTTTTCTATTGTGACGAAAATTGTGCCATTTGTTTACACAACAAACCAAGTTACGCAAATGGTGATTTTTTCTATATCTGCTTAAATACGTCCACTGCAATTGCTGCAAATATAGTTAGTTATAAGAACTGAACAACTTTTAAACAATTTCAAACCGTTGTGCAAATTACACTGCTAAATAATTTCACCAGTTTCTGGCAACTTTTTAGAATTTCTAATCTGGCTAATATTAATAAAAAAATTTTCTTTTTCACAGCGGCTAATTGTACTGGTGTGTATCAAAATGACGCGCTAAGTAAATTGCGATTATTTAAACATTTGTTTAAATGCCTTCATATAATAGCTCTGGAAATGATTTTATCAACAAAGTGGACAATAGGTTGTAACATTTTCTAAAAAATTCTAATAAATTCCCACATATCGATGATAAATAGTGATAATTCCCAAACAAGTCAAAAAGGTTTTTACAAATAGAAAAATGTTTCCATCTATGCTGCTGGTGCTAACAGAATATTTAAGCCTTTCAACAGTTACTGAAAAGTCACATTAATGACATTATCTAATGGTCCTAAAACTTGTGAAAGTTCCGATGGAATTCAGAATGGTTGCAACTGTAACAGTATGTCGAAATTGAAATTATTGTAAGAGTGGCAGCCATAGAGTGCCTAAAATTAGATCTCTTATTGAAGCAGTATACCTGATTAAATAAGTTACTTAGTTACTTAAAGTTAAAGTTACTTACACTGTTCGCAATACCTGGAAAATTAAAAACTTGTTTTCTGTTCTAGTGATCTTATACGGTTAAACCTTGTAGTAGGTTTCCCATTTCATCTTATTTTAGTGTCGCAAGTGAACATTAAATATACTGGAGCGTTTCAAAAAAACTGCCGCAAGTGACGACTACATTGGGCCAATTGCAAATATGATTTGATTAGTTACTGTAAAAAGAACAGGAAACTATCTAAACTGAAATTTTGAGAGAATCATTTAAAAACTACATGGGATTGGACACAAGTGGTTGGCATGGGGAGAATTTTTAGTAAATTTAGTTCAAACTCACCATAATCAACACAGATGGACGTTGTAATAATCAGGACGCAGATTTTGGCCCAGGCCAGGAGTCCCATCCTGATGGGTATGTATTCTTTGTTAAATTATTGTATCTCGAGTTGTCTAACCTTTCATTAAGAAGTATGTCGGTGACTGTATATTATCCATTCCATCCGATGGTATGGACGAGATCTTACAAGTTCTTAACAGCTACATATTCAATTCAGTATACAAACTGAAAAAGATAACTCTGTCCTGTTTCTTGGCATAAAGGTCATAAAAACCCTGGACAATACAGTTATGATAGATTAGTATCAAAAAGGTTCGAACTAGAATAGATACATCAATTATTTTTTGTACCATCATATGAAAATTAAAATAAACCTTATTTTGGCACTTAAATCTAGATACACTAAAATGTACCATCACTCATTGGTTCAAAAGAATATAAACAAACTACACCAAACATTGAAAGAGAATTCATACCCATCAGGTCTTCTAAAAAAACTTCTATATAGTCACAATATTAGTAATAATGACATGGAACTTCCAAACCAGAAGTCCGATTATAAAATATAAACGTCCTTAAATATGCAGATATTAATATAGCAAAGATTAGTGTTCTCATAAATAAAAAATTGTTCTCACTACTAAAGGATAGATGCCTACAATGCAAAAGTCTAATGTTGTATATAAACTTGACTGTTTTGACTGTGCAGAGTCTTATGTGGGCCGAACACCCCAACAACTGAAAAATCGAATTAACCAACACAAAAATGACGCTAAATTAAAATCGAAAGAAAAGTCCAGTGCTCTTGTATCTCACGTGCACTCAATTAAACACAACATTGATTTTAAAAACCCTAGCATTCGGGACAGTGAAGACAATTACAACAAACGTATCGTGCTAAAAATGTGTCATATTAGGAACTATAACCGTATGGATTTCAGAACAGACATTGAAAATTTAAGCAATATATTTTGCCGTGAATATACGTCTTTACTTTCATTGTCAAACAATAATTAACCAAACTGTTAGCTACTGATAGTGACTGCACACAACTAAATACTGCAGAGCTTGCTGCTTTATATAAAATATGGGAAATATTTGCCTTATCTAACTATAACTGCTCAGAAAAAAACGTTGGGCAATGCTGCGCTAATCAAGATATTACAAGCACATCATATTTACGTTACAACAACTCTATCATGGTTTAGCATGACACTTAATAAGTAAAACTTTGTGTCTCAGTGTTCATAATGACAAATTTAATAAAAATCCAATTACAAAGAACAATTTTTATTTATTTCGTGGGTTCTGTAGCGATCGCCACTTGTTTATCTTGTGAAGGTGGCCGTCAAAACAAAATTAACAACAGTTTATTATATTAGTTTCATAAAGCAACACGCATTTTATTTCAACCAGTATATATAAGTATATTATGTAAGATATAACGCCCCAAAGGCTTAAATCTTACAGTTCATAGAGATTTAAAAGAAAAGATCAAAGGACTTACTTCTTACGTTAATTACTATGAATTTTGCGTCTTAAAAGAAGTTATGAACAATTTTTGACAACAAATACTTCAGCATTTCGCGAGATAATTGAATGACATAAAGAAAACATGTTTCTCTTACCATGTGCTATGCTATTGCCCAAATGCACAAAACCGATGGTAGCTGTAGAACCCGTTATTCAGGCTTGGATCTGCATCTGTCGGTAAAATGTCCGGTACTGTTGATCTGAATTACTGCTTATGGTCCATTTGCTGCCGATACCGTTTTTATGATGTCCAGAAACCACCAAACATCGCTTAAAATTCGTGCCAGGTAATTATCTTCTGTTGTCTTTCACTTACACACTCGCACATACACAAATTCTTAAAATAAAAATAGTAATTTTTTTAATCGACACAATATTTTTTTTGCTTTTCTTACACTGGTACAAACAGGGTTTAACTTTAGTTATTTAATTTCCAACATAATTGACTTCGGAACTTTTTAAAAAACGCCTCAAACCGACGTAGTTTCTGCCCGATTAATTTTGAAGTTAAACCGACATAATTTCTGCTCTATTTATTTGGAAGTGACGCTAAAATTTCTCCAATTTGTTTTTTATACCGCGCCTAAAACGTTCTGAGTTGTTTTCTAAACTGGCTGTTATTCGCTATAAATTTGTCACATCAACCTAAATGACGGTTATAAAAAAAAGCGAAGCGGGTCACGCCACCTGGCTTCACTAAAACATCAATACTTTCGAGCGCGAAATACATAAAAAATGGCGGTAAATCTACAACTTAATTAACTATTACAATAATTGTCCCCGTAATCTCAAATTTTAAGTACGAGGGTGGGTTGAAATGTAATGCACACATGCTTGTAGAACGCGAAAGAAATGACCTACAGAGACGCGCATGGCTGCATTAGGAAGCTACATCCTTCCTATATGCGTATGCGTTTGACGGAGATTCGTTCGCCAGTTAGTTTTTTAGTAGCGGAAGTATGGAGACGTGTTCTCGTGCTATGTTAACGCGAGTTAAACTGCGCACGGTTAAAAAATTTTTAACTGCTGAAAACTTGATACCTAGTGAGATTCATCGCCGTTTAAAGGCCGTTTATGATGACGATACTATTGATAGGACTACTGTAAATTAATGGGTAATAAAATTTTGTGGTTTCGACTCCGGAAAAGCCATAATTGATGACGAAAAGCGCAGCTGAGGTCCCATCACTGCCACAGACGATGAACAATTTGATCCAAAATGACCGGCGGTTTGCAATGCGCTTTTGAGTGATTCGCCCGTCATTTTAGATTAAATTGTCGACGCGTGTGCAATGTTCATCGTCTGTGGCAGTGATCGGACCTTCGCTGCGTTTTTCGTGATCAATTACAGC
Source organism: Agriotes lineatus (assembly GCA_940337035.1). Lineage (NCBI taxonomy): Eukaryota > Metazoa > Arthropoda > Insecta > Coleoptera > Elateridae > Agriotes > Agriotes lineatus. Next base: position 129,367 of record CALNHX010001936.1, read on the forward strand.
TTTTCCGTGCTCTTATCCACAAAATTTTATTACCCATCGATTCACAGTAGTCCTAACAAAAGTAACGTCACCATAAACGGCGATATCTCAGTTGGAATCAAGTTTTCAGCAGTTAAAAATTATATAACCGCGCGCTGTTTAACTCGAGTTGACATAGCATGGGAACACGTCTCTATACTTTCGCAACTACAAAACAAACTGGTGAACGAAACTCCTTCAAACTGGGCATGCGCATAGAGGAGGAATGTAGTTTCCGAATGCAGCCATGCGCGTATCTGTAGGTCATTTCTTTCGCGTTCTATAAGCATGTGTGCATTACATTTTATCCCACCCTCGTACGTTTTATCTGAGTCACTAAACGACAGAGCTGGAATCCACCCTTCAAGCAAATCCCTCGGATGGTTATAATGGAAATCAACCTGCAGATTGGAGTTGCTCCGGTTTTAGCTATACGAGGTAGAATTTAGCAATCACCTCATCTTCTAGCTTGTTATGAATTTGTTTGTTTACAGGAATATATCAACACCTTCACCATGGCTTTGTTTGTGTTGGCTGCTCACTTTGCCACTTTGGAAAGACGCCATCGTGACCTCCAGGTACTCTGTGATCTGCTTGTTCTTTAACGGTGTCGTGTAGACCCTCCATGTGCTTAACAAACTGTTCCTGCTACTTGACTAAGATACGCGCAGCACTAAACTATCGTTAATTTACCCACTATTGATTATGTTCTCACATAATGTAAGTTTATGACCATCGACCAAATGTAAAACCTCCTATTACGAGTATTTGTTGTACGTATGCTCCATTTAAAAGTACAGTTCAAATTGTTGCTTTGCTCCAAATATCTTTGTACCGATTTTAATTAAGTTGCAAGTTTTTGCCCTATAAATTTCGTTTAAAATGCATAACTGTTGTATTTTGATAAAAAGAAAACATTTATTTTATATGCAAGTATTTAATATCAAGCTTTCTGGTAGTTTTTATAGCTATTTAAGTAACAAGGAATGTAAGGACCTATTAACATTTGAGGTAGGCAAGTACAAGCCAAGACGAAGTCGCGGCTTGTTGTCTGCCGAAAATGTTAATAGGCGATACATTCCGAGTTATCTTATTAGATTTTTCCCGCTGCTTTAAGAGTTAACATACGAATTTGAATTAAGTACTTGCTAATAAGAAACTTTAATTTTGTTACCGGAATGAGGTATGCAACTAAAAAGTAGATACGTAGGAACAACTTGTGTGTTGTATCTTTTCTTCAGTGGTATACATTAGGATAACTTTTAATTGTCTTTTGGACAAGTAATAATTCCTATTTAGTAAAATACACGCTCTAATCTATTGGTCTCATTTGTAACTATGGACATGATCTGTACGATTAAATGGTGGCATAGAAACGAAACGCTTATGTTAACTATTAAAATAAATTCCCTGTATGTATATATGTACGCTGGTCTAACAGAAAGAACTGCTGGTGATATTGTTATAGAAATGAGTTTGTTGTTTATATAATTGCTTGTCACTTGTAAATCTGTCAATATTGTTTTGTAATAAATACGATGGGTATCTCCCAACATTAAAAACTACCAGTGCTTTCTTAAGCGTTTAAAGAGAAATTAATTATTTGACAATAGTAGTTTACGTAACAAGTCCGGAAAGACCATCTTTACAGGACTCTTAGGCAAATTTCAGGCCGATGCCGAAGGCCGAAGTTCTGTAAAAGGCGTTTCCGGATGACGTACGTACATTTTGTAGGCACCTGCGTTTCTGCATAATTTTACCTAAATATTGGAACATTGCAATAACAAACAAGCATTATACCTTCGTAAATTTCTAGAGATATTTGTATTTGATTTACTTAGTAACTACAGTCAACAAATAATGCAAACAAATGAAACAGTCAATTTTCCAAAATAGGCCTGTAAAGAATAATTTTCCAAAATCGTTCTCGAAAAAAATACTTTCCGGCCTAAAAAATTTACAGTAATGCATGATTTTCAGGTTTTATAGTAACAATTTTAACCATTTTTGTAAAATAATTCGCTGTTATTTAGCACAAAAACTTAAATTCCACTTAAATAAACACAACCGGATATTCCCTAACAGTAATTTTAGTAGGTATTCTGAAAAAGAAATAGCATTTCTAAATAAATAAATATATCACTTTGTTTGCGCAGTAGGTACATGACCTGCTTATATTGCGTATGTTGTAAACTGCAGAAGATACTAGGAATTCAGGATTTCATGTGTTTCTAAGTATATGTTACTATATCAAATACCCGAATGTGCAGTCAATAAATAATTTCGCAAATATTTGTGAAACTTGTTTATTTTTTTGTAGTAGTTTAAGTAAACTGCAGTTCTTATCGCACGAAGGTATGTAAAGCTACAGGAAATTAACTGCCATTTTATCGCATTTTTAAGACTGTTTGCAACAGATAAGTATGAAGCAACGTATTTATTTCAATTCTTTGTTGTTAGTTTTTAAAGCAGTCAATAATCTGTTGTCAGAATATACGACCCTAAACTTAGTTTATGGTTATGATATTCAGTAGTAATACTATAAGTACTTCGATATTAACTTGTTGCACAATAATAAAAGAGTGTCAGTTTGACAGTTTAATAAGTCCGACCGCGCAACGGGAGGATTATTCTGTCAAACTGACACAATTTGTTATTGTGCAGGAAGTTTGAGACGTATAACCTGTTCGAAGTAAGCATCGTATTCGATTTGATTATTTTTTGAGTAAATTTCAATATTAGAAACAAATAAATATTTTATTGGTAGCTCGATTTGTTTGTATTAACCTAGCTGAAAGTCATTGAAAACAACATCAAGTTGACAAAAGTTATCTATTGCGTCGCCCAGTAAAGTTACTCTAGAGTATAATCGATTTTGTATAATCAGTTATAATATCACAAGAGCATCGAAAATAATCGATTATTTTCCGAGTAACGAGACGTAATCTGCGAAAAACCATAATAAATTATTTTATTTCTTAGGTTGGTACTGTTTATGTTGGCGGCACTGTTTATGTTGGTGGCACTGTAAGTATATGTCAACAAAGCAAAAATGATGAATAATAATAATTTAAATCTAGAGCCATGATATAATAACTGTCTCAAATTCGAGGTTATCAGGTTAGGTTTTGCGTCAGTTTTGACACAAATTCGAGGTTATCAGGTTAGGTTTTGCGTCAGTTTTGACACAAATTCGAGGTTATCAGGTTAGGTTTTGCGTCAGTTTTGACACAAACTGGCGCAAAACCTAACCTGATAACCTCGAATTTGAGACAGTTATTATAACATGCTTTGTTGGACCCACCGAAACACCGAAGTGATTATACCACGTCATCAAGAGAATATCCGTTTATCTATACCTTGTAACTAAGTAAAATTCTCAATTACTATTGGCCTAATTTTTGATGAGTTGTATAATCGAAATTATACCAAATAACTTAACTAAATCCGGCATTCTGATCGGTTGAGATCGTTATGAAAAAATAATCATAATTATAGTACTAGAAATAGGCAAAATGTTAGATTACCTAAACTTACAAAAAGCAGTTCCAAAAATTGTTTCTTTTATAAAAGCTTGAAAATGTATAATTACCTTCCAATGGAAGTTAAAGGAACTAAAAATATCTATGAGTTTAAAAAACTAAGCGATTAAGTTAAGCAAAATTATAAGTTAAGTAAATATGTAAACAATTGTAAATCTTAAAAAAATTTATAACTAAATAAAGATTATTATTATAATCTGGTTACGTCATTGAAATTTAGTATAATACAGTATACGAAATTCGACAATATACAATTAACATTTATATGCTATACTTATGTTATAAGTTTAGGCCATCATTTATAAGATTAAAATATGGTGTTGGGACAGTTAGAAACGAACTCTACCAAGAAGACGTTTTTCTCACATTTTTGAAAGTGTACATTTTCATATTATTACTGTCTTAGATAACAATTTCCATTCACAAAATTTATTTTTGGAGACCTGAAGATATGCATTTCTTGTGGAGAAACTGAAAAATTTAGTTTTGACAATTATTACTTCTTCTAAAAATATTGCATAATCATTTGAAAAATGCCCATATTTACTTCCTCAGACATCGCACAACCTGGTCAAAAAGTATCTCATATTTAGCCAATTCTTTCAAGAGTTTTTGAATATGTTTTTAATTTGTAGAATGTTTTTGCAATTAACAATTTTCTTCCCATTTCCGTTTTCTCTATCGCATTACCCTCGAAAAGTGAACTCCGTGACGTATAAGCTATGTTCTTCTAGGTCTAATAATGAAGGATAATCGGGATACTCCCGTCGAGAATGGGGAACTATTCCAACAGTAAAGGAGTGTTGTAAGTAAAACTTGGTGGAAAATCTTCTTCAAATCCACTCTTAAGTATCGTACACCACCTTAACCTTTCTGCTGTAGGCAGGGCCGGATTAACACTTTTGCCACCCATGGGCCAGAGGTCTGCCTGCCGCCCTAGCGGGGGTGCAAAACGGGGGGGTCTGGAAAAGGGGGGGGGTCCGGGGGTCCTCCCCCGGGAAAAATTTTGAAATTTAGAGGCAAAATAACGCATTTTGGGACATTTTTCAGCTCTCAACTGTCTCTTGATATTGTAATGGTTTTAGTACCTCTCATGATGAAAACCTTCAAGAAACTATGTCCTAAAATTGCTTTTTATTAATTAAAGTAAACTATTTGACAAAACTCCGTTAATTACGAAACCATTTTCTACAACCGTGATATTCCATTACTTTAGATTACAAATAGTAAATAAAATCGTTGTTGATATTATTTTGTCACACAAGTCACAATTTCAAAATGTTACTCCGCTCAAAACAAATTACAAAAACGTTAAACCTAAACAATTAGACAGACTGCAGTACGTGGAGTTGAGACAACCGAATGACAATGGTGCGTGGCGGTGATGGAGTTGGGGGGGGGGGGGGGGGAGGCGGCAAGGCGACAAGACGCCTGTCATCAGCCAATGCTAGCAACTACTACGATGCCACAACTAAATTTCCCGTGCATAGCGTACGATACAGACTGCCGCCTCGCCCCTTCGACTCACTTGGATAGAGCGGCGTAGCGTAGTGTACTGCGACACATTACACCGCGCCGAGTGTGTTAAGCCGTTCGCGTTATAAATAAATAATAAACAATAAATAGTTTGTTAATATTTAATGCTCAGGTTCACTGGTCTTGATAACAGATAATAAATCTTTATAATCAATCAAAAATAATTACACTTTTTTTTTCTCAAATCCGCCGCCCCAAAATTTTGCCGCCCTGGGCCGCGGCCCAGTTGGCCCGTGCCTTAATCCGGCCCTGGCTGTAGGTGAGTAGGCCTGAACCCATTTTTAATTTAGCTGCAGTATTTTTTCTAAGTGCATATACAGGGCGTTATGGACGTCCACGTGATAAATCTAAAGATATAAAAAACTCATGAAACTAAACAACTTTTTTATTTACCATTTACCATTCGCAAACACCCCCAAACCGTATTAAAATTTAAAATAGTTTTACTCTAAGAATGTACGCCCGCCTATGGAGTATTATTTTAATTTAATAGCACAAAATACAAAAAACCTATATTTGAAATGCAAATCAATAAACACTGCATAGATACTAATAATACTTTCAGTTAACATCTGGACACTAACGCACCATATCACTTGAGGTAGGTAAGTTATTGGCCACATGTTTTTTTGTGCAAGAACTTTGCAGTTTTAGAGTACATTTGCTTACCGAGCGGTTCGTCAAATTTAGGGGAGATGAGTGATTCGAAAAATAGACGATTAAAAGAAAAATTATAAATAGAAAATTTGTTCAGTTTGGTGAGCTTTAACATTGGTTAAAATTCATACGTGGACTTCCATAACACCCTGTATATTCACAGCAAAAAAAATACATTTGACTGTCCACAGTTACAATTGTACCCAGTACATGATTTCGAAGTAAGACAGAACTGAAGATTCGGTCCATCATGTATTATTAAACTAAAAATATATCGTGGTCAATTAGTACTATTAGCATGGAGTTTAATAAACCGTCGCTTCGGCAAGAACACGTGGTGGAATTGCATTTTCGGTATTTCTAAACTCGCTTTCCATTATTGATAATTTTAGCAATCCTGACGCAGTTAGGTTCCAGATGATGACAATAATGTGTATGTGATAAGTTATGTTTCAAATGTGCAACAAATAGTGCCAAAGTTTTACACACAAAGGGACATCTACCTCGGGTTTGCCGATAGTGCCATGAAAGAATTCATTACTAAAGAAACATTAGACAAAAAAGATAATTTATTTATTTATTCAATGCTATAGGTTTGCTACTTTTGGGTGGTGTACAGAAATATATTGGAGAATCGTTGTTAGAGCTATGGAATTATTCTGATGGAAGACAAATGTCGCTCAAGAGATTTTATATGATGAAGTGGACAATTTTGAAACACGAGACGACAAAGACACGGAACAGGAAATTGACTCAGAAGATGACGAGACATCTGAAGGTGTTTTTTACAGGTACAGATGGTGTAACAAAATGGCAAAAACATACTCCCCCTAAAGCTGTTAACATTCGAGCCAAAAATATGTGCACCCAATTGTCTCTTGTAAAAACCCTCGAGGAATACAAGATGCCCTAGGAATTTGCAAGACATTTTTTGATGTCAAAATGTTGGCTATGATTGTTGAAACTACAAATAAGTATATGAAAAGTGTAGCAGACAACTATGCTTGTGAGACTTATTATACTAGACCAACTAATTTATTTGATGTACAGGCTTTATTGAGCCTATTATTTCTTAGCCGTGTATAAAGAATTACTCATTTGAATGCTGAAGACTTGTTCAAGACAAACGGCACAGCTCCTGGGATCTTCAGACTTACAATGTCTTTGCAACGTTTCCGATTTTTCTTACCATTTTTGAGGTTCGATAGTTTAGAAATTCGAGAGGCGAGAAAAGGTTTGGACAAATTAGAACGTATTAGAGATTTCTTTGAGAAATTTGTAGCCAACTATAAGACGAATAATAAAGATATGTTCTATCGGACTTTTTCCACTGTCTAGGGTGTATATCACACGACGTTTCGAAAGTTTTTGATCTACTCCCGTCTTCAGGTGTTCCTGGTTGGTCCTGAGAAGGACTGATATTGTACGTCTTTATACGTAAACTCGTGCCTACCCCGGGGTTTGAACCCGGGACCGCTGATCGCTGTGATTACTAGTCTGCCGAACGCACAGATCTACAGGTAGATACAATAGCTGAGCTGTTAACGTTCTGGATTAAGACCACATACTTCCAAACAGACGAGCAGTTTTACCAACAAGAGGTCGGAGTGGCCATGGGATCTCCACTATCTCCAGTAGTCAGTAACATCTGCATGGAAGACTTTGAAGAACGAGCTATATCTCAATATGAGAACAAGCCTAGTCTATGGCTGCGATACGTAGATGATACGTTCGTAATATGGCCCCTTGGAAGAGAGATGCTGGACGGTTTCCTGGAACATCTCAATAAGCAAGCCCGATCAATTAAGTTCACGATGAAAATAGAATCGGAAGGCATACTCCCATACCTAGACGTACTAGTCCAGAAGAATGGTGACACGGTACAAACAAAGGTATATCGAAAACCAACCAATACGGAGAGATACTTACACTACGATTCTAACCACCACAATATCGTGAAACGTGGCGTCCCGAGATGCCTATAAAGCCGAGCCAAAACCATACGCTCGGAGGAAGAAGACCTTAAACGGGAAATTGAGATAATCACAGAAATGTTGCAAGCTAATGGCTACCCAAAAAGAACTCTTAACCAAACGCTAAAAGAAATGGGCAGAAATACAACACCGGCAGGGGATGAGAAAACGGAGCCAACCACCACGGCCGTAATACCATACATCCGAGGAGTTTCCGACAAACTGAGAATAATCGGAAACAGATTCAATATAAGAACTGCATTTAAGTCCACAACAAGATGAGAGTTCAAAAACCTGTATCTACATCGTACCTTGCGAGTGTGGAAGACAATACGTAGGGGAAAGACAACGAGTTTATAACTAAAATATATAACCGCGCTGGTGGCCTAGTGGTAAGGGTGGCAGACGTGTAGTCACAGCGATCAGCGGTCCCGGGTTCAGACCCCGGGGTAGACACGAGCTTACGTATAAAGACGTACAATATCAGTCCTTCTGAGGACTAACCAGAAACATCTGAAGGCGGGAGTAGATCAAAAACTCCCGAAACGTCGTGTGATATACACCCTAAACAGTGGAAAAAGTCCGATAACACATATCATAATATATTGCTATGATTATAGACTTATGTTCGTTTAATAATAATGGTTTTAACCTTAATAAAAAGGAATAGCATGTATCTCAACTCAGGGGTAGGTTCTGAAATATCAAGTAATCTAATTGTAATTTGAATTATGTTAAAACTTCAATAAATTTGACATTTATGTCATTTGCAATTGCTTGTGCAGATAACTAATCAAGATCCTTTACAAATTATATAAAATTCATAAATTAATTCGTAAGTATGACTTTCTTTGTCTTAATGAACCAATTCTAAATGTTCTTTGTTACAGATAACATTAGCATGTATTTATTATTAACTAACCTGCAACGCTCAAACTTCCAAGTAGCTTGAATCAGCCTGTTTCCTTCAGTTCTATCTGTAAATAAACACTAATCACCTCACTTGTAAACTCGCTGCATCCATCACGTTGTCGATTCAAACTGTCCAGCTGTGAGTAGCCTCAAAATAATCTCGTTGTTTAACAATCCAAATCCTCATGTATGTTCCCTCAGTCGTCAGGAAGTTGATCTCCGTTCAATGGGACCCAGTCTGTTGTGACAAAACTCCAAACAGCAACCTCGTCCTAAGCTGGAAGATGACAGTTCTCCACCAAGTCCAAACACCCTCCGGCGCAGCACACAGAAACTCCAAGCAGCGTTAACACTCCCAAAAGAACGTCCAATCGCCAATCCTTTGTATTAAAATTCCAATCAATTATATCCAAATCGTTACTCTTACTGATGTTTTATTATATAGTTCCAATTAATAATCTTGATCGTCCATTCTTGCTATGTTTTATCTTTATATTTACTTGCACTCCTGTAGTTATACCATGTAAAATTTATTTACATTGTCGAGTTATATTTTCACTTCAGTACCACGTAACTTTCATGTATAGTCCATTTATCATGCCAAAATAGTTCTTAGATAAATAGGACTAGAGTATATTAAAGTTTATTAGTCGAAAAATACTTTACATTTCAGTTTTCAAGTTTGTTTATTTAATAATCCCCCTAAAACATATTTTTCTATCTCTTGACTACCATTATTTAAATTGAATGCCACACTCTAGACATTTTATATTAGGACTTTGATTCGTTATCCTGCAACATTAAGTTGTTTGCATTATAATATTTCCTAGCCTTTTTCAATGATTACTATACGAATACTATTCCATTCTTTGCACTTAATTTTCGATATATTTAAATTATTTTCTCTCTCTATGTACCATAGCAATATATAATATTATAAATATGCTCAACAATTATTTTCATCCAATATAGCTATGAAATCGTTCCTAATTTATGAATGCAACTATGTTTATACCTTAATGTGCCACACGTTTGATAAATGATGACGGAGGTCACAACCTGTGCGATATCGCTAATCGTATGTACAAATAATAGATTTATTTATCAAATGTAAATATTTCAAATGTAAATATTGCTTGATTCATGTTTCCTTTCGGAAACGGCGGAGGCTTTGGCCCCCCACCGGGAACGTCAATTACAAATAATCAATCAGCCCCGAAAAATTAGGGATTCACGTTTAATATTCCGAATACTCAAGGGTACCATTATACCCCACAACTATCCCAACCCAACCCACAATTCCAGTATGTAACCCATAACCAAACAATAGCGCCACCCATTTACGTTTTGAATACACATTCTGCCCCACACCAACAGGCAATGCAATTCAATCCAAATCAACAAACATATAAAGAGACTAACAAAGGGCAAGAATCAGACCCGTTCGATTCTACATTAACAAACGAAGAATATGATACAGACCCAGATGCTATCGAGAGAGAAGAGAACAGCCAAAATACGTCAACGAATCTAAAAAACGACTGGCAAACAGTCAAAAAAGGAAAAAAATCACCCCAACAGAATATCAACTCATCTCAATATAACCAAATAAGCACATCCAACAGATATGAAGTTTTCTCACAAGCAAGAGGTGATAAGGAAAATCCTGATCATATCCACGACAGCCAACAACCAAAACCTTCAACACCTCCACCAATCTTTATCCATTGAGTAAACAATTACAATCAGATGATCGAAAGCATCTCCAAAGTACTAGAAAAAAGACAATACAATACAACAGCGGCATCCATGACATAATTAAAATCAATCCCCTAACCTCGGACTCATACAGAAAACTAACAAGACATCTAAAAGATGAACACATAATACAACACACTTATCAGCTCCAAGAAAAAAGAGCATACAGAGTGGCCATCCGAAACCTTCACCATTCCGCTCCAATAGACGTAATCAAAACAGAGCTCGCTGAACAATGCCACCCCGTACGTAATATTATAAACATACGACACAGAGTAACCAAACAACCACTGCCGCCCTTCATGGTCAATCTGGAACCAAGCGAAAACAATAGGAAGATACTTGACATAAAACACATAAGCAACATAATTGTCTCGATTGAAGCTCCCAGAAAAAAATGTAATGCTGCAATGCATCCGATGCCAAGATTATGGCCACAGGAAAACATACTCCAACAAGCCTTTTTTCCTGCGTGAAATCAGGTGGAGGACATGCAACTGCCATATTCAAAGAAACCAGAAACACCTGCAAAGTGTGCTGTATGCGGAGGAAGTCACCCGGCTAATTATAAGGGTTGAGCAGTCTACCAAGACATACAGAGAACCAGTAACGCATCATTCAGAGGAACAGCAAATATAACTCGTGTCCAACAAGCACAACCAAATATAAGAGACTTCCTCCCCTCAGAAATCAATCAAACATAATGCAACACAAGTGCTTTCACAAAATCCAGTAAGTTACTCACAGGCATGCACAAGAAGAAACAATAACCTACCTGCCCATGAACAACAGATTAACATTAACGAGATACTTTCAAATTTCCTAATAGAATTCAAAACTATGTTTTTCCAGCTTATCAGTCAAAACAGCATGATTCTAAACATGCTCTCCACCGTAGTAACCAAAATAGCTTAAAAATGGCGAATTTATTACGCGTTGCACTGTGAAACGCCATTGGGATCTCAAACCACATTCCAGAAATCATCACTTTCTTGCAATTACAACAAATAGACATCTTATTAGTATCAGAGACCCATGCAACGCACAGAACAGCAATAAAAATACCACGATATAATATAAACTTCACCAATCGCCCAGATGGAACAGCCCACGGCGGCTCAGCAGTGATTGTCAAAAACACTATCACTCGCCATGAACTGGAGCCCTAACAACCTGAAAAAATGTGTAGGAATAAAAGTACAAGTTCTTACTTACTCACTAACAATTGCAGCATTTTATAGTCCGCCTAGGCATCCCATGTCAACATATGAGTACGAAGAGTTATTTCAGCCCTAGGCAACAAATACATAGTAGGAGGAGATTGGAACGCGAAACATACAGCCTGGGGCTCAAGGCAGTTTAACCCAAAAGGTCGCAATCTTATAAAGGCAATCCAAAGAAATAGCCATAACTATCTATCAACAGGAGAACCTACTTATTGGCCTAGCGACGTAAGGATGTACCAACTACAGTGGCGTAAATTGGTACCCGCAGACCCAGCGCCCGCGGGGGGGGGGGGGGGCTGAGCCTGAGAAAGCCCGAAGGGCCCCCTCATTATATTTCTCTTTCATTCAATAAACGAAAGCAGGAAAAAATTCTCCTATTTTTATTTTTATCATAAATGGGATGTCCAGGCAACAGGCAAAAGTAGTTTTGAATTGCCGGCCTTTAAATTCACGCTGATATAGATCGTTTTGTAATATCGAGCATAGGGTAATGAAAGTGGCCAATTTCCTGCAGTCTTAAGGCTGATTTGAGTTGACTTAATACCGCCCGTATTGTAAGAATTCTATAATTTAAAAACATGCTCATTAAATTGTGGATTAATGGACGCATATCCCTATCGTCATTCTGTTAGCAGCAGAGTTACCAACTGTTCCGTAATTACCTCATCCGTCATCCGTAAGGTAATTTACGAACTACAATCCCGTAGAGGTGCGAACAAATTCTACGATTGACAATGTGTCGATTATTGTTTACATTTGATGTTTTTAATTTGGTGAATAGTGAAAATGCTACAAGACCCAGACACGGATTTGATGAAAGCTACAATCTGTATTAGAAAACCTATAGAATATTTAAAGAAATATTGAAGTGAGTACCTTAGTGTTGAATTAGAAGCAACCAATTTAGCCAACCACTGGAACATAAATCCTACATTTAAAAATAAACGCAGCTCGAAAGTTAAAAGACATTTTGACAAACTTTTGGAAGACCATCGAAGATTATCGGATCCTAATAAGTATTTTATAGTCAAAATTTTTTATAGAACTTTAAATATTACAATAACCCAGTTAACTCAGAGTTTTGAATCCATGTTTCAAACGGAAAATCTTTTTAGTTTTTTAAATCTAAAGATTTTGTGCGAAATGACTGAGAAAGATCTCTTTTCCAAAGCAACAGCTTTTTAAATATTTTATAATGATAATTCACTATTTGCTATAGACATTTGTTTCTTTGCAAAAAGAATTTTATAATCTAGATACACTCAAAGAGTTTAAACGCGTAAAACCATTTGCTAAGTTTTAAATATTTGAAAATCGGAATTTATCATCATTGTTTTCTGAAATTGTGACAGCACTGTTATTATTTCCTGTTACGTATTTAGCTGGCTTCATCTGAAAGAAGCTCCTCTAAATTAAAAATTATTAAAAATTATGTCAGAAACAGTATGCACTAAGAAAGATTCGAAAACCTTTCTTTATTGTCTATTGCATCGAATAGCTGATAAAATGGAATTGCAAGAGGTTATTACACATTCTGCAAACATTAAGGGCAGGCTTAAGCACATTGCTTAAAATCTCGTTTTTATTTTTTTAACCGTCTTAGTTAAGACATTGTTTTGTAGTGCCTATTATTAGCCACGGATCTTATTATTATTATTTATTGTATGTATGTATTATTATTATTAATGTTGATGTTTTTTCAACTTTATTTTATTAAGGACTTATAAGGGGCCGCAGGAAATTTTCGCGTGGAGGCTTGATATCTGAAGTTACGCCACTGACCAACTATTGCAAGCGACCTTAGACGGCTCACATAACTCCGACTAGCTCAATCCACGGCTTTGATACTTCTCTTTCGCATAAAGGTTTTAGGTTCAGTAAGAAAGAAGAATCGGGCGCCAACAACGTTATTAAATTGTTATTTTTTTCTAGAATATTTATATATAATTTAGGGGTTATATTAATTGATTAATTATGAGTTTAATATAATAAGGGTTTATCTACTGTGGCAGTTCATAAATGACACTTTATACTGAAATATCGAATTAGAGTTTATATTAGTTTGATTTAAATTGTTTAATTAATCATGAGTTGTATAGAAAGGTTTTCTTTCTTTTTTTGAAATTCTGCACATTCAGGTAAGATAAATTTAAAGAGCTCTTGATACCCTCTTAACCTATTTCTGTTCGCAATGATGGCTGTTAAATGATTTATCGGATAACTCAATTCACATTTCAGAAGTATAAGCAATGACCATTATTTGACACATACCTACGGAATAACATTAAACCCTAACTCACATTTACAAACAGAGCCGGACTGGGGGGCCGGGCGATCGGGCGCTAGCCCGATGGGCCGGTGGTTTTGGGGGCCTGTGGTCTGCTGGATAATCATGTCACAATTTCTTGAAGTATGAGACAATTATTTTCGCAATATTGTTCAGAAGAATGTTTATGCTTACTTCTCCTCTCCCAAAGTATGTGCAAATATCAGGTATGGATTTTTTGCAAGAATAGCGCATGGTCGAAGACACTTTACTATCCCTAAAGAAAGTTTAACCAAAATTTTATAAAATTGCGGAAGGCACTAAGAAGTTCACAAATAAAGTAAATAATCAATACTTTGAAAATGAAATTCCACTAGAAGTTGTTAAAAAAGAGATGCGTGTCCAGAGAATACGAAAGAAAAAAAATTTCACGACGAAAGTTGCGATAGCGAAGCACCACAAAATCCAGCTATAAATAGTCCGGTCAAGTTAGCTCGAAAACTAGTGGTAGGCTTACAAAAATTCGCAAGAAGCTGAATATTGGTACAAATGTTGAGAACACCATCATAAACAAATTGTGAAAAGTCCCCATCGATCCCAGGTGTGCAAAAAAAATTATTCAATGTCCAAGTTCGAAAAAATGGGTTGTTTGAATTTTTCAGCCAAACGCTCAGTTTTATTATAAAAATACTTCATACAAAAATTGTAGATCATGCAATTCTCTATAAAAATTGTTTTGCACTTTTTTTTTCTAAGAATTGCCATTTCTGAGATATAGCGATTCTAAAAGTTGAAAAAGTCGTGTTCTCCATAATATGCACGAGTACGCCGCCTATATACATTACGGGACCCCTAGTATAAGTTAAAATATTGATCTATCAAAAAAAAATCGCAATTTTGCTTCATTTGTAATAAAGATTTGACTGAAAGTGAAATTGTTACTGTTGATCGTGGCATGAAAACGTTGATTGATGCAAGTGTTGAAAGAGATGATGGATTTTCTGAATACTTGAAAGACCAGAAATCTGTGACAATTCACGTGCAGTGTCGTAAAAAGTACACTCGGAATATTCCAGAGTCACTGACTTATTTTTTGGAGCAAGTTATTTTAAAAAATAAACGATTAAATTTTGAACATTTAAAATTAGTTTGTACAATCATTAACCATAGTATTATGACTGCTGTTCGGCCTCGGTCTTTTAAGTCCAAATTACAATTGGGTCTCTCAATTTTTTTCCATCGACGATTTGGGTCAAAACGTCTTTTACACATTTTTTCATCTTTCGGTTTGTGTGCATTTTATAATGATACTGTGATGTACGAAGCAGCTACAGTTTTTCATCAACCACCTCATATCTTACCACCAGAAACTGGCACGTTTATTCAATATGTTGCAGACAATGCTGATATAAATGTAAACACGCTAGACGGTCATAACACGCTTCACACAATGGGTATCATTCAAATTGTTACTACAAAAAGTTCAGTTTTACTAGAAGAGCCTATACCACGAACAAAGAAAGCTCCTTCGGTCAAAGATTTCGCGGCAAAAGCTCATGTGGCAATACAGGTCTATCAAAATAATGGTGTAGTAGGTTACAGTAAAATAAATGTCCAAGATTTTACTTATGGAAGTGAAGCTACAGTATCTTTACTGAAAAAAGTCGATATGTTATGGTTATATGGCAAATCGAAAAATTTATCGTTACCCGGTTGGAATGGTTATGTTGAACGTTTGACAAATAATCTTATGAATTTTTCAAGATCAAAAATTTCATTTTTACCATCTATTCATCAACCTGCCAGTAACTACAATACTATTAGACACTACTTTACTTTGTGCTTTAGATAATGCAAAACGTTATGGTCACGATGTATGCACTATTACTTTTGATCAGCCTCTGTATGCAAAAGCTCGAGAAATCGTGTCAGCTGCACGTGAAGGGTCTGAATTATCGAAGATCATAATCAGGCTCGCAGGATTTCATCTACTGATGTCGTTTTTTGGAGCAATTGGTTACATTATGCAAGGAAGCGGCATGAAAAAAGTACTCTCTTTGATTTATGCATTAGAAAAAATGCTCAATGGTCATGCATACGCGAGAGCTGTTCAAGCTCATACATTACTTCAGCTTACTTTAGCAACAATAATATCAAAGAACTTGCTATTGATGACGTCATGGATGCAAATCTTATCATTACCGTTGAAAACGTAATAAATAAGACTATTTCATATAATGATATTGAAACATCTGAAGCATTACTTTATCAGTTTAATCAAAGACTAAGAGAATATGAAGAACGAGGACCCACCGCAAAACTATGGATACAATATTTTCATATGGTGTCGATAGCAAAATAGTTTATTAGAGCTGAACGTATGGGAGATTGGAAAGCTCATTTGAACAGCGTTAAAGAAATGCTTCCTCATTTCCACGCATCAGAACATTTTTCTTATGCTAAGTCTGCGCACTTATATCTACAAGATATGTTACAATTAGAGAACTTTATAAATCCTAGTGTTTACCAAAGGTTTACAGAAGGATTTTTCACTGTCAGACGAGTACAATTAGCTTGTCTTCGCCCAACCTCTACTTCTGCTCATCAACATCTTTATCGAGTATATTATCAAGTTCATGTGTGGCTTGGTAATCAACTGAACCCAGAAGACTGGAGTTGGAAGTTAACTAACGATACCTTGGAACCAATCCAGACTTTACTTCCACCTGCACCAGAAAAGCTCTTCAATGCTATTTTTTGCAACTGCAAAAAGGGGTGTACTTCTAAATGCTGCTGCAAAAAAGTCGGATTGTTTTGTTCAGCAGCATGCACCAGTTGTCAAGGCCAGTCCTGCTCCAATGTTGAATCTCCAACAGAAGAGGATTCTTACGACATCAGCGACGAGACAACTGATGCTTCGCTTTTACAACAATTCACTTGCACCCAGCAGGAAGAAGAAGAAACAGAAGAAAAAAAAGAAGGAGAAGAAGGAGAATGAGAAGAAGAAGAAAAATGAGAAGAAGAAGAAGAAGAAGAAGGAGAATGAGAAGAAGGAGAATGAGAAGAAAGAGAAGACAACACTTGAAGTTCCATTACATAATTACATCCTGGAATAGGCCTACCGGGGAAACCACGTTAAAAAAATCTGGTGTGATACACTCACACAACTTCCTTTTACAGTGATCTTATAATTAGTCAAAAATTTCATTTTTAATTTTTAACCATTTGTCAAAAATTTTCAAAAATTACAAATTCTACAAAAACGGTACAAAAGAGAGCGTTAGTTGAAGAGACAAATGTTCTCTAGAATTTTAAGGTGAATTCAAAAATGTAACAATATACCGGGTGTTTTATTTAAAATAGAAGTTAATAAAAAAAATAGAAAAAAAACAAAGGAAACCCACTTTAGAAGTATTCAACTGGAAAATCACCAATCTCACATCAACGCACATTAAAAATGTAATAAAAAAAATCGTTAAAGCCGTTTTTGAAAAAATCGAAAAAAACTGAAAAATCACAAGAGTAAACACCTACTTCCGGTTATGCTATTTTCTTCAAAAGCTTGCTGTCTCATCTACATAGTACACAAAACTTATATATGAAGTTTCAACGCCATACCTCTTTTCGTTTTTGAGATATTCTGTTCACAGGCAGACAGACAGACACACACACAGACGGACACTCACACAGACAGACCAATGAAAAAAAATATGTTTTTTGGGTTCAGGGGACTCTAAAACGTGAAGATCTGTTGAAAACTCAATTTCGAATTTTTGGGGTGAATCCAATACTTCCTTTATTGTAAAAGGAAGTAAAAAAACGAGCCAAGTACACTACCTCACAGGTGGCGTGGAAACGTGTGCATATTATGGAGAATACGACTCTTTCAACTTTTAGAATCGCCATATCTCAGAAATGGCAATTCTTAGGAAAAAAAGTGCAAGAACAAGTTTTATAGATAATTGCATGATATACAATTTTAGTCCGACATATTTTTATGACAAAACTGAGCGTTTGGCTGAAAAATGCAAAAAACCCATTTTCGCAAACTTTGACCTTAATTTTTTTTGCACACGTGGTATCGATGGGGACTTTTCACAATTTGTTTATGATGGTGTTCTCAACACGTGTACCAATATTCAGCTTCTTAAGAATTATTGTAACCTTGAATGTCTATTTTGACCGGACTAAAAATATTAATTGGGAATAGAGATTTTTAATGTGACTATGGATAAAGTTGTCAGTATCTAAGGTTCAAAATTTGCATTTCAGGACTTGCTTTCACCCGTCAACTTTCTTTTTCCTTCGAAACCTGTTGATATATTTTCTACAAAAAGCTACCCAAGTTTTATCCTGAAGTGACGCAAGATAATCTACAAATGGATTTTTTAAATTTTGGTTCCAAGTGAAATAAGTTGCCATCGACGTTACCAAAGAACAAATTGAACAAGGTGATTATGAAGCAGAAAACCGTACTGTTCATATTAACTTCTCCAAAAAATTTATAGTTTGTTGCTACTACGTTCTGAAGGAATATAATTTATATGCTGAAGTATACCCCGATCTATACAAAGCATATTAGTTTTTTTTCAAGCAAGTTTCAAAATGGTTTTTTTACGAGACGATTTGCATTTGACAATTACGAGGAGTGAAAAAAATTCTAACTTTTGCAATGTATTGCATACATAGTTTTAGATATGTTATGTTATTTAAATAGATTATGTTAACATATAAATCTATGGCAAAGCTTGAAAAAGTGTATGTCATTTTGACATTAACAATGACAGCTAAAAAGTTGACATCTTAGTACAGGATTGTAAAATAGTTATTTATGAACAACTTGCAAAAAGGGAGTGTTTTTTCAAGTGTCGTAAATATTGTCAGTTACGATAGGTGGAAACAACACTGATTTTTGCAACGTGTTGCATACAAGATCTGTACTAAACATTTTTTTTAGGTATTCTAGGTTATGTTGACAAAGTAATTTTTTAAGTCATCAATAGTAACGTTAGAAAACTTTATGTAAGACCGGACTGAATTCGTCACTTTATACCCTATATTTGAGAGCGTACTATGTTGCTTGACGACTTTAGGGTCATAATATTTATGTACCAAGGGCATTATAAATATGATTGTCCCCGAGGGGTATGAACATCAAGTAATTTTATACCTCATATCACAGAAATAAATAACAAATAAAAATTGCTGGAAAATAGAGTACCTACTTTATGGCCCGCTAAGAGACACTACCCGTTTCGTAATAGCTATTTATGAAACAAGTTGCAAAATGTAGGTGCTGTTTTACGAGTTATATTTGTTGTAAATTACTACGAGTGTAAAAAGTATGTGATTTTTACATTAATAATGACAACTAAATAGTTGACATCGGTTGACATATTTTTACAAGATGGCAAAAGTACTTTACGACCCCGTCCGTTTGACAAGCAATGACAATGTTAGTTGTCAACATTTATAAAAAAAATATAAATCTAATTTTAATGGTGAATACTCCGACCTGTGCATAAAATGTTGATTCACCTCGTTGCATAACTAGCGTTTATTGCCCCTGTTTTTACGCCTGTGGTAGATAAATAAATATTTTACACTAGTGAGAAAACCATGTCCTTTAGACATTGATAATGACAAATAAAAAGTAAACGATTGCAAAAAATATTTAGTTGATTTTGGAACCATCATTTTATTTATTGGACCTCGATAGCGGGCGTAATATGGTTTTTATGGCGCGATGGCCTATAAAGTTTCTAAGTAAAGTAACAGCGCCGGTACAACGATAACGCAGAAGTCTGTAGCCAAAATACTAAATCTTTGATTTTTTCGCTATTTGAGAACTAATATAAAATAAAACGTATGTACCACATGAATAATCTCGGCATGTTGAAAACTCTCCGCTTCCCAACGTGCTTGAAACATTCCCCCGTGCTATAATCTATTGAGTATGCCCATAGTACTTAGATAACAATTATTAACACTTTTTTTCACAAGTTACATATGAAAGACTGTAACGCCCCGTTTTACGAGCGCGTTTTATAATTATTAACTACTTTTGGACCACGATATATGCCAATTGAGGCAGGTATAAACTACCATTATCTCGTTGGAGCGTGTGGTTGGCGATAACAGCCGCTTGTTTTCCTGGCTCGAACGCGTCGATCCTAGCGAAGGCTTTCCTGTTTCGATTTTGCTAGCAGACGAAGAAGTCAGCTTTTGTTTTAATTGACAGCGCCGCAAGGGATGATGCTAGTCAAAGCAGTCTGCACAGATTTAACTAATGAAAGATCACTTTAGTGATAATCCGCGAACCGGCGTTCTCCAGCTTTAGGTGAGATTTCTTCTGGCTTATTTTTTTCCTTTACTAACTTCCGTGTATTGGCGTTTAGGCGGAAAAGAAGGGCAAGCAAAGTGCCAACAAGAGAATAGACAAGGGGCTAAGCACTCGCAGAGCGTAAATCGCGACACCTGCGGCGCAATTTTTTTAACAAATTGGGGTCCCGATAATGTCTTCAAATTAACTGGCGTCGAGGTCCGACTTATGAGACGTGCAGAGGTCAATCAGTATCTACAAGGATTCTCCCATCACGATATTGCGGCGCACTACACCCCCAAGATGCGACCTGCTTGTGTATTATGTAAGTACAACCTAATTCAGCGTTTTTATCGTACTGGCGGATTGCCGCATAAAGAAAATAACAGCTAACTTAAGGCCTTAGGTGTTTACAACTGTTACGTACGCGATCATATTTTTTAAAATTGCAATTGACGCTTATTGCGTGAATCCTAATTAATCTCAATTGCTGAATTTGTATGTACTCCTTATTAGTGCAGAAGCAAATGCCAGAGTAGCGTTACGCACAATTGTGATTTTATTGTAATTAATTCCTTTGCACTTATCATAAATTGGTTACTTGCCTTATGAAATTATTTAAGTCAATAATCTAGTATACTTGTTTGACAATTATCAGCCATTAGGCTACAGTGGTATTGCACTTGTTGCTAGTAATTATTTAATTGAGTAAATGTCCCCATGCTAACAATTTGTTTTATTAATATACTTTTCTACCACGTTCCCGTCTGCACGATTGAAATGTCAACAGCATAAGCGCCAAAGGTAGGTGGTGGGTTTACTAGCTGAATTCGTATCGGTTGTGAAGACAACCAGGCGCCCTAATTTTTTTGAATGTTGGAAGTAGTTTTTGTGGAAGCCGAAAGGATCTGAACCTATTCCTTGCTCACGCCACAAATCTATCGAAGATATCTGAGCTAGTCCCGGCCGTGTGCGCCCTTATTCAAAGGGGTGGGACAAGACCCTTTTCAAAATTAACTTTTATTTAAATAGAGCAAGGAGCTATTTGTTTCAAGCTAATTTGGTGGCTTTCATTTTAATGTCTCCCAAAAAAGACGTTCAAGTGTATTGACAATAGTGACATATAAGTGTAAAAGCATAAAAGGGTTATTGGTAATTTAATATTCTACCTTAATCTTAATACTACATTTGTTCTTTCTTACTTTATACATAGTTACACCAATGTACAATACGAGTTTACACTAACCTTTTTTATGATTTTCTAATATTTTTGTATTATCTGAATGATGTTTTTGGAATATATTTATATATTTCTGAAAACAAATACTGTTTTTTATATCTAATAATTGGGTTTGTTTGCCTTACCTATAAAAAGAGGCATTTTTTAAAAGAGGCCGGTTTGGTGTTACTCGCCCGGGCCGGTTCAACCACCCAGTCCGGCCCTGTTTACAAATGTAACCTGGTGGCTATCTATTTAGTTTATTTTAGCATTGCTACTGAAAAGGTAATTCAATCTTCTTACTACCATATAATAATAATAATAATAATAATAGTAATAATAATAGTAATAATAATAATATGCATTTATTGTCTAACAGCATAGTCAATAACAAGACAATATTAGAAAATAACATAAAGTGCGAACTACAATAAAATTAAATATAAGGATAACCAGTATAGTAAGAGTAAGTATACATATTATAACTTGTAACTAATAATAACTAATAATAAATTCTAATTTATTTTGATATTTATTTTAATAATAACTAATAACTTAAATATTTATCTATCCACCATAAAATTCTATTATTGTTGGTAATGTACAATTATTGATATCACATTAGCTGCTTATACGGTTATAATTACTGCACATGGTATAGATAGGGGATTAGTTCGAGCGCTAGGTAAATAGAACAGCGATGACTGTCTAGAATGTATTCGAGGCACGTAAAAGTTTAACATTTGCAACAAATATGAACATTCAACTTTATTATGTAGCAAATTAAGAAGAAAAGTCAAACTGATACATACCCTTCTGTGTTCACATGAATCAATATTAAATGTATTTAGTAAGGTTAAGTGCTCAAAACCCCTAGGAGGATAGACATGGTACACCGTGAACCACAAATATTTTAAAAGTTTTCTTTGTACATTTTCTATAGACGTTATATGACATTTATAAATTGGATTCCATATAATACTTGCGTACTCTAATTTTGAACGTACAAAAGCAAAATATAATGCCATAACAGTAAAAATATTTTTAAATTCCTTACAGCTGCGTTCTATGAAACCTAACATTTTATAAGCAGAAGACACAATTTCATTAATATTATTTACAAACCTAAACTCAGCATCAAATACCACACCCAAATCTCTTATTGAGTGTAGTCTAGATAACAATTGTGAATTTAATGTGCAGTCAAAAAGGATTAAATTAATTTTACGAGAATACGTAACAATTTTAAATTTGCTAACGTTTATATTTAACTTATTTCTGTTAAATCAGTTGGAGAGTATGGTAAGGTCAGCTTAAAGGTTCATAGCATCATGGTGACTTGCAATTGATGAAAATATTTTTACGTCGTCAGCGAACATCAGTACATTACACTGCAATTGATAACTGACATCGTTGATGAATAAGAGGAATAGTAAGGGCCCCAGATTAGAGCCCTGGAGCACTTCGGATGTGGGAATATATTGAGTTGATCTATACCCATTATACACAACACAGTGTGCCCTATTTTGTAAATACGACTTGAATAGTGCGATATTTGTGTCACTAACACCAATGCTATGTAGCTTTTGAAGTAAGATACCATGATCTATCATGTCGAAAGCTTTAGATAAATCTGTATAAACAACATCGATTTGGCCATGATTATCTAGTTGTACAGAAACAAATTGCGAAAAGTTACAAAGGTTAGTGATGGTGGAGCAGCCTTCCATGAATCCATGCTGGGAAGATGATATGACACTACAATACAGTGCTTTCGTAAAGTAGTAGATAAATTCGTTAAAAACTTGGAAAGAACGCTGGAAATCGTCAATTTTTATTTTTATTTGCGCATTTTTTCAAATAAAATCTATACAGAGTGGCCCGTGTAAGAGGTATGACGTCATCGATGTTCTTTTTAAATAGCAACCCCCTTTTTTATTACTGAGTTTGAAAGGGAGAATATTTTTACTTACTTTATGTTTGAGTATAGGTCAGATGATCAAAAATTAAGAAAAAAAATAAAAAATTGCAAAATACTAAATTTCATTGCAATGATAATTTCAAAAACAACTAACGGGTGTCCGCCGGCAAATTTCATTTTTAAACTTGAAATAAAATGTTTATTCCTTAAAATATGTTATTGAAAAAAAATACAAAATAAACCTTAATCTTTGGGAAATTATTTGTGAAACAGCACATCCGCCAAATGACGCCCTTCACGTCGTATAACTTCTTCCAAATGAACTTGAAAATTTTGCATCACACGCGTAAGCATAGCAGGTGTAATCGCACGAATTTCTCGGGTGATGTTCTGCTTTAACACACCCAAAGTGGGTGGTGCATTCTCGTAGACTTTTGATTTGAGATATCCCTACAAAAAAAGTGAGTGTCCAGTGGTAAATTTCCTACGAGAATGCACGACCCACTTTGGATGTGTTAAAGCAGAACATCACCCGAGAAATTCGTGCGATTACACTTGCTATGCTTACGCGTGTGATGCAAAATTTTCAAGTTCGTTTGAAAGAAGTGATACGACGTGAGGGGCGTCATTTGGCGGATGTGCTGTTTCACAAATAAATTCCCAAAGATTAAGGTTTATTTTGTATTTTTTTTTTCAATAACATATTTTAAGAAATAAACATTTTATTTCAAGTTTAAAAATGAAATTTGCCGGCGGACACCCGTTAAATCAAATGTACAAATTGCGCGCCGTTGTCTGCCTGACAGTAACTAAAACGACCGACATGTTTTTTATTGATTGCTGTCATTGATAGAAGCATAAAATCATACTTCTTAAAATAAAAATTTGTATTTTGCAAACTTTTTTTTTTAAGTTTTGGTCATGTGACCTATACGCAAAGATTGTCTTAGTATAAGTAAAAAAATGTGTTCTTTCAAATTCCGTAATAAAAAACGGGGTTGCCATTTTTAGCAACCGTGCACATTCTCAGACATTGACTCACACCCCAGGCCTCAACAAGTCTGAACAGGTCTTTTCTATAGTCTATTGATGTACCTCCTTCAGGCATTCTAATTTTATGTTTATTTACACTATTACAATTTCTAATGTGATTGTTTAGTTACAAAATGATTTAAACAAATAGGTATCACATATTAAAGTTTCAGATTTTCTCTTATGTATCCGATTTTTAACCAATCTAGATAAGTTTTTATCCAGCAAAAATGAAACTGTCCCTCACCATTGGGTATCATTAATAAATGTATAGCATCTTGATTAATAAGAGTATTTTTGCTAATATATATGGGTAGTACTACATTTTTACTAAATTTGTTTTTTCTTTCTAACATATAAACATTTATAAGTAAATCATTCATTCTTTCAAATTTTGATATATTTTTTAATTTTATTGGAAAATTCTGGTCCCGAGTAATTTAAAACGTTACTGTAATGCGGATAATAAGATATTCTATCAGAATTCTTATTTGCAGAATGTTAACGTGCTGACCACAAAAATAATATTCATCATTATTGTCTGTTCACTTAGCATCACAAACTTCGTGTCTAAATATACATATTTGGGGTCAAGGAATACAACTACACAATTTTTAAATGTATCTGACCATATATTTATTCACTAATATATGTACCAATTACAAACTATTCACCAATTAACTGTTTTGAAAAAAACAAATGTATACAATCATATGAAAGAAATTTAAATGTATCCGACGATATATTTATTCACTACACATATTACTAATGATATGCTATAATTTACAAACTATTCGCCAATTTAAATTATACATGAATAACGACATACAGGGAGTTTATTATAACACGCAATGTGTAAATGCGTTTATTTTATAATGCAATATGGAAACGTTACTGAGTATATAAAAACATAATATATTCTACGGAGGAAGGAATTCTGTTAACCAAATGGTATAAAGACTTCATATTACAGCAAGTATGTGGATTATTACTTGTCCTGTTGTTCTTTCTAATGATTCTTTTTCAATAAAATTACGGTTCATATATTGCATTTTAAAATAAACGCATTTACATATGGCGTGGCGTACTCTTAGAAACCAATAGTAACAATCAAGTCCTCATGGAAACGGAAATACCACATTGCTCATTAAAATAAATTCACTTAATAATACATATTTATACAATCGTATTATAAAAACGTATATGAAAGGATCGCTTATATGAATTGCTTATGTCGTATTCAAACATCGACATTTGTACATGCACTGTCTAGTTTCTGAGTCCAGCCCCAGCCTTCTGGATTAGGAGCATGCTGTTGACTGTGCTCTCTAGTACACCATACTCCTACTTGATATGCAACCCGCTTGGAGTAGTGCGCCTTTCGTTGGGGGAAGTTTCTCCAGTAACTTACTCTTCTGACAAAACAGCTCTTTCTTGGCTTCATTCGCATTGTTTAAATTACAGTTTTTATCATACAAGATCACGGTGAAGCGTTCTAGTAGTTTAAAATTTTCATTATCAGTATCAAGTTCAGCGTAAGGGTGAAGTGCCATGTAGGTAAAGACATGTCACTTGATGATAACAATTCCATCCCTCTCACGCAGATTTCTTGCCTTGTCCAAAAAATGATGATATGATATCACATCCCGTGAAACTGTGGAATACAGGGAGGGCTTGAATTTCTCTACATCCTTCTCGCAGATAGCATTAATGTTAATATAAGTAAATATTTTGCCTGTACCAGAAGCAACACAAATCTTCACATCTGCACACAAGGTCATCAGGTGATGGAACTTGCCAATGTGGATCACCACTACGTCGGTGTCAACAGTACGCACCATACAGTTACTACAACCATTCAAAAGTGCATTCTGTAAGTGGATAATCAGTTTGGTGTCTACTTCCCCATGGTCACATGGTGGCATGGTGGCATGGGTCTATCAGTTCCTCGGAAAATAACTTTTGCATTTTTATCTTTTTTATAGGAGTTCTGAATAGAAGAAGCGAATTTTTTTATTGGTTCATAGAAATAGAAACAAGGGACAAAACAGTGAATAGTTTGTAATTGGTAGGTACATATATTAGTAAATAAATATATAGTGCGATACATTTAAAAATTGTGTAACTTTATTCCCTGGCCCCAAATATGTATTGTGATAGTTGCAGACTAGGACTGCCGATCTATTGTTAAAAAAATAAATTAAAATTATTATCTTTTGATTAAAAATGATCGGTTATTGAAGTTAGCGAAGAGCAATTTATAATTAAAAAGTAAATAATTAGAACAAACTATAATATAGTCTGAAACAATATGAAAGTCATAAGCTGAATTAATATTTAAATCAGTTACTTGGAATTTGTCAGATTAATTAAGAATATGTACTGTATGTAGTAAAAAGTAATCCAGAATGTTAGTTTAAAACATTATGTTTAAAATTGGAAATTACTATAGTAAAATTATTATTAGATAACAACTGATTTCGATTTTTTTTAAGTTAGACAGTTATTTTGTTTTAAAAATAGATTAATAAATAAACCCTTTATAATCAAAATGTATTAATGGAATGATATATAAAAGTGCAAAGAACGAAATTAAGTTAAAAAATAGAATAAACGAGAATTTTAAAAATCGAGACGGGCTTTAATGTGAAGAAGGGGGCCATACAGTTAATAAAGGAAGAACTACGAATATTGGAACTGGTGAGATGAGTCTCTACTAATTGGGTTGACTGGAGGAGCTGTGGTGTGGATTTATGTCAATACGTAGATACCTGTAAATAATTTGGATGGGTACGCTGGCATATACTTATTTATGAATTAATTATAACCTGGAACGGGAATTGCGGGTTTGAGTTCTTGCGGGTCGCAGTAGAGGTTAGGACATCTGTGAATTGGATTTTCATTGGGCTTGCTGTCACAAATTCAGTATGCGGGTCGGTGTTTATTGAATGGAATAGGAGGATTGGATACCTTGTTGGTTGCTGTAAAGAAGATTACATCTTGGATTTGCAGTTGTATGTAATAAAAGATCTACCATCTGGTCTCAATGATTTTATTATTTATATTTGATATTGAGGTTAGGGATACCGAAATCCGCGAAATGTACAATGTCGTGCGAGCGGATAGGTCTAGGGAGTTCTCCAATAAGGGTAGAGGCGGAGGAGTGATGGTATGTGTAAATCGTACACATAAAATTCTAAAATTTAGTACACGTAGTTCATATTTTGAGACAGTTTCATTAAATATAAGAATAAAGAATAATGTAATAATTTTAGTGGCAATCGTAGATACCACCTGGTGCATCTGTTATCGAGAGCAGTATTCAACATAGGGTTGCCAACACTGTCATTTTGACCCGAAGACTTCGGGTTTGGCGATCATTCTTCGGGCTTCGTGTTTTCAATAAAATTCTTCGGGTTAACTAAAGGTTCATACATACATAGATTGCAAAAAATTTGACTCCTATTTAAAAGCTCCAGAGCAGATGTCATGGGTAAGAAAGTGATCAAAGAAAAAAAAAATTTTAGAAATTTTAGAAAATATCTTAATTTGTTTTCCAAAAAATGCAGTTTTGTAGTAGTTCACTTAACTTCTAAGATGAATTTTGAACATTTTTTATGGAATGTAAAAAATGGTTTTGTTCTTTAATTCCTATGATTTCCAAAGAATTATGCTATATGTAACCGGCCAGCTGGACCCCTTACCGATAATGTTTATTTTCATGCTTAAATGTTGAAGCCAAGTTGTATTTCGTATGTTCTATTATTAGAACTAATATTCTATTTTATGTAAGCAAATGCTAGCAAAGCCGGTCCTGCGCTGGATTGTAAATTTTGGTTTTCGCGAGTGCAGCAAGAAACGCGCTGTACGTGAGATGCTGGAATTTTCAACTCATGCAAATGTAGCAAAAAAAGGTAGCAGTCGCACGCAGCCTCTCCTGAGATGAAAGTATAGTACGTGAACTCGCCTAGGAAAATATAAGATAATTTGAAGCTGCCCTAAAAAAGCCTGGCAGCCAACTTTTGCTGAAAACAGTGTTAAAGTGCAGCGATCCAGTATTTGCAAATTCCGCAAATGCATAATTCGAGTGTACATGTAAGTACAACCAGTGGTCAGTGGTTCCCAACATAATGTCCGCCAAGAGCGGATGATGCAATCGAGGCGTGTTGTTTCCAAGGGTATACAGCAGTTAGTTCCAGGGAAAATCTTTGCAAAGCCTGATAAGGTTGCGTTTAACTGCAAGCTTTTGCAAACGCACAGGAATGTGTTTTCAGCGACTTAAATAAGTGCCGGCTTCAGGTAATTTTGACGTTCCAGTTTTGTTAGACATTTTGACATTTGCATTCTTTTAAAAGATAATTATTGCAACGCAATTTTTGGTGATGTTTTACGTTGTTCATGTATCTTTGCAACACGCCTGCGAGTATCCTCAATCTCTATCGCACGTAGGTGAGAACTTAATTCTATTTTCTGTTTTTTTTTGTATTTTTATGCGCGTTTTTTGTTTTTATATGTGTTTTGAAATCAATAGATGATGTAAAGAATTCGGATTTTTTGTGCATTGTTTCAAATCCGACCAACATTATAAAGGAGAACCAAATCTCTATTTTGGCAGATAGTGATCTTGCATAAGCGACTAACTGAGATATTAAGAGAGTTTCATGATCACTGAGCTAGCTACGGGATAAAAAGGGCAAATAAGTATTTAAACATTAACATTTCTTATTAATTTTATCCCACTTTTTTCTCCCTCAAAAATTATTTTCTTCGGGTTAGCATCAACCCAATGTTGGCAACCCTAATCCAACAAGATGTGCATTTCTGAAACATATTAATACTTGGTGACTTTACGTATTGGAGCTCATAGAAAGTGATCTTATCATAATTTACAATGTTATTCACAAGAATTATGTTTTGTTAAAGACGGTACATGTTGAAATACTTGGTGTAGCTACAACCAAAAAGTACGAACTATTAGATTCCTGCCAAAGGTTACTTTCTAGTTCCATTTTCCTGATTTTGCCAATTTAAAATATACTATTTAAGAACAAGACTCACAAACAATACGAAAATATCAAAATTAGTCGACGAATAAATCGCTTGTCTGCTCAAAAACATGTCAAGCTACTGGCGACTGGCGACTAGCGAAAAGATTTTGGTAGCAACGAATTAGTAGCAGCTAGGAAAACAGATCGGCTTAAATGCATTGTAGAGGTCTTAACGAATTGATAGCGGATACTCAGTCGTAGTCGTCAGGGACTGGCGAATGTGGAGAAAAACGCTTTAATTGGAAGTATTTCAATTTTACAATTTCAAAAAATGGTATTTTGTGCTTCTCACTCAATATATTTGTAATATAGATTGGTGAAATTTATATTTGAAATCAGATGTGAATGTAGGTAGCAGTTGCGATTTTCTATGCCAATTTGTACGATGTTATAGATAGCACTATACCAAACACAAGAATGGTCAGAAACTACCCATGTTGGTTTAGTAGAGAAACGAAGCAGTGCTTAAATAATAAAAACAGAGATTCCTTTCTGAATGTCATAATATTGAATACACTGAAACTAGAAGGCAGCTTAAAATCTTAATAAAAAGAGATGATAATGCCTATATTAGTGAAGTTGAACCAAGTTCATAGAGCAATGTTGCACACTTTTGGTCTTACGTCAGCAGCATACGAAAGGAATCTCGGCTAAAATCTGTCATGCAACTTAACGGACATAATATACTCACGTTGCTGAAAGTTTTGAAAATTATTTTCATTCTATATACAGGGTGTTATGGAAATTAGTGCAAATATTTTAACTCTTAATAGAACTAGCTAAACTGAACAACTTCTCCATTTATTATTTTTTCGGAAACACAATGAGTTAAAATTCAAAACAAATTTTTAGGATACTGCATTGGTAACTAGCGTTTACATAGTTACAAATGAGTCGTTTGTAACTGTAACTGTGTAAACGCTAGTTACCAATGCAGTATCCTAAAAAATCTTATACGATACACGACCGGTAGCATTTTTATGGCCTTGCCAAACATACCGGTCTAATAACGTAAATAGCTATTACTTTAAAAATGCATATCCGCCTATGGAATAATTTTTTAATTTAAACGTACAAAACACAAAAAATCATTTCTTTGATGTGCAAACCAACAAAAACTGCACCGGTACTGATAAAACCTTTAGTTCACATCTGGTCACCTACATACTTTATCAATTGATGTAGATAAGTAATTGACCGCGTGTTTTTTGTGTAAGAACTTTGCAGTTTTATTAATATACCTTGTGTCGTTCACTTTTAACTTAGATTTGCTTACCAAATTTGGAAGAGATAAATGATTGAAAAAATATGCGATTAAATGAAGAACCATAAATAGAAAAGTTGTTTATTTTGGTGAGCTCTATCACTGTTTAAAATATTTGCACGCATTTCCATAACACCCTGTATTCTAATTGTATCCCATCCTATAACTTGAATTTGACTGTTTCTAACATTACATTATTTTATAGATGTTTTATAAGAATCACCTAAATAGTTTAATTGTCGCGTTTAACACAAAACTGTTTTATAATAAGAAGCCATTTTGGAAGGCTACCGTTCAATAATGTAAATTTAACAAAATATGACAACTTTAAAAATAATTTGTTTCATAATATCTTGTAGCACTTTAAATTAATCCATCAAAAAGTGGCCAGCGGATTTCCAATGTGTTAATATTAATTTTAATATTAATAATTTTAATAATTATTATTATTGTCAAACTAATTTTAGTGATAAAAATTTAGCCATTAAACTAAGTGCACTTTGGTTTAAATATCAGGCATCTGCGTAGTATACAGCTAGTTGAGAAAGAAAAAGCATAGTCTGGTGGCTAGGATACCTAGTTTTCGCTCACGAGGCTCAGGTTCGATCCCCGGTACTGGAAACTTTTTAAAAAATGTTATTGTAGTTTATATCTTCAGGTACACTTATTACAAATAATAATATAACAAATTAATGTTTTACGTAGTGTGTACTTTCTTGCTTAATTTATTACAGATTCAGCATTTGGCTAGAACCAGTTAAATACCATTTGGCTATTGTTTATTCTATCTATGCCTGCAATTTCACAGATTATCTGTTTGATTAAAGTGACTTAAAGACCAAGAAGTTTATTTCACTTCAAATTATCTCCCCACTGCAAAAACATCTGTCTGTGACTTCGACCAACAGCTGCATAGATCACACCTGCTCAGCAGAAAAACAAACCCTTGGTTAAGTTGTATAGCTAAGATAGAAATTATTCATTGAAAAATTCGAGTTTGTCTGTACATTGGTAGATAGCAGCACTCTGCAGTACAGTAAAAAGAGAGGAACAGTTGTGGGGGTCGTTCTGTCTTTAAAACGCCAGCCTAACGGGTGCTGGGAGGTAGATCCCAAGGGAAAAAGTACCGGAGTTGTTGCTTCAGTTTTCGATCACATCAAATTGGTATAGTGCAAGTCAAACATCCATTACTGGTGCTTCTTCTTCTTCTTCTTCCTCTTATTATAGATCAGTGGCCTGTTTTAACCACAAAGTAGTTCTATGAGCCCTCTTTGCCCTTACGCCGGGTAGCTGGCTAGCCTTGCACGTCAAAAGTGAGGAACAGTTCTTTTATTTAGGGGTTAACGACTACCGCAAGTGTTAGCGCGGTAGTCGGAGAACGTATGATTTTTAAAATCCTTTTAGGGTTCTCCTGGATTCGATCTCGGACCGGCCGCCTGACAGGCGAGCATTTGCTCGCGGGGCCATCCCATCACCTACTGGTGCTTATTATAAAGAAATAAACTTGCATCAAATTTGATTATTTAAGGTCAGTGTTGTGATATCTACCTGGTGAAAGTTAAATTCGTAAGATCAGCTGACGGTTTGGTAAATAACGTTTCTTGGTTGTAAGATAAGAATAGTTGGACTACACCAGAATTAGATTGGACATAAATTTGAGACTGTAGTATTAGAAATTATAACTTGTAAAGTTCAATGATAATTTTCAAGTGTTTTGTTGTCTAAATTGCTAGTAAACATTCATTATGGAAGTACCCTTCATATGTCTCTATTTATTGATTATTTGATTATTTAAATATAGTTTGAAACATGCATTTGAACATTTTAAATGATGTTTGGTGTAGTTAATATTAATTTGTAACTGATATCAGTCCCAATTTATATTTAAAGTAATAGAAACCTGTTTTCATGTCTGTGTATGTGTTTCATTTTTGTAATTTGATGTAAGGTAAGTCTTCAGCTGAACACTAAAGAATCAACTGTATCAATATTGCTGACTAGGCAATCTTGTAGGATAATAAGTGGAATAAACTCATACATTATTTGCTTGTTACAGAAATCGTTTTACTTCTTAGTATACCATACAAGTCAAATGTTAATTCACACTGGCGAGAAACCATTTCATTCAAGCCTTGATATCGTTATAGACGTTGTCTTTAAAACGTTCACTTTAAGTGTTACCTTATTTCTAAAGTTGGGTGCGTAAATAGGCACAATTGAAACGGCAATTTCAATATTTTCTTAATATGTGTTTAATGTTAATTCATAGTTGGGAGAAACCTTTGAAAAACAAAAACAAAAAATCTTATTAACACAACTGCACTCAGGCATATTTTATAAACTGCAGAAGCCATAATTCTAAACAACAGGTGATCAACGTAAACATTCTCTATTTTTTTAAATTATATTTACAAGCCTGACGGTACAGAGTTGCTTTATCAACTTCCTTCAGATACCGCGTAAAATTCCGGATTGACTCAACTGTTTAAATTAAGAGTCAATGTCGTAAACGGTGTTACAGACACGAGTCGATCAGCAAACACTGATAAGAAAATGTTATAAAAAGGGAAGTTTAATATAACGTAGAATACGCTTTGAAGCTGGTGCTGCCAAAACAACTCATATATCGCAAATATTGGAATATCAGCGAGGCGATGGTGCTTAAAGCTGTTTTAGTGACTGTTGTGATTGCGGTGTTTGCCCAAAACTGTAAGTGATTGTATTTTTTAATTTGCGAATGTAGCTCCATTAATCGAATTGCATCAAATTGTGAATCGCAAATTTGGTTGGAACTGTGCTGGGTGGAAAGTAACCATTAAAATAATTTTACGAATGTTTTTATGTGTAAAATAATGGTCGCACTGTTGCTGAGGGAGCTTAAGACGTTTTCAGTAAAACAATTTTATTGTCAACTTAGACTTCTGCATGGTTAACCTCATAACATGCGGGGATCAATACAGAAATATTAATACGTTTCGATTTTTTTACGCAATTAAATGAAAACAATTGATGACCTGTTACAAAACTTCTTTTGATTTTGCTGTATTTCATTCTATTTTATTAAATGCAAGCCGATGTATTGAAGTGACTTAAACACTGCTGCTTAATTTAATTAAATATCAATTAATTGACTTCTTAAGCAAACTAGGCAATGAAATCACCAATATTCAGCTTGATAACCTTAATGAAATTTTAATGACTATTCAGTTCACCTGTCATCTGTCAAAAGTGGACCAATGAAAATGTCAAATTTTTCATTTCATAGCCAACCAAAATAAATTGTAGTGAGTATTGTACTAGTACTCAAGTGACTATTTTGAACAAATTAAAATACTTATTGAAGATGTTTCCACAAATTGTATTTTAACATGTGTAATTCAGTGCTGAGTGTTTTTAAATTGGAAAATGGGTTTGGTTCACTGAATAGTTCTCCGAATACTATTTGTAGTCAAAGTTAGGTAGGCTATTTTTGGGGTGGTATCACTCATGTCCATTGCGTGTGCAATATGACTCGTTGCTCCTCAACTCGTCCTATTTGTACCCACACGCAATGGACCTTCGTGATACCTACTACCCCAAAAATAATCGACATAACTTTGAGTACTTATAGTATTACTAGCTGTTACCCGCGACTTCGTACGCGCGAGGTTCGTTATTTGTGTATTAAATAATAACTAATTATTTCCTGTCATCGCATCCCATCCCATCCCCGTGCCCGTCCCTTTCCCCGTCTCAGTCCCTTTTCCCGTCCAGTCCGTCCCGCCCCGTTCCCTCCCCTCCCCTTCCATCCCACCCCATCCCTTCCCGGCCAGTTCCGTCCAGTCCCCCCCCCCCCAACTGATCCCTTCCCGGCCCGGCCCGTCCCGCCCCGTTCCCTCTTCTGTCCTCCCATCCCATAACTTCCCGTCCCGTCCCGCCCCGACCCGTCATCGCCTATTTTCACCTTCAGCAGAAAAAATTTTCAAAAACTTTGAATGACTTAGTTCAAATCCCGCGAGGTATGAATGGTCCTCGACACCGAAAGGTAAAAGAGGTTATAGATTATGTATGAATGAATGAAAAGTTCAAAATTTGATCTTACAAAATTCCAACCTCTTTTTTACCCCTTTAGGGGTTGAATTTTCAAAAATCCTTTCTTATCGGATGCCTACTCCCTATTAGAAATCTGCCTGCCAAATTTCAAATGCCATTTTCGCAATCAACGTCCCAAAAACCTCAATAACGATTTTTAGGATTATTTACTCCATTTCACCCCCTAAGGGGTTGATTTTCGGAAAATCACGAAATACGTGTTTTGCTTATTTTTTTAGGAGTACTCCTACGAAGTTTAAAGTCGAAATGTCTATTTAATATTATTTTTCTATACAAAATTGGAACCCCCATTTTACTCCTTTAGGGGTTGAATTTTGAAATATCCTTCCTTATTCCTTGTATACATCACAAAGGGAACCTCTGTACAAAATTTCAGCTTTCTACGTCCAAGGGTTTGGGCTGGGCGTTGATGAGTGAGTGAGTGACTCAAGACTTTTAGAAATATATATAAGATAAGTAAATATTAATTGTAATTGTACAACTTGAGTGTCCTTCCACATTAATATTAGGCAGATTTTCTGTGTTCACTGCGATTGAAATGGTTTTGAAGCATACGAGCAACCTTCGTCTTATTTTCAATAGAATCCTCTACATAGTATTGTTCCGCCAATAAGGAACTCTTCTATCCCCCATGACGTTTCAAGACATTAAGGTCTGCTCCAGCAATCGCCAAAAGAGTAGCCGATGTTCTACGAAAAAAGTATCCTGTGTACCTTTCAGGCTGCTCCAATTTTAAAAATTCAGCTATTTTTTAGGAACTTTTCCAATAGTATGAATTCACCGTAAGCAGGAGGTACTCTTCTGTTGGCGATTCTCTCATAAATCGGTTTACTCCTTCCCTAGTGAGGATTTTGGTCTATTAATTGTTTTTTAAAAATGCTGCCACTTTGGTGTATTTAGATATGCTCAGCTTCTTTGACCATTAGCATTGATTTTAGCATAGAGTAGTTGGCCCACACTGTCACTTTTTTTACTAAAAATCATTTGTAAT
Organism: Agriotes lineatus; assembly: GCA_940337035.1. Lineage (NCBI taxonomy): Eukaryota > Metazoa > Arthropoda > Insecta > Coleoptera > Elateridae > Agriotes > Agriotes lineatus. Next base: position 165,144 of record CALNHX010001936.1, read on the forward strand.
TTAGTTAAAAGGTACAAATACTGTCTAAAAGATTTCTCTCTTACTGCATTTAATAAGTACGCCCAAAGAATGCTTTCATTAACTACTTTTTACACCTTATGAAGCTTCCTCAATTCTTCAAATAGTACCTATTCCTTTCATTAACGCACAGAAGATTTTGCTGGAACTAATTTTATTTTATCTCGATTTCCTAAATTCTTCTGCAAATTTCAACATTATAAAATACGACGCTGCTATTTTTTACAAATAATTTTTTTTTTAAAATACACATCTATTTGTAGATAGGTAACGAATATAAAGTGAATCGTGATTTAAAATGAAATTCAAGCAGAGGATGTTTAATTTGTCACCTATTGTCTTAGTATTATTATTTCGTAATGTGATTTACAACGACGAGGTTTGCAAGCTCTTGACGACGGCATGCTCCCGATAATCCAAAAATTAAAGCAACCTGCAAAAACCACGACAAAGTTGTCATTATGAACTTTACTTTAATTTTCATAAATCTCATCCGGAGCTTCGTACAAGAAAGTTTCGACGTTCTCTCTAGTGAAAGTTTTGACTTTTTTCGGTTTGTAGCAGTCGGATTTTCTTTTTAAGAAACCAAACAAACCGGAATAGCTGGCGATGTCCTCGTTATTGTTCATTTTCAACGTAGCTTTTAACATGGAATTGTACCTCCATGGTGAAGATGGTTTCCGTAGTTTAAAAAAATGATAAAAATACGCCAAAACACTTTTTTCGATCAAGCAGCTTTGCACATTCATTTTGGTGCACAACTTAATGTACTCATAGTAAATTTTTTCGTAAATATATTTCGATTTTTCGGGCATCATCCCACAGCTTCTTGCCGTCTCAGCCATCCCGCTAATTTTGACTTCGTAAACCATCACATTTTCTTCATCTGACGAAACATTGCTCAAGTTCATTTCGAAAAATTCTGGATCAAATCATCGAACTGGCCACGTTTGAAAGAGTTAAAATGGATACCCTTGTTTACTGTTTTTACTATATTAATGTACTTCAAATGTAAGCACAACGACTTGATGTACAGTCGTGTTTAAATAAATCTGGAACAATTTTGGTTGGGGTTGAGTTGAAAATTGTACAATACCTCCATAGATTTTATACTATCAGAAAAATTGGCAGATTTCATTTACTTGTCAAAGTTTTTGGCTGTTTGTTTGTTATGGACAAAGTCAAAGTTTAAAAGTTTTGAAATTTCAAATAAATTCGTGGAGATACCTATATAAATAGATTATTTGAACACGACTGTACGCACTCATATTTGATTATATATTTTTACACAATAATAGATTTGAGATAAAAACTTAATCTGTGCACAAAATAGTGTATGCATAGCTGGCGTAACTTGCTTTAGTGACTCTACAGCCATTTAAATAACACTTCGGGCCATAAAAGCCTTTTTACGCCCTTAATGAGTAAATAACTATAATTCGAAGTCTCCACCAAATTTTCTGCACATGTATCTAGGTTTTGCTGGCTTTGTTGAAATTTTACTCCTAATTCTTGTCGATAGGATTTATTTAATATAAATACATGTTCATTAGAGAGAAGCCAGGTAGCGCAGTTGGGTAGCGCTAGGCTTGCTAGTAAGCAAATCCTCGGTTCGAATCCCGCGGGGGCCGGAATTTTTCCTCAGCCTTTGAGATTGGAATCGGGCTCGGTGAGACCATTCACAGTTGAGCACCAAATTAACTGTGCTCTACTTAGATCCACAGACCTAAGAGATAGAGTAACAAGGTCAACACATCAACATGACACACACTTCACACAATGGTTGCTGTGCAAGCACAAAAGGCGCGCTCCAACTTTGTATCCCGAATTCGGGGAAACTTGAGCATTGTACCGCCAGTTGCAAGCACATAAAGCACCAGCCTCTACACCGAAAGGTAAAACGAGGTTAACGATAATACAATACAATACATGTTTATTAGAAAAAGTTCATAAGGGGCGGCTGTTAAAATTTAAACGTATGAATAATATGTTGGTGGCACTGTAAGTCTATGTCAAATTTGAGGTTAGCAGGTTAGGTTTTGCGTCAGTCTGTGTCAAAACTGACGGAAAACCTAACCTGATAACCTCGAATTTGGCATAGAATTACAGTGCCACCAACATATTCTTCATACGTTTGAATTTCCACAGCCGCCCGTTGTGAACTTGTTTAATGAACATGTTGTATATTAAAATATACAGAAACGTGTTATCAAAAGCTATATAAAATATTATCGCATAAAATCTGATGTGTCGTAGGTCATTTTAACTTAACTCAAAATTAATTCTGTACTCACTTCAAATATTTGTTTTGCCCTTTATGATATTAGAAATATAAATAATGGATATTCAATAATCTATCCCAGTCATTAACCATTAAAATTGTTATCCCTGATGAGCACAAAAAAAGGGGTGGTAGAATAATACTTACGTTAATTGCTCAACGAATCGAAGCAGCATTCAAAGCACCAAATTGCCTCACTCAGCCAATGCCTAGGCGAGTCACTACCAATCGCTAATTAGGGGTCGCCGATCAGCTGCAGCCGAAGACGGCCGTGGGTTTATTAGATGGGGGGAATGGCGTCACCAATTTAATGGATAACAAAAAAAGATAACACAGAGCACTCCGTAATTCAGCGATTGATAGATTACGCTACAGCTAAATTGGAACACTGTGGATTAAATAAAACGGCGCAAAACTGAAGTCAAACAATGAAGTGCAGGAGAGACAAATTCGTTTTATTCACTCGTAAAGCCGGACACAATAAAATACATATAAGTAAAAGTTTAGGGCAGATATAAAAGCATATAAAAGCCCCAAGGATCCTTGTTTGCAAAATGGGGTGGCCAATTAAAACACCAAATCACCAAAATATGGGAAATTCCTGGAAGCTCCCGAGGAGTGACGTTAATATAAAATTGTAAATTACATGCGGGCAACCGCCCCAGGAATTTCTATAGCGTGGTACATGTAACAATTAATATCACAATTCGTAGCTAAAGTGAAAGCTACGGCGAGGGGAAGCCTCGTACTTTACAGATTAAAATATGTAATTAAAGTGATGCGTCCAGACCATGATATAATTATTTCGCGCTGGTATATCGCGCTAATCTCAATTTAGAAACAGATTACTTTCGGCAGTCCATCGATTGAGGCACATAAGCGCGTACAGCCACGCTTACTCGCTGGCTACCGCAAGCACAATTAATAGAGCAGCAAGGTTACCTTGAGCTGGTGCGAGGCCCTCTTAGCGTTGATAACATCGCAGGAACGGGCTTCCGGGGGTTTGATGGCTCACCAAAAGAGGACAGTAGCTTGTCAATTAAGCGCGCCAAGATAACGCTATCACAGATCGCATCGGGCCGCACGTCGGGGTTCTCGAAGTTTTTAGACCCATAACGTGGTGGGGACTAAATTATTGAAATAAACGTTAGCGGGCAATCGAAAAGGCGCTGAAAACGGTCATACTCACACTAAATTCCCCAAATGTTTTGCTCGGGAAGTTTTGGCGTCAAAAAAGTCTGCATCAGGCAGTATCTCCAGATTTATATTCAGAGGAATGTCGAGACGCGTACAAATCCCCTAACCAAAGGGTGAGAAGTGCCTAGACATCAATAAGCACCTTCTCCAAAATTGCGACCTCGAACAGCACCAGAAACTTCCAACGACCTTATTCGATCAAACGCCGGGACAATATTCCAAATTTTCGCGTCGCGAACGTTCAACAATGTGCAACGGCGGCGTATCAAAAATGCGCAATATCCGGACGCAATTCGAAAAATATCGAACATACAGTAAAGCGAAAAATTGATGGTAACAAAATATCGAGAATACAGTAAAGCGAAAATTGACGGTAACAAAATACGTTTCTTTTTTTCTCAGTTTGGGACATGCATAGAGTTTGGCTTACTATTATTTTATGTTCAATTTTAAAATCAACTTTGTATCTTTCTTAAATGCTAAATTGAAAGGCGGCGCAAATAAAGTTTAACAATTGCTCCTTGTTATTCTCAACGACAGTTTACCAAACAAATCTTCCTTTCTCTAAATATATCAGCAAACAGCTCCCACTCGTACTTTGAAGTATCCTCTACAATCTTCTTCTGCTTCCCAATATTTTTTTTTCAGTTAATATGACTTGATTACGTATATATGTTCAATTAAATATCTTCTCCTTTACTTAAATTGTACTTTTTATGTAAAATTATCTGATAATATACTTATCAGCACACACAAAGTAATTTATATTTCCAAGATAATTCCATTTACATTTTCAAATTACATTTTTCCAATACGCATTTATGTAACGAACAATAATATTCATTTATGCACCAAAAGCTGCTTTTGCTACGCATTTATTTGAACATTTATTGACTCATGCAAACGACTGCTATAGCGTAGATATTCAAACGCAATCAATACTGAACCATAACAATATATCGCTCGCACAAAGCTGCTCCAGACGACACACAGTGGTCCAGAATCGTAAAAACGTGATCGAAAATCATATCTATTGGTTATAGAGATTAAGACAGTTGAAATGCATATTTCTGAATGCTGTTTGGTATAAAGAATTAAAGTTATGCACAATTTGGGTTTTATGATAAAAATCAACCCCCAAAAATGGGGTGAAAGTGGAAAAATATTGTTGTTTTTTAATAAAAGATTTATATTTTAAAATATTGTGTATTTGTTAATGTTATGTAAATAGCAGGTTTAAAATATTTTTAAAAAAACCACCCTTAAAAAACAACATAAAAGATAAAAACAAATTACATATATTTGTAGACATACAACAGTTGAAATGAACATTTGCACATCTTGTTAAGTACACAAAATTAAAATATTGCAAAATTGTGGTTGTATAATAAATATCAACCCTCTGGAATATAAGTTAATATGCAAAACATTTTTTTTTACATTAGAGTTAAACATTGTTTAGTGTTTGGTTTTGGTTAGTTTGCGGCCATAAACAATTTAAAAATAAAAAACTACCCTTAAGCAACAACACAAAATAAAAATTTATATCAGGTGTTTCCAGACCTTACGTTACTTAAAATGCAGATTTCCAAATGTTGTTGTGTAAATAAAATTTAAATAGACGTATGTCATATATGCAGTAATAAAAAAATTATATTTACTTTTTGCGGTCACTACAGTGTAGTATTCGTCTAATTTAATAGTGAATGGTGATGGATACGGTATAATCCGTATAAAAATATCAAAAATTACCTTCAAAAACTTTGAAAAAATTATTAATTAATAAGAAATCCAAAATATATAATATATATATATTATATTTTTTTGTTTGTTATCTCTGATGACGAATTAGGAGAAATTCTTTGTCATATCGGTTGGTGGCCCTGAAAAGGGCCGTTTGTGTGTCTAAAAACAAAAAAAAATCTTCAGTTGTCGGAATCAGAAAATGCTTCCGAGACGTCAGAATCGTCATCGGCCTCTTCTTCGTCGGTTTCTTGATCAGGAACTACAAGTAAGGACAATACATCCGAATCCAATCTTCTATTACCTTTGGAGGGATCAGATCCAAACGTGCTCAGCTCATGATTGAAATCTTGATTTAAATCAAGTTGATTTAAATCGTTGCACCCTGGATCTGATGCTAACGCACGGTACTCGCAGTCGAAAAAAATTAATATTTCCCAAAGCGCAAAAAAGCGCAAACCAAGCTTTTGTAATTACCTACCCCTATCCTTATGCTACCTGATAAACCTCATTTAATGAATTCTTCGGAATTCTTCCGTGTCGTAGAACTATTTTTATCCAAATATTTGTTGTAAAACTAGTATTCTAATATTAATTGCTACAGAAGTCTAGGTATAAACTAAAATACAAGTAATTTCTGCATATTGTAGTTCAAAGAATGCTTAATATGACTACCTATCTCAATTTGTCCTAATGTGTTTTGTAATAGCTAGTATTAGTCTGACAAAAACCTCTATTTGGCGCATAACTTTCTCTTCGCAAATAGTCTGTTTTTCAGCGACTTTAAAGGCGTGCTACAAATTAATGCAACTTCAAAATAAGTCATAAGTCTCTCAGATGATGGTACACTTTTAAAACAATACTAGACAAAATTTTCAGCTTTTTAAAATATAGTTGAAAAATTGATTTTCGATCACGTTTTTACGATTCTGGACCACTGTGCGACACCTTTGTGCATATATGCCCAGGCGCGGTGTACACCGAACACAAGAAAGCACAAAACTACTTTGGCGCGTTCTGACTCACTTAGAATCATAGATGGCTACTCTCGAATGACCAAATACGATATGAAATCGCCCACCTTAAGTGCTGATTCCCAAATGGCGGTTGCGTAATACCTGAACTTTGAAGGTCACAGCTCTCTACGGCGACGCCTTACTATTGCGTCACCTAATGGCGCGGTCGCTTCCAACGACTTGGCGCTCCTTTACAGCTAACCGGCAATTTCAACGTTTCTGCTCCCTTATCATCGTCTGCACTTGAGGCAGGGTCGCATTTCCAATAGCTTGCTTGACCGACGCCGATTTTTACTCTTGGGTTCGCGAACAAAGGTACACACACGCTCGGCGAAAACCGATCTGAGACTGACGCTATCTTCACAAAACTCTGGCGCTAAGATATGCACAAACATATACTAACAAACACTAAAGGACACGCGTGCATAAATCGGCTGTATATTGAAATGCTCTTATAAACTCACTCAGGCGAACCAGGCCAAGTTCCCGTTTCAACAGCTACAAACGTACGATACAAAAAGAAACAGATTGGGCTTTATCATTAAAATTTAAACAAATTCCATGAATGTAGTATAGTTAGTATCATTTAGGACATTCAAATTATAAAACGTTATGAAGGGTGTTGAAAATGACGTGCCTTATTACGAGTACATAAATAGTTTTCCTTCCCTATTTCCAAAAACGGGTTTCGCTTTTTGCGTACCTGCAGGATTGTTTACACGTATAGGACCGAAAGACTAGTTTAATCGGTGAAAGCAATTGCTGTTTTGAATATTCACTATTACTTTATAACCTGATACACCGTTTTACCATACTTTTTCTCTGTATTTTAGCCGAAGCCTTAAAATGCTACATATGCAACTCTCGGCTGCCTAACCGGACATGCTTCACCCCAATAGATACCAACGTCATACCAGCATTTGAGTGCAACATAACTAGTACGAACATAGCTCGAGTTATTAACGGCCCAATAGATGGCAGGCTAGTGCGAGCTGCAGAAAATGCAACCGACTACGAATGCATCACCTTTCAAAAGCACTGTGAGTAGAAGAACCGTGATGATATCATGAAACAGTAAGCCATTTGCTTTTTCAGATAAAAACGATAATATAACGGAAATGGGAAGAGATTGCTTCCCCAAGTATGTCGAGGTGGACGCCTGCACGATCCTGACGATTGCCGGTGGCACAACATACAATTTGACACAATGCAACATATGCACCAGCGACTACTGCAACTCTTCATACGTCCTAAAGGTTTCCGGGTTGCTGCTTCTGTGTCTTTGTCTTTTAAGAACTGCGCTTCAGTAATCATCCGTGTATATAATTAAAAAGTAATTTAAGGAATTTCGGTGTAATGAAATCTGATATAAAAATATTTTCTTAAGTTAAATCATCAGTTTTGCTTTAAGTAGTTGTGTTATTTGATTAATGTTACTGTGAAAAATCTATTCACTGATTGTGTTAGCCGTAGGTTGCTCTTTGGAATTTGTTAGAATCTAGTTGGCTATTGGCTAAAAAAAAATAATCTTGATATGGATTTGGAGATTCTCTCCAACTCCAGAAACTTATTCAACACAAATGATCCATGGCAATTTAAAATTTAAGGCTTAAATGGGAGATATTCAGTTTAGAATTTTGTTAATTGCCACAACGGTTTTGTAAACTTTGAACCGCCACAAAATTCACGATCTAACGATGTGCACAATCGTAATATTTCCTGGGTTCAATATGCATGTGGTAGTACGTTGCTAAGTTCCTCCAATCTGCAATATTCCTGTTGCAATTTAGTACCAATCATTGTGTATATTGGGTTGCCTACGTTTCAGTTTTCAGAATTTGGAGTATTCTTGAGCTGATAAATTGATGATAACTGTTGATTTACATTGGTATCTGCTTTTTGAAGATTGTCAGTATATAGCGGGAGTGATTTCCTGTTTTCATTTTGGAAAAATTTATTCTTGGTACTACATTTGCGACATAACATATTTTGGAGATGTTCTTTTAGTTTTATTTTATTACACTAATGTACTAACAATAACTTTGGTAACGTTCAGCTTGTAAATAGTAGATGTGCCCAAAATTGTGTGCGACAATAATATCTGCGAAGATTATCAAAGCCTTTTTGATTTTATGAGTTTTATGTTTATCTACATGCTAGCGATTATTGGCTTTGGTTGATCGTTTTCGCACGGGTCTGTTTTTTTTAAATTTAAATAATTGCGACATTAATTGATTGTTTCTGTAAATATTTAATTATATGTTCTAATTAAACATTGGTGAATAAATACCTACTGTGGGTTTAAACAATTTTTGCTTGTTTTTATTTCGTTTTTGAGGGCCTTAAGTGGTTTGGGGTTTACTACTACATCTCGAGATCTCTCTAGCACCCACAGTTTTTTCAAGAACTAGCTGGCAAATTTTGCTACGCAATACGGCAATTCCAAGCCACGGTGTATATGTTTTAGGATTATTGTGTTATGAATATTATTTACATTATAAATCCTTGGTAAGAAGAAAGAGGGCAGCTGGAATTTGATTCTTAAGGCCACATCGTAAGGTAAATAATGTGCTAATCTGAACCGAAAATCATTTGCACCTCTATATCGATCAATTTATGAACATTGCAAATTCGTAAGATTTTGTTTTAATAACATAGTGCAAATGTTTTACTACTTAGTATCCGATCTATATGATCTAATATATTTTAGAGATACTACGACAGCGTTTACAAAATAAATATATGTTATATTAAGGGTTATTGCTCAATTTTTTTCTGGATGATTAATTACCACAGTCAATTTTCTACTAAGACCTTTGCTAACGGGCAGCTCTGATGCCAAGGTTCAATTTACTCTCTCAAGTATATAATCAAGTACACATAACATAAAGAGATTTATTTTATATACCTATTTACAGTTCAAAATAATAAATAAAATATTTCATGTATTTCAATGTATCCAACGGGCTGGTAAGCGCCTACTGGGTTAGGCAACTCACTTTACTTCTCGGATCGTGTCGTTTCGATTTTATGACGGCGAAGATCGTAGTCGGTGAGGGCGTTCTCTAACGGCTAAAGCTGGAAACACAAGAATACGAGGTTAAGTTTGTTTACATTTTAATATGTACAATAAAAAGGGTTAGAACTTCTTTTATCTACGACCACTACTAAAAGTAGGCCTTTTAGCGCTAGCTTGTTTCACTAAAAGTGACGTTTTATAGTTTACCGTGTTTAAAGAAATCAGCTGTTTACTTTTAGCACATGTGCTAAAAGTGAAGAGAGGTTCAAAACTACAATTTCGAACTGCAAGTGAAGTTGTAAAGCTATTCTAGTTGCTTCTTGCGTTACAGGTAAAGCGTTTTTGAAATAATTAAAGCGTTATGTAATGAATACAGTCATATGTAAAGCATTAATAATTACATTTTGCAACTCACCTTGACAGCACGGGCGTGGCAAACAATCGCCAGCGGCGTAGGCTACTATTCATTATGACGCAGCGTCGCAGATGCGAACCTTTCTTAAATCGATATTTATGGATTAATAACGGTAAAATTAAGGTCGTAGATAAAATATTGTATGCAACGCGTGCTAAAAGTCGTTTATGCGCGAGACATGTTATGAACTCAGCCTTCGGCTTCGTTCATAATTTTCATGTCTCGCGCATAAAAGTCGACTTTTAGGGATGTTGTGAACGCTGTGATTGATGTCTGTGCGGGACGTAAGCCCGTCTCGTTAACCATACTGCAGTGCCCCCGAAATTTATTTAACAAGTGAAAAGACAGCGGATCTAAGTATTCTATGTGCCGGTATTGTAATATCCTCCAAACTAAGTTTACGTTTCTGAAGCGTTTAATTAAATACAAGGGGTATTCCAGAGAGTAACTGGGAGCTAGTTAACTACGTTACACAAGATGAGAAAAACCCCTTTAAGCTTTAAGAATTACTTCTATGTTCTGGTGTATCAAGATTTGAGGTAACTGCAGATAGATTTCTAACCGTATGTAATTTGTTTCCTATAAGGTGAGTGAAGCTCTGAGTTTGTATTCCGGGAAATGTACTGAGTTTTGGGAAGCGGTCTCAAGGAATCGTAACCTAACAGGCGCTTAAATACAGCGAACCACGTTTAAGTTACTATCGGGAACAGCTTCGAGGGGGCAGAAGGTTGATAACCTAATAGGCGCATAAAATACAGCGAGCCACGTTTAAGTTACGATCGGGAACGGCTTCAAGGGGGCGGAAGGTTGGTAACCTAATAGGCGCTTAAATACAGCGAGCCACGTTTAAGTTACGATCGGGAACGGCTTCGAGGTGGCAGAAGGTTGGTAACCTAGTAGGCGCTTAAATACAGCGAGCCACGTTTAAGTTACGGTCGGGATTCTGATTGTTTCCAGGGAGAGCAGGTCACAGGAAAAATAAGTGTTTCGGGCAGGACCAGAGCTTGGGCCCCAGGGGGCCCAAAGCGGGAAGCTGGTTCGGATCGCTGGACGCAAGTTTCTCTCACAACGTACGATACCCCTATTTATACGTTACCAATCGCCGTAATCTGTGCTGGATTTTGGGCAAGAATGCGCCGAAAGACGACTGCTCGATGTCCGCACAGAACGATAGTTTCTTCGCTTTGGAGATGCTTTCCTTGATTTGTGACGAAGTTTTGGCGGTGACCAAACTCGAAAGCATTTCAATGTGTAAAATAATAATTTCGGCCGACGCTAACGTCACAAACTTTTGGAGAAATATGTTTACTACTTTCTCAAGGTAATGTATAAAAAAAAGTAACACGCAGGAACAGAATCTCCGAGTTCTCCGTCCTGGAACGTCATAGAACGTGACCTCCATTCCAGTCATTATTTGAAAAAGATATACAAGAAAAATAGTAAAATAGTAAAAGCGTTACATGAGAAACCTTGTTTACTACATGTAACATAAATTCCAGTAGCTCAGAGTGAGAGGTGAGACAAACTAAAATAAATAGGGGCTTGCTCGGAATAGTCAAAACAATTGTACCTGAAAAATACGGCTAGTAGGTAATTTTCAGAGACATTAAATCCCAGAGTTTTAATGTTTGGATAAGTTTTACAACTCGGCTCTAATCAGTATTACCAGTGTTTTGATGGAAGGGGGAATGAAAACGTCGCTCACGATGCCATTTGAAACAAATGGCGGCAAATCCCATTTTTCGAGAATATCTACGTTCTTCATAATCATACGACCAAAATACTTATTATTATTCTTATTAAAGTCGTCATTTTCAATAACATTTATTTGAAAAATTCTTCTGTAAGTCAAATAGATTCTGCGCTGGAGCAGCGTAAAATGAAGCGGAACAGATTTTTCGACGATTATTGCTTAAAATGTATGTTTCCATTGTGACTAATTATTATTTTTCAGTCATTTTCACCATATCAGAAGATTGGTGGGCTCAGGTAGTCGTGTTGAACCCCATTTCTAACGGCCGAATTCTTATAAATCCCAATACATATGCGTAGGCCGAAGTGATATTTCTGCCTTTAGACGCTAGTAACTCTATTCGAATCGAGATCGAGACGCACAAAGGCCAGATGTTCAGTAATAGGAAGGTTGTCAATGATCGACACTGTCGTCACCAGGACTTTCATAACGCAACGATAATCAAATACGTTATGCAGCGTTATTTAGCCGACCCGGTAAAGCATTTTACTAGCAATAAAATTTCACCTTGGGGTGCAGGTTTGTTTTTTTACGAATCAACGTAATTGTAATGTAAAAATATATTAAAGACATTAAAAACATTTATTCTGTAATTATTTTGTTACAATTCAATTTTAAAATACAAACATTATTTTAATTGAAAAGACCGTCTATGTGGTGGGCTAAACAGCTGGTGCTATCATACCTCTATAATAATGTACAACACTACATGCCGTGTTAAACGGGCAAAAGTACCATAGTTGCATTCGACCGTTTCTATTTTCGGGTTTTTGTAAACAAACTTCCCATTACTTTTATAGCGATATTATCACAGAAAACAATTACTTATTATGCATATTGGTTGTGTTTTTTGAAACTACGAACACAAGTACATTTCATTTAATAATAAAGCGTTTAACAGACCCTTAGAAAGCGTGTCATTGAAGTTTCGGTTGACAGTTAACATGACGCACTGCCACGGTATTATCTGTATTATTTATCGAACTCACGGCTATTTATTTCATTTGCACCAAGAAAACAACAGTTATTTTGAGAGCTAGCTTATCTACGTTGAAATGATTTCGGTAAGTCATGATTTGAGTTCCAAGACTGGTATTACATAACCTATAAATTATTTTAGATTTGTAATTATTAATTATGCCTTTTACAAGCGAGCAAGACGCTTTTATTATTATTAAGAAGTTATGGAGGGTATTCAAACTAGAATAGAGAGAAGTCCTAACAAATCCCCTGCGATTTTGGCTGCACAAACTGGTACGAATTTAAGCAGGTACTTAAATAGCAAATCTAAAACTCAAAATTATTCTTTGTACAGGTATTTCTTATGTAACTTGCGGGAAAGCACTCCAGGAAAATCTATATTTGCACTAGTACAAGGTATCGGTAGTTCAACAGCTGTTTCCACATGATTTTGGACAACGGATTCAATATTGCCAATAGTTTTGTTACGTGTCAAAAGCATTTGATATTAATACTAGTGTTGAATGAGGAATCTAGTGAGAGTGACGCGATAAAATTAATATCAGATTGGCTTTGTTCGTTGCTAGGGAAGATATATTAACAACGTTTGTTTGTTTGTGAGAAAATTTGTATATCAGCTTTTAAAAAAGGCAAGAGTTTTCGTGGGGTGTAAATGACAATCTCGCCATTTAATATGGTTTGGTGATAGTAAAGAATTGGTTTACTAGCCAGCCGTTCCTGTAAAGGAGATAATTAAGCGGATGTCATTTTTCCAATGAATATTTATATTCAAGCTGTGAAGCGATCTGGGAAACACGAATACAACGATTGCGAAGTTTATTGCCTGTGAACAGGGTATGTAGTTTAATGTGGAATTTGCCTTTTGATACCTGGAAATTCGATTTATAGCAACAACTATTAGGCGGAAAATCTTGGAAAGCTAATCTACCGCAGTATTGAGGGTCGAGGTATAGCGAATGACAGCCGAGGTTGGAACCTGTCAAGCTGACATGTGATAGGAGTAACGGGACGTATTAAATGTCTGCCAGTATATCGGCACAAAGATAAGTGTTGTAGCTAGAATCTGATGATATTTTTGCATATAAAAACTGTGTAACCATTAAACTTACGAGCGGTTTAAGTTAAACTATTTGGGGTACCCTGCGTGAGGTAGTAATAGTAAAGATGCTAATTGTCTGATCGATGGTAGTAATGTTCGAGTAGTAATAAAACCAGCTACAAGTATTGCTTTCTTTCATTTTGATAGGGAGTTCAATAATCGTATTGTTATTAGTTGATAGAAAGTGAAGTTACAAGTTTCTTGGCTTATATCAGTATATTTGAGTTTAACTTGTTGGCGCCATTTATAACATCATAAACTAGAATCCGCGACGTCTTCACTGATGCTAGAGACGGGCCTCAAATATACTTTTATAGTGATCGATTGTTAACTAAGAGATATAGCGATGACCTAAAGGTAGGTAAAGGAATTTAGAGATAAATATAGCTAACAAGTTTGGCACCCAACGGGGGCTTTAACAAGATTGGAACATATACCTTTAGGTCGTACTATAATAGAAAGGAGCAATACTGACAATAGTTATACATAACTTTCTGTACTCGTTTATGTAAGTGGAAAAATATCGTCAGAACGTGACAAACCAAAGAATTACTTTGAGAATAATACATAAAATGGTATACTTGGCAAAATTTTGAGTAGTTTGTTTTGGCTAATCAGATTGAAATTAAACTTTAGGGTTTGTGTTTAATACGGGATTGTTTTGGATTAATGTGGATTGTTTATTTGTGGTTTTAACAAGTATAGTACTCGTAGTAGTACTAAGCTTATGTAAGTAGTACCTTGGCGTAGGTGAAATAAGAGAGATAGCCTTTGTCGATTTATTGATTGATTTGTGGAAGTAGTATCTTATTTGGATATTTTATAATTGGACATTTAATCCTTGCTGGTTTTATTTTTATTTGATTGAGTGGGTGTGTTGCATGTTAGATTTAGGAGCTCTGTGTGTATGTTTATAAAGGCTGGTTTTATTTTCATTTGTATGAATGGTGAAGACATCACGCTATTCAGGTATCATGATGAATTATCTTTTAGAGTTTTTCATTGAATGATTGCGATTTTCATTGACGGAACCTGGAGGATATGCTGGCCAAATGTGCTTGAGTTTTTCTTCATTGAATGTTAGAGTCCTGGTGGTTTGATGTGCTTGATTTTTTTTAATTGAATGTATGTGTGAAAGGTTTAGTGTGTTTGAGATTTTCTTTATGTCTTCTTCTTAGTTTGGTGATAACTCTGTTATGAGTGTGATGGTGATGTGTTTGGAGCAGTTTGCTCTTGCGGGATTTATAAGCCTCCTTCTAGTTAGGTTGGCGTGGTGTAGTTGATTGCTTCCTTTCCTTTTCTTTTTGGGGTGTTGATTGTGATGTGGGTTCGATGTTGGTGTGTCTGAGGGATTCGCTCTGCGGTTTTCTTTTAATCCTTGATGATTTTTAGGTCTCTCAGTACATCTTTCTAGTTTGGGTTGGCATACAGTTCTTCGATTGGCTCTGTCATCTTCTTCTGGTTTGTTGGTAAGATAACGTGGCTTGGTGTTGGTGTGTTTGGGAGATTTTGCTTATGCAGATATCACGTCTCTCAAACCATCTTCCTAGTTTTGATTATGGTAGTTATTATTTGTTGGATCTTCAATTTTATTTTCCTTTGTTTCTGATGAGGTTCGAGTACGTCCGTTGGGTAAGATAGGTTGTTGATTATAATTTCTGAATCGTCGATTAGCTCTTTAGTTATCGAGATTAGGTTTGTAGTGGTTCCTTCGGTGGCTGTTTTTGTGTCCCCGAATTGAGTGGTATCTATTTTTCCTGGGGGGTGATTCTCGTTCCTTGTTGTGTAACGATGTTAGACATGTTTGGGAAAACGGTTTGGTGATGTAATGGCGGCAGCATACCTTTGAATTGTGTATACCATTATCCCTTAGCTTCAGAGATTGGTGAATTGTTAATTGGACTTGATGAAGCTCCGTTGGTATACGGATTTTTGGGTCTTGGGTACTGTTATGGGACGATTTCCCGGAGTCTTTGTGACTGGTTATTTGTCATTGGGTTGCTGGCTGTCTTGGTATATTGAAACTTAATTCTTTTCTCAATACATTGTCCCTTCCTTCGACTAATGTAATCGGTTCTTTTTCTGTTACTTCTTCCGCTTTCGATCTTCTGGTGGTTTCTGTGTATGATGATAGAATTTGTTTCTTCGGTTTTTCTTGTGATCGTTTTCTGGTGTGGAGCTCTAGCAGTGCATTGGTGTGTGGTTCTTTTGGTGTCGGTCAGCCTTCAGCTGGATCGTTGGTATGATTGTGGTTTTGTGTGGACTTTCGGTTGTGGAATATTCTCTCCTTTCTTTTGATTGGGTTTATATTTCATATAGGGTGGTTGGATGGGCACTGTAGGGAAGGTCACTTTAGGGAGCATTTTTATCTTGCTTTCCCTCTTGTAAAGTATAGGGTGGTTGGTTGGGCATTGCAGGGAAGGTCACTGTAGGGAGCTATTTCATCTAGTTCTTCCTATAATAACACTGGAGTAGCTTGCAGATAGCTGTTGGGTTCATTGTGTGGTTTGACTTGCATTCGTGTCGAGTGAAGTTCATCTTTCGCTTTAGCGTAGGTTTGAGTTAGCTTGTTGGGTTTTGTTGGATACCTTTTTGGGATTTTGGTGGCGTAGCTGTTGTTGTATGGTTACCTTCAGCTATGTGTATTGTGTGAGTTTTTTTTTTCGGTATCCATTTCGCTTACGCGGATTTAGATCCACAAGTGAGTCTCGAATCCTTGTTTTGGTTTCGCTTTTGGTCATGCTTGGAGTTGGAGAACAGTTTCGTTTACTCATTTAGAGTATCGGCTTGTTCCGGATTTATGGGACCTGCCTCTGTCCCCGAGTTAATGTCCTTTAGTTTCCTTTTGAGCCGTTGTTGCCGAATGAAGTCTTTGGTATGATCTGCTGCAGTGATTGGTTATTCCAGCTGTTATTGAATTTCATTTTAAGGTATAGGGTGGTTGGAAGGGCACAGTAGGGTAGGTCACTCTTTGGGGAACTTGTAATATCTTGTTCTTTCCCCATGTTAAGGTATAGGGTGGTTGGAAGGACACAGTAGGGTAGGTCACTATTTGGGATACTTTAATATCTTGTTCTTTTCCTTCTTTTGGGTATAACGTATAGGGAGTTCCCTGTTGGGAAATGTTAATGGATGGTTTTCTTTTTGGATTGTATTGGAAGAGCGTTACGTTATCCTGTTTTTCCTAAGGGGACATAAGGGTAACGAGATTAATCGTTAAAGAAGTACAACTTCTTCGTTTCTTTTAGGTATCCCTTGGGGTTTGGGGATATAGGGTGTTTCCCTACAATACAAAATTTTTAAGATGACCAGTCCTTCATTCTTCGCCTTCTTTTCTTCTTAAAGCTTTGTCTATATTTCTCTCTTGTAATGTAGTGAATGTCGATTTTGTTTTGAATGAACTGTTTACTTAGATGAATGACAATTTGTTTTATTTTATTTCTCTTTGATCTGGTGCGGATGAAATCTCTGGTGATGAGTGATTGTTGGATGTAAGATGAAGATTGGTGGGGCTCTTCTTCAGGCCGTTCGGGGCACTGAAGAATCCCTCCGTCGGAGCGTATGAGAGTTGTGTGGATGTTGGCTTCTGCCTATCACTTTTCTGGTTTCTTTAACCCTCTTTCACTGGGGTTGCTTTCTCCCCAGGGTTGTCAAAAGAAAGATCCTGGTTATTCTTCGTTTTGGCTTAACTATTTTCGGTCTGACAGTACCTGAAACTGTGTGGAGGTGTGCTTCCGCCTCGGGGGTTTATTGGAAGTTGTCAAGGGGGTACGCTGTGGGGATTTGAAGTGATTTTGGGGTGTTCATGGGGGTGGAACTTCTTCACGACAGGTTGTTACAGGGTTGTTCACCGGCGCAGCATTTACATCCAGCTGCGACGAACAATCTTGATCCTTGTCGTGGGGTTGATCTGGTCCTGGGTTCCTCCTGGGGCCATCACCGTCTCTACAGTGTAGTTGCTTGTTTGTGGTGTGGGTACAGGGTTTTTTTTTTTAGATTAATTGTTAGAGACGTCTTATGCCAGACGGTTTACTGACTCTCTAGAGTATATGTATGTATCCTTTTAGGATAAAGTTTTTATTTAGTTAAAAATTTCGTTGAAATTTTTCCTTTCTGGTAAGGGGGGAGTTTGTTACGTGTCAAAAGCATTTGATATTAATACTAGTGTTGAATGAGGAATCTAGTGAGAGTGACGCGATAAAATTAATATCAGATTGGCTTTGTTCGTTGCTAGGGAAGATATATTAACAACGTTTGTTTGTTTGTGAGAAAATTTGTATATCAGCTTTTAAAAAAGGCAAGAGTTTTCGTGGGGTGTAAATGACAATCTCGCCATTTAATATGGTTTGGTGATAGTAAAGAATTGGTTTACTAGCCAGCCGTTCCTGTAAAGGAGATAATTAAGCGGATGTCATTTTTCCAATGAATATTTATATTCAAGCTGTGAAGCGATCTGGGAAACACGAATACAACGATTGCGAAGTTTATTGCCTGTGAACAGGGTATGTAGTTTAATGTGGAATTTGCCTTTTGATACCTGGAAATTCGATTTATAGCAACAACTATTAGGCGGAAAATCTTGGAAAGCTAATCTACCGCAGTATTGAGGGTCGAGGTATAGCGAATGACAGCCGAGGTTGGAACCTGTCAAGCTGACATGTGATAGGAGTAACGGGACGTATTAAATGTCTGCCAGTATATCGGCACAAAGATAAGTGTTGTAGCTAGAATCTGATGATATTTTTGCATATAAAAACTGTGTAACCATTAAACTTACGAGCGGTTTAAGTTAAACTATTTGGGGTACCCTGCGTGAGGTAGTAATAGTAAAGATGCTAATTGTCTGATCGATGGTAGTAATGTTCGAGTAGTAATAAAACCAGCTACAAGTATTGCTTTCTTTCATTTTGATAGGGAGTTCAATAATCGTATTGTTATTAGTTGATAGAAAGTGAAGTTACAAGTTTCTTGGCTTATATCAGTATATTTGAGTTTAACTTGTTGGCGCCATTTATAACATCATAAACTAGAATCCGCGACGTCTTCACTGATGCTAGAGACGGGCCTCAAATATACTTTTATAGTGATCGATTGTTAACTAAGAGATATAGCGATGACCTAAAGGTAGGTAAAGGAATTTAGAGATAAATATAGCTAACAGTTTATGGAGAATTTAAACAATAATTGCCTGTTAGACTGCACATTTATGATGAAACCAGCTTGCACCCGCTCAAAGTTGGAGTATGGGCAACTAGGTCAGGAAGGCGAATTATTGGTCCAATTTTTTTCCAGGACACAATAAATGTAGAAAGATGTAATAATATTTTACAACCGTTTATCGAACAATTACACGACGATGAGTTAAACGACGGATATTTTCAACAGGATGGAGCTACACATCACACAGCCAATGTAACCTTTAATTATCTAAGAGAATTTTATGATGGTCGTCTTATAAGCCGTGGAGGATGGCCGCCAAGGAGCCCGGATCATACGCCATTAGATTTTTACAATTTGCATAAGGGCCGATCCATATGAAGTGATCCAACTAAAATGTTGTTGGTTGCTTGGCTAATTTTTATTTTTTGACTTTTATTATATGTTATTCCCATATGCGTTGGCAGTTCAAAACATGTCTTATTTTATTTTTATTCTAACCCGCTTATATGCGGCGGCCATTTTCGTTGAACAATGCGTGCCAATTTTTGACTTTGGAGACACTAGCGTTAACGTAAATATCTTTGGACTGGATTGTGATAAAACATTGTAACAAAAACCATTTTCTTCAGCAAATTCTCCTTTTCAATTTTGATGCTTTACATTAAAAGACTTACTTTAAGTCTAATAAGTGACAATGGCCTCTAGAAGTTGGTATCAAAATTAAACAAATTCCAGTCTTTAGAGCTTAACATTTCAATAAAGGAGTGAAATTTCAAAGTTGATTTTTTATTACAATTAGGTATGATAGAGGACTCGCCATAGCTACAGTAATAACATTGATAAATGTCTCCTTCTTTTTTTTATAAATTTTTGAAAAGTGAATTTTTTTAATTTTTTGAAAGTTTCAGGGTTGATATCTCTGGTGGGGCTTTGTATAAAAATGTAATTTTTGCAAATAATGTACACCTGCATAATGTCAAACCACAGGAAAAATTTTAACTTTGATATTTTCCTCTGAACAAAGTTATGAATTTTCTAAAACCGTTCAAACAAGGCTACTTAGAGAAGGCCGAAGATGTGTGTACAATTTCTGAACTAAAACATTAGCAGCTCTCAAAAAAGTTTTTTTTTTATTTTCCTCCTATAGTACCGCAGCAGCTTATAGAATGTATTTTATAATGAAATCAGGTTTCTACTTGGATAGTACTAGCTATATTTCTTTGTACAAAGTAGTATTTAATACTCAACATTGGTTTAGAATAGAAATATGCTTGTCCCTATTTCCCAAGTTTTCCTAAATGTGTATTGCCGATTGGCTTTCGGGGTATTTTTTATGCTAATGTTTATAGTAGGTAAGTGTACTATTTTTTTATAATAAGACCCCTTTTCTTCCTACCCACTTTTTATTCCACGGCCTATCGGTCTTGTCTGTTATTTACTTTTTCCCTTGACAATCTTTCTGAGACTATGAGACCTAGGTACTTTCCTCCTGCCAAATCAGTGTCGACTAGTCTTCTCTACTAGACTGAATTTATAGCAAATGTTCGAAATAGAAGATCTCAAGTCGATGCAGTTTACACTGATTTTTCTAAGGCCTTTGATTAAATTAATCACTCAATACTAATCCAAAAATTAGCAGGCTTTGGAATATCGGGTACACTGTTGAATTGGTTTCAATCTTATCTGGGGGACGAAAACAGTGTATAGTGATCAACGGGTACAAATCAGAAGGAATTTAAACTGTCTCGGGCGTGCCTCAAGGATCCAATCTGGGCCCTACACTATTTAGTACTATAATAGATGATTTAACTTTTAATTTCAAATTTTTATATCTGTTCTATACTTAAAAAGTCTTTACTGAAATTAAGTCAGTGACTGCATTATCTTCAAAATTACCTCAATCACTTGAACGACTGGTGTAACAAAAACAAAATGTTTTTAAATTTTGAAAAGTGTCCATTATAACTTTTCACTACACATTTAAAAATACAGTTCTTAACAGCGCAACCAGCATACGAGATCTAGGCATCACTATGAGCAGTGATTTTACTTTTAACAAAATGTTGGGTGTTTATAATCCGCGTAACACAAAACTTTCAAAACACAGAATCACTAAAAACCTTATGCTTCGCCCAGGGCCGTAACTAGGCAAACTTTTATTGTAGGCAAGCCAACATTTTTGCGCCCCTCAGTGCACTAACGATACATGTGAAAAAATACTAATGTTACTGTACGTCTTTTACATTTATCTCCGGATATTCAAAAATATCTGCAACATTTTTAATTCAAATTTTAAAACTAAGCATCTAAATGTTAAAATAATACAATACAACACAAATAAAATAAGAACAGAAAACAAAATTATAAAACACTTTTCTAATTAAAAAAAAGTACACAGTATTATGTAGTCAGTAAAATATTTTAAAAATTTGTATATACAGTGTGTCTCACTTTAGACGGCACCACCCCAGTATTTTTCATATATTATCGGTTTAAAAAATTTCTTTTTTCTGATTATACCGCTCACTAAATTCTACTTTTAGGGTATGTTATTTTCCCTTCACGATAAAATGCTGGCCTACTAGGATTTAAAATAATCAGAGAAATTGAAGAAGTCGTATTAGGGATTTTTTAATCAAAAATTCTTGTTAATAAAAGTTGTTCAGAATCGTTCAAATAAGGTAAATCCAAAATTTCATTAAAAACAAAAATGTTGAGAATTGTCGCCATGTGATTTAGACTGTTACTCCAATCCATCTTCCCGGAAAATTCTCATTTCTCATAAATCGACGATACGTGCTAATTAAACCACGAATCGAAAATGACTGCAGAAAGAATTTTTAGTGAAAGACCCCCTATAAGTACGGTGATTTAGTAACGTGATCAGCTTGTCATCATAAATAATAACAGTTCCGAATTAAATTTCAGCACCTCGTGATTAATACCGACTTAGCAAAAATATCTGCACGTAACTGTCATATCGATAATACGGTCAATATTAGTACCTACAGCCAAATTATCGTACATTATGCCTTTATCGTACATGTGCTATCGTACATCGTACGACTGGTAAAATTATCATACAAAAACGATAATTATCGTACGTCTGGCAACACTAATTTAACCATTTCCTAACCACAACTGCATAATTGATAGTACTTTCCTGCCGTACTGCAACTGGAAGATCATGTAAAGCATCCCATAAAACGTTATTTAAATTTTTTGAGAGATTTTCAAAATTTTGTTTTTAATGAAATTTCGGGTTTAGCTTATTTGAACGATTCTGAACAACTTTTATTAACAAGATTTTTTGATAAAAAAATCCCTAATACGACTTCTCCAATTTTGCTGTTTATTTTAAATCGCAGTAGGCTAGCATTTTACCGTGAAGGGAAAGTAACATACCCTAAAAGTAGAATTTAGTGAGGGGTATAATCAGAAAAAAAGGTATTTCTTAAATCGATAATACAGTGAGCGCCAAAAAGCATTGGTCAGTTTCAATACCTAATAAAAACCTATACGCTTCACCTATGGAATCAGTGATGATTTCTTCATAAATAGAAAACTTGGGAGTTTTGTTTCAATGTTTGACATCCTCCGAAAGTGACAGTTTGGTGTGCTGTTTCATAGTCAAAGGTTGTCGGGGCTCATTTTTTCGAGGAAATTGGTGAAACGGTAACGGTTACATCTCAAAGACATTACATGCTTCAAAGATCTTTTTATCGCAAATAGAAGAGGAGATAGTAAATGAATATTTGTTCCAACAGGACGGTTCTACCAATTACCCCGCAAGAAATAATACGAATCTCCTACGACAATCGTTTCCAAATAAACTGATTTCTTGCTAAGGTGACCCTCCCTGGCCTTCGAGATCGCAGGACATAACCACTCCTGACTTTTTTCGTTGGGATTACTTGAAGAGCAGAGTATTTACAAGAAAGATAAAAAATCTGGAAAAGCTTATAATGTTTATTCGAGAAAATATTGAATTTATACTGCAGGATATGCGGCAACGTGTGATGAGAGATTTCGGCCGCCGTTTAAAAGAGTGCATTCAACAAGAGGGGAGTCATTTAACCGACAGAATTTTTCATAAGTGAATCTCCCATTCTTGGTCTTTAAGAAATAGTTTTGATTAACTGTGTAATTTAAGCAAATAAATTGTTATTACAAATTGAAACTGACCAATGCTTTTTGGCGCTCACTGTATATAGAAAAAATACTGCGGTGGTGCCGTCTAAAGTGAGCATCCCACTGGCTGCAATATTTTTCTTAGTTTCCAAATTTTCCATAATTTTGAAGACTTCAGCCATAATTTAATCCAGCAAAAATTGTTTTTCTTGCAGCTCGCCTTCTGTATTAAAGACGTAAAAATTTTCTTTTGTAATTTATTTATGTACAATTTTTCAAAAATGTAAACAGTATTTTAATTATAATAAGACCACCTACCTTATATGGTGCGCTCAAAAGCTAGTACAGACATGTTAATATGTTAAAATAATACAATATGGACAGATAATGCATATTATTATGCGTAATAACATATGAACGCAGAATACAGTTCTGTACTCGCAGCTACACTACCACATCGTCTTGTAGCTTTTTCTGTGGGCACCTAATATGAGCCTTGCATCAGGCCGACTTCGATAATTCTTTTTTTAATAAAAGCTGCTACTGTACTATGTCTTAAATTGGAGAAATTCTAGCGGGCAAGTGATTGTAGCGAGAAATGCTATAATAGTGGAACAAGTTGCAATTGGCAATTGGGCACTGCACCAGCGATGAGCCCAAATCAGTGAATGTATATGTGATATGTGCAATCAGTGAACCCGCTCCAGTAGTCGTTTAAACTTTAAATTAGTTTGTCGCCACTCCTGCATTACATTCAATTTTAAAAATGCAAAAAGTTTTGTGATTAGAATAAGGTCACCTAAGCGGTGCGCTAAAAAGCTAATAATTCTAATGCTTTGATTGATATAGGTGGGAGTTATAAAACAAACGCCATTACAATCTGGCAGACTAGGTATAACATTCCCTTTGTAAATTGCACAAGGCAATGTAATGTATTGACCAGATTGGGCGCAATTCGCACTATTATAATTAGCATTATTTAGGCTCAAATTGTCAATATTACAAATTTATTTGTTTTTTTATTAGTGAAGAAGAAATTATTTTTTTCAGTGCAATTTTGGCGCCT
Organism: Agriotes lineatus; assembly: GCA_940337035.1. Lineage (NCBI taxonomy): Eukaryota > Metazoa > Arthropoda > Insecta > Coleoptera > Elateridae > Agriotes > Agriotes lineatus. The sequence continues at coordinate 189,023 of CALNHX010001936.1, forward strand.
CTTGTCGCTGGCGCCTGTAGGCCTATGCACGCTCCCATTTACAATATTACAATTTCATTTTAAATCAATTTTACCAAATACACATAGAGCGAATTGAGTCAATTCAAAAGCGTTTTCTAAAAATAGTTTGTTTTAGAACAAAGGAAAAAATTAACTACAGAAAACAACTGACGCAGTTTAACTGTTGACTTTGGAATACAGAAGAAATATAGTAGATATCAAAGAACTTCAAAAGTTTATTAGAGGTTATTACAATGACATTTCGATTATTTCTCGATTTCATATAAAAATCCCAGCGTATCCAGTTCGCAAGTCATTTTTGTTTTGGCACAATCAGTGCAGTACTATGTTATTCGACTAGTTAGAACTTGTGCAATACCACTGAAAGTATTGTTAAAACAATTAACGCGTTATTATTTGGATTAATCTTGAATACCCATTGACGATAATTCTACCATAAAATAACTAGGTAACTGTTATCTATGATTTACATTCTACTTTCTACATTTATACTAATATTAATGTAACCCCGACCTATTATTGGATAGCTGTTAAATCAGTCACTGCTTGTCTGGCCTTTGTTTATAAATAAATAAATAAAATTAAGAATAGTTGCATATCCATTTTAGATATGCTGAAATCAAAGGTCAGTTTTTATTTATAGGAACTCAATGGTTGGCATTTTGTAATTAATTAGTATTATAAATTCTTTTTTTAGAAGTAGAATTTTCAATTATATTTCTAGACGTAGTAGTAGTAATTAATTCCTTGTTTATTTGATGCCCTCTAAGGGCATTGCATATCAGGGCCGTAACTAGGTATAGGCAGAGTAGGCCCCCGCCTACAGGCGCAAGCGACCAGGGGCGCCAAGATGGCAGTAGGAAAAATTATTTCTTTCATATTAATGAAACAAAACGAAAATCAAGGAGTGGGCCATTTTACGGACAAATTAATTTGTAATATTAAGGATTTTACTCTAAATAATGCTAATTATAATCATGGGAATTGCTTCCAGTCTGTTCAACACATTACATTCCATGCTAACGATCATTTTCTAAATTATAACAAATTACGAAGTTTCTAAAGTCAATTATATGTCAAGACAGGCTTAATATCAATAGAGAGACCTCTTACAAATTATCTCATTTGAACAATATATTTAAAAATTTGCAACAAAAAAATGAAGAAAAACTTGTAGCTAAAATAAATACCAATAAATTAAACTTTTAAGGTGAGGTGACAGGTACGAAAAGTACCTTTAAGTATTATTATTATTTATGTTTTGTGTTGATATGATACTAAGCATAATCATGTGAACTTATTATTTAGAATTGCGTTTTATGTTTTTTATTCGAATTCCCATTATTTTGTTTGTGTTTCTAATAGCATTGAAATAGTAAAAGAAAACCCTTAGTAATGCGAATTACATTAATTCACAAAAAAAAGAAAAATTGCATTCGGTGGGATACGAACCCGTGTTCCTAGAGGGAATCTGATTTGTAGGCATTATGCGCGGACAAGGAATGCGAACAAACGGCGCCCTACCGGCAACAATAAAAACGTGACAGATGAAGACAGGCAGACACGCAAGCCGAACACGCATCATACCTTTATAATAAAGCAAAATACTACATGCCATGTTAAACCGGTAAAAGTACCAAGGCTTTATTCAACGGTTTACTATTTTCCGGTTTTTGTAAACAAACTTTTTAATACTTTTAATAGAGATATTATCGCAAAAACCAGTTATTTATTATGCCTATTGGTTGTGTTCTACGAGCAGAAGTATATTTCATCTAATAATAAAGAAGGTTTATTACTGGCTTGCTGAATGCATCCAAAAGCTACGTTTAATCACACCCTTACAAATCGATTTTCCGTCTTCGCCGACCGATGATAGTTCGGGTGGCATTCGTGGCAGGAAGATCTGCGCACACTTCACACTAACGCGCGAAACTACAGGTAGTTTATATATAAGGAAATAATGTATGTTTTGTTGTATTCATAATATAATATGTACTCCCGTTATTAGAATTATAGTTCTATATTTTTGTCTTTTTATGTAATTTTATTTATATTTTATTTTGTGTTAGAAGCATTTTTGTGTTATGTTAAAATTCAAATGCTGATGCTTTTAAAGTGTATCAAAGTGGTGGACGCAAATCACCCATTAGCACAATGCGGCGGTGGGGTGCAAACACTGCAAGTGTAAGCCTTCCTTGGCCCGTGGCAGGCAGTTAAATGTTAAAAGAAGAAAAAATGACTAACCTGCATAATAATAACAATAATTGTACTGAACGGGGGTTGCCGTCTCTTTGGCACTTTCAACTTCAACGATTGTTGTATAGAATTAGTAAGTATCCGATGCCTACTGATCTTTCACATTACAGCATTTACTTTAAATCGGTTAATCCGCTCGGCTGCTACCCGCTGCAGAACATCTAAGTGGAGCAACATGTCTTCGCGGGATCCCTAGCCGGAACAACATGTCTTCACTCTGCTTAATCATCATGTCATCATCCATCACGAGCAGGAACCTTTGGAATCTATCGTTTACTGTAGTTTCCAAAAAAAGCTACCAACATGATGAAACCAACTAACACGTGCATTCTACAGTTGCTATCATCTGACGCATTAACTAAGAATACGCATAGCACCGCATTGTTGCTATTCATCTTATTATAATTAAGTATTGCTTCGAATAAGCGCATTCGCCAACAACTCCGAAAAATAGGAAACTTTGACAAACATACGTTGCGCCAGTGCATAAACTCCAAACATTCTGCCCCGATTGGAATTCTATCCCTGACCAGCACACATTCTTCGACGCGGTACATTAGTTGCACCTCCACTTTGGTTCTATTTGCTAAGATTATATTATATTTTAGGGTTAAAGATTTTCCAGAAATGGTAAGCATAGTAACCAAAACTTAAATATAATGCACCTTTACAAACTACCAAATATTTTAACCTTAGCATATATTATTTTAACAGTTAGTTGTTTATTTTTAAAACTTTTAAATTAAAATTGTTGGATTTAGTTTTGAATACCTATATTTGTTTTCAATATACATCATACACTTAAATAAATGCAGAAGTCATACACTAAAATTAATATTTTATGTCACCTCTATCGTTAGTGTACTGAGGGGCGCAAAAATTTTGGCTTGCCTACAGTAACATTTTGCTTAGTTACGGCCCTGATTCTAATTAAGTTAACTTCCTAATTATTTAAATAGTCTTCCAATGGGCTTATAGTTTCTTGAGAACAGGTAATCTATCTGTCTAATGATCTCTTCCAGAACAATTCATTCATCGCCTTTGTAGAGTTTATCAGTGAATAACTTAAAAAACACTCAAAATGCTCGTACCATAGCAGGAGCCATGTGGAACAGAGGTGTACGTTGTGTTGCATACCTTTCAACAGATTTACTTTGAGTATCACGTTTGTATGGATACATTTATTTTGGTATCCAGGAGCAGTTCCTTTTTATCACTGATAACGCTAACTTCTCAGCTTTATTTGTATTATCACTTTCGTATTCGCAATCAATTGGTGCATTTATGTAACATTTGCGTACATGAGCCAAATTCCAATAGAACAATTTTTAACAAATATGGAAAATAGCATTGAAAAGCTAAATCAGAAAACTCAAAATAAAACAAAAGGTAAATTTTGTAGTAATTTCACTAATTACAAAAATAAAACAGGACAAACAAAATACTGATTTCTCAACACAAACTAGCTTGAGAATAAATTGTAAAAAATTGGGGAAAAATAAATTAATATGCCAAAATATCTAAAGAAAGCTTTGTAGATTTAGTACTCATGGATGTGGAAAAGTAATTGTAGAAAAAGACAACCACAACGTTACATTTTATCAACGATACTTTGATGATATTATAATAAGCGCAAATAAAAATGCATCCTAAATTAAAGTTTACCTTAGAAACCGAAAACGTTTCGCCATCAATACACTTTCTAGATATAACATTGTAAAGGAAGAATAATGTAAAAAGCAATACCAACCGGTATCTAGATATGTAAACTTCAATTCAAGTACAACTATAAAATATAAAAAACATAATTAGGAGTTTATTAGACAGAGCTATTATTTTATCTAACAAACAATTCGAGGAAAAAAATAAAAGTTAATAAAAATATTCTTTTAGAAACTGATTACCTCAAACATTTTATTACTAACAATATAAATAAAAGATTTCAAATTTGAAGAAGCATGATATATTCCATATATAGGTTGATTGTAAATTAAGAGCCAATTGAATTTCTTCATTGTTATACGAGATAGAAAAACTTGTATATGAAAAAGTCATACCATTTTTTATGACAAATATTTCAAAGGTGCCAACAAAAATATCTGACTTCCGGTTAAACCGGAAGTTTTATTATATTTGGTTTTTTATGGAACGCCATATTTTTTATATCAGTTTAATAGTTTAAAATGTTCTCTTTAAAAAATTATTAACCACTTGTAGGCCTAAAGTTAGTAACGAACGAGATATTAATATTAAAGTTGTTTTATGTACACAAAAACAGTATTTCTAATTAAAGTAAAACTAATTACGTAATACATACGGCTATAGACAAATTACAGACAAACAAACAAATAAACAAATGCTCAATATCTGTCAAAATACGATTGTGTTAAACAGATCTGTTACAAATAAATTCGTTTTCCAATCAAGAAAGCGTGAATATGCTAGAAGTATAATTTTTGTGTCACAAAATATTTCAGCTAGCGGCTGAGATGTATCGAAATTGTTACCCAAATAACTTTTTGCCGCATGTTAAACACAGGCACAACAGAAATAAGAAAGTCCACATACGGATGAGGCCATAATTATATATAGCAGCAATAAGATAACATGAACAACAAAATAGAATGCTCAAGTAAGAAAGAGATGACCATACAACAAAATTATTTTTGTATGCACAATTAGTTGACATATGTCATAATTAAAGTAAGCGTCAAGCCTACTCGTATATTTGCTACTATGTTTATCTTTTTCTTACTCAAGCAATATGTGTTATTTTCTTGTTGATGTTATCTCATTGCTGTTATATATAATTGTGGCCCTATCGGTACTTTAATAAAAGGCAAGTGTCCATTTAAACTAACACAAACTTTTAAGACTAACATAAATTACATATTTATTTAGTGGTCGTCATTTTTTCGTAGCCTCCTATTCAGCTCAAAGTGCTATTGGATACATAACTTTAAAGGCTAATACCTCCTAAATTATTAACCCTAGGCCTATAACTGGTTAATAGTTTTTAAAGATAAGTTTCTAAACTAACAAATTATTTCTTAAAATTCAGGGTGTTCCATAAAAAACCAAAAGTAATTAAGCGTTCGGTTTAATCGAAAGCCGGGTATTTTTATTCGCACTCTTAAAATATTTGTCATATAAAATGGTGTGACTTTTTCATATACAAGTTTTTTCTATCTCTCATAACAATAGAAAAATTCAACTGGCCCTTAATTTACAATCAACCTATATACCTTGCATCTCTGGCAAAAGCAAAAGAATTAAATCAAAATTTTCTTTAAAAGTCACAATACTTTTTAAAAACTTTGTATACACACCTTAAGATAAAACTGAAAAAAAATTATATTTAATATAGTTGATAAAATTAACTGTAATTGCTGTAATGTGAATTCTATCGGTCCAACAAAACAGTATTTAAAAAATAATATCCCAACACCAACAATCAATTAAAATAAAAATTCGAACACTGAATAAACCAAACACAGCATTATTCGATCACGCAGTAAACATGTTAAATACCTTAATTAATTTCGCATTACCGAAAATATTATATAAAAAAATCAAACCTTAAAAAATACTTTTATTAGAAAGAATATACATAAATAACTTCCCTAACTCGACAAATTACAACACTGACATTGAAAATTTAAATAGTATTTTTATTATATTTTATACCTAAAAATTTTTGTTAAATTAAATGTATTCAAAATTTTATACAGTTGAACAGTTGGGTATTAAAATAATAAAATTTAACGTTTGTGCTTTTCAATTTTTCTGTAAACAGTACTAACAATTAAAAATTCACATAATGTATTTATAATTATTGCATAGAAGTAGTTTAGTTTTCGAAAGTTGAACAATTCAAACAATAAAAATGAATTAAAACCAATATTAATTTACGATGGAAATTTAAGTGATGTTTTAAAAATTTTAAAAATCTCTACATAACACCAAAGAAGCAAGAGGAAAGTAACCTACAATGGAGAAAAGTTGATATACTCACAAATCTACCACTGTCAAAATTGTAGTAGAATCATTTATTTTTCAGACTTTAAAAACCAACCTTAAAATTAAAAGCGAAGGCCTTCAAACATAAATTAAATAGTATAAACGTATATTTCTGAAGACGCTAAGTAATACTTTAGCGAAACTTACTTAAAATTTAAAAATTATTTGTGTTTATTTTCAAAGTACGCAATAAAATTTGGCTGCATTTCTTTGCGAGAAAGAAAGTCGGCTTCTTCTTATAACAATGAAAAATAATTATCAGCCGTGAATAATTGTTGATGATTGCTTTATTATCAATATGAAACACCTTTAAGAACTGAGACCTTTTTATTAACATACACAATTTGTTTATATATATATTGACATTAGTTACCACACAGCACTCTACTCTTTAATACAACAAAGGTGCGAAAATTTAAATGGATAGCTTCAACACTTCCCCTTAAACTTTAAATTTTTGCAAACAGGAAGATGAGAGAAACAATGAATGAGCTTAACCACAAATTAAAAAAAAACTACGTTTTGAGTTCAATCATTCCTAACTTTTTTCGAAGCAGTTCGAAATTCACTCGCGGAATCGGCTTCGTCAAAATATCGGCTATTTGGTCCTCACTCGAAACATGTTCTACTTCCAGCTCTCCATTCTGAACCCGTTCACGAACAAAATGGGCACGCACATCAATATGTTTTGAACGTTTATGAAAACTCGGGTTTGTTGCAAGCTTAATCGCACTTGCATTGTCTATCAACAGCTTGAGCACTGATTTTAGTGGTGAAATCTCGTCGAAAAGACGTCCCAACCACACCGCATCCTTGGCAGCTTCACTGGCGGCTACATATTCTGCTTCCATAGTTGACAGTGAGACACTTTGCTGCCGTTTACTAGCCCAAACGATAGCTCCACCGCTGAACTTAAAGACTGTGCCGCTGACAGAACGGCGCGTTATTTCGTTGCTTGCATAGTCTGCATCGCTGTAGGATTCCAGCTCTCCCGCTACACAGCCTGAGCTATATCGAATACCCATCCCAGTTGTCCCCTTGAGGTACTTCAGGATCCGCTTGACCATCGTCCAGTGCCATTCAGTGGGTTTTTCAAGAAACTGCGACACGTAGCTCACAGCAAAGGCAATATCAGGTCGTGTTGCCACCGCCAAATACATCAAAGACCCGACGGCCTCTCGGTAAGGGGCATTTGTCATGTCACCATCCGTCACTTCCCCTGTCAGTTGGCATCTCACGATTGGAGTCGAAACAGAATTCGCGTTTTCCATGTTGAAACGCCGGAGAATGTCCTCAGTATATCTCTTCTGACTTATAACTATTGAATTGTCATCAATACGTTCGATGAGCACATTCAAAAAATACCCAACGGGCTCGGTCGTTATCTTGAACTCCTCTTTGAGTTGGCTCAGGAATTTTTGAATTGCGATTTTCTTAGTTGCTATTACTAATCCGTCGTCGATGTATAGTACCACGATCAGCTTGTCTTCATCCGAGATTCGATAGAACAAACATGGATCTGCTGCACTCTCATGAAATTCAAAAGAAATTAACACGTCCCTGAAACGTTTATTCCAGCACCGTGGAGACTGTTTCAGTCCGTACAAGCTTCTCTGAAGTTTGCACACACGTTGGCTGCCATCGTCGTAACCTTCGGGCTGTTGCATATAAATTTCTTCCTCAATTACGCCGTTTAAAAATGCTGTTTTGACGTCGAATTGAGCGAGCTCCAGTTTCTCGTTTGCAGCAATACTTATCATTGTCCGAATCGTGTCAAAACGTGCAACAGGGCTGAAAGTTTCGTTATAGTCAATCCCTTCTCGTTGACTAAATCCTCGGACGACCAATCGCGCTTTATAGCGACTGATTTTACCATCGGCGTCGCGTTTAACACGAAATATCCAGCGATTTGAAATAGCTTTACGTTCTGCTGGTAATTTTACCAAATCCCATGTCGAGTTTTCTTTCAGGGATGCCATTTCTTCTTCCATCGCTGCTCTCCAGTGCACCTTTTCCGCTGAATTCATCGCCTCGATATAATTCTTTGGTACATTGACTTCGGAGATCATCATTTCTATGAAGCGCTGCGGTCCTTTTAAATTAGAACGATCTCGTAACTGCGGCCCCCTCATAGATGACGTTGGATTCTCCCAGTCCTGCTTTTGAACTAAATCATGCTCCAGTTCTGATTTTGACGATTCATATGATGAGTCGGTTGACAAGCGAGACAAATCAGACACCCCCTTTTGTTCCTCGAGCTGCGAGCAATCGTCAATTCCACTAGGAAACAAACTTAACAATTTTCCTGCGATTTCAGGCTCAAATACGACATCTTTACTCCGAACAATACGATTTTCCGACTTGTACCAAACGCGAAAACCGTCCACGTTGTCTGAATAACCGACGAATATGCCTCGTTTGCCTTTTCCGTCCCATTTCTTGCGTTTTTCTTTTGGCACGTGTACATAACATCCTGTACCAAAAACATGAAATTTCTCCAAGCGGATACTTTTTCCCGTAAACAGTTCATATGGCGATTTTCCTTTAATACTGCTCGGGCCACTTCGGTTTAAAATATATACTGCAGCATTTACTGCCTCCGCCCACAAAAACTTGGGCAAGTTTTTCGCCAAGAGCATCGTCCGGGCAATGTCCACCACAGTTCTGTTGGTCCGCTCCGCACAGCCATTTTGTTGTGGGGTGTACGGATTGGTAATCGCCAGTGCTACTCCATTGGAAGCCATGGTTTTCCGTACTTCAGTGTTGTCGAACTTCGTACCTCCGTCACATTGGAAAATCTTCATCGGTTTTCCACGATGATTTCTGACGACTTGAACCATCTCAGTAATTTTCACCGCAGTTTCTGACTTTTCTTTCAGAAAATAAACAATGCGAAGTTTTGAAAAATCACATGTAAAGCACACGAAATACTTTGATCCACTCAACGATGTGCATTCCATAGGACCACACAAGTCGGCATGTATAATTTCACCAGGTTCAGTGGCACGTTGTCTACGCTCGATATAACTATTTCGATGCTGTTTACCCTCCACGCAGGCTCCGCAAAACTGGTCATCCTCAACAAATTCCACTCTGTGATCTTTCAGAACTTGCTTTACGTGGCGTTTGTTTTGATGTCCAAGCCTCTCGTGCCAAATGTGCAGCGTATCCTTCGATGACAAGTGTACTTCAGCCAGGCACGAAGTTTCCGGAGGTTTTACTCGAATCGCCATCTTGAACAGTTGACCAGCTCGTACACCACATGCCTTGACAATTCCATTCTTCACGAATTGGCATCCTCTTTGTGTAGAAGTAAACTGCATTCCTTTGTCCAGGGCTGAGATTACTGAAAATAAGTTTCTTCTGGCATTTGGTACATACAACACGTTTTCCATGTAACAGGGCATCCACTTCTGGTCAACAAGAGCCTCAAATTTAATCGTACCTCTACCAAGAGCATCCATTGTCGATTTATCACCAATATATACTTTGACCGGCGTAGGGAACTGTTCAAAGGACGAAAACCATTCACCATGATGAGACACATGATCCGTTGCCCCAGAATCGGCGATCCACGAGTCATATTCTTCAGCGTTGAGGACTTCACAAACGAATGCCTCGTCTTTTGGTTTATCTTTCGACGTGCTCGTGTTGCTGGACTTTTGTCTTTTACAATTTCGACGAATATGGCCAACGGCTTTACACCG
>CALNHX010001937.1:0-198984 GCA_940337035.1 Agriotes lineatus
GCCGCTTCGAAAAGAACGTTAACGGCGCTAAGAAACCGATAGGGTCGAAGACCCTTGCGACTTCAACCTTGAATCTAAAACTGTCACTTGATGGCGACCATTGTAAGCCAAGAATCTTCAAAGGAGAGCAAGGTTCACCGGAATCGAAAGATACCATATTCTCTACCAGATGCGTGGGGTCTAGGTGGTTGGTTAACGCTGGAGAGTTACTAGCCCATTTCCTTAATTCAAATCCGCCACAACGCAACAACTTTATCAGTTGATCCTGTAGGATTAAGGCCTCAGTCACGAAGGAACATCCAGTGGCAATATCGTCCACATAGATATCTCTTCGAATCACAGAAGATGCTTGAGGAAACCGGTGTTGCTCGTCATCAGCTAATTGAATAAGTATTCTAATTGCGAGAAACGGCGATGAAGTAACTCCATATGCGACCCTATTGAAGACATATTCTTTTACAGGCTGATCTATGGAAGAGCGCCATACAATACGTTGGAAATCACAGTCTGTAGTCGAGACGATTATTTGGCGAAACATGTGCTTAATGTCTCTAATTATTACTACATTATGAGCGCGAAAGTTTAATAACACGGAGACTATGTCTTGCTGTAACTTTGGCCCAGAATACAATGTGTCATTTAGCGATAAGTCATTTGAAGCTCTAGAACTGGCATCAAAAACTACACGAAATTTTGAATTTGTCACACAATGATGTGGAATGTAATAACATTTATCGGGACGAGGATCCACCGATGCGAGGACCATATGCCCTGTATTAATGTATTCGTCCATAAAGTTGACGTATTCCCTTCTCAAAGAAGGATTGTGCATAAGGCGATTTTCGAGCAATTGCAGCCGCCTTAAGGCAATATCGCGCGAATTGGAAAATTTTGGATCTTACACCTTGAACGGCAACGAAATGACATATCGACCAGTACTATCACGAGATACCGTAAATGAATATAACGACTCGCAAATGGCATCCGCGGCGTCGACCGTAGATATCTGCGGGGGTTCTTCTGTTCGCCAAAACGCTTTCAATGTGTCATCGAGGGTTGGAATTTCGACCGATGTCAGATAAGCTTTAGCAACTGCCTTCGATGCGGGACCAACGCATCCATTAACAACCCAACCAAAGACCGTGTTAAGAGCTGCGGGTTCATTTTGGGACGTGCTCAAAATTGCGTCAGGTTTAATCACGTGTGCATATATATCGGCACCTAGCAATAAGTCTACTTGGCGGGCCCGATAAAATTCGGGATCAGCTAATACTAAGCCAGAAATATTATTCCATTTAGAAGGGTCGATGGAACTGGCAGGTATATTTCCGGCGATTTGAGGGATTACACGATACACGGGCCTTTATGCTAAATACCGGCACGGGCTTATTGCTGTAACAAGGACGAAGACATGTTGCGTAACCAGCAGAAAGCAAGGCCTTTCCAGAGGTTTCTGAACCAATACCATTAATAACTAGTGCTTCGGTTTCACGAGACTGGTCTCGGTCTCGTCTCGGTCTCGTCTCGAAATTCGAGACGAGACCGAGAACGAGACTTGTTAAAATTTTTGAGACCGAGACCGAGACCGAGACTTGAGCGGTTTCGGTCTCGGTCTCGTCGAGAGTTTCGATTTTTTTAACATTTTATTCTTAAAAAATTACTTATTCCAAGTTATACGGAAAAAGGCAGTTATGTGTACTATTTGCATACCGAGGGCAAGTATTCGCAGGCGCGAAAAATACATTAAAAATGCTGCACTGACTTGATTTAAAAATCGAATTGGGGGAAGTACCGACTAATGAATCACTTCATTCGCACGCAATATGTTCTATTTTAAGATTTGCGATTAGTAGAACGTCAGCTACATCGGTATACGAAGCAAGGTCGAATGTTGTAACATAAAATTTTACTTTGCATATTAAAATTTGTTAAGACTCTCGTCGATACCGAGACCGAGACCGAGACCTACAAAATTTTTCGAGACCGAGACCGAGACTGAAACTTGTAATTTGAACTAGTGATGGGAAGTTTCGATACTTTTGCGGACTCGTTCATTCCAATCCCATTCCGCAAGTGGATCGAGTCCATCGGACTCGATCCTCGGATCGACATCGAAATTGAATGTGCATTTCAGACACCGGGGTCCTCGGTCATTCCGTACCCGGAACGAACAACGCGAGTATCTTTGTTTTGGTGAGTGGTCACGCAGTCGGTAATTCAGTATGTTTATATGTCTCAGCCATCAATTGGGCACAGAGCCGCCAAAAGCCGTAAATCACTGATAACTGATAAAAAAGCATGCAAGTTCGGCCGTATCATATGTCGCCTGTCGACGTCCAGCCTTTAAAACGAACCCATCATCATTTGCTGTTCCCCATCAACACATTGTATTGTATTCTGTATTGAAATGGATTGAATAACGGAATGCCAAAGGAATGAATGTCCGCGAGGATTGAAGCCTCGCGACGTTTTCGTTCCTCGGAACGATTCCGGACCGAAACGTGGACTCGATCCAAATCGATCCTGCCCGGATTCGATCCTTTGTATCGAATCCGACCGGATCGATACATCGCTAATTTGAACCGAGATCGAGACCACTATAGGTCTCGACTCGTCGAGACCGAGACTGCCCCAGTCTCGGTCTCGTCTCGACGAGACGAAGCACTATTAATAACGGTTTGAAATGGTGTAAGTGTTAATCCCAAGCGCCTTAAACCCTTTTGCGTGATAAAGCTACCCTGTGAACAATTGTCAATAAGACAGCGTAACTTCTGAAAATTACCGAACGCGTCTTGAATTTCGACAATAGCCGTAGAAAGTAAGACTGTTTCGCACGACAATATGCTCGCACAAGCGGTTAAGCTCGTTTCCACCTCAGAATGTTGAACAGGTACACCGACCTCAGAATTTGCCGAACTTTGGGATCTTGCCGGAAAATGGAGCATCGTGTGGTGTTTATTGTGACAGTTTCTACCAACAGATTTTGATGGACAAGAATTACTCATATGGTTAGAACGCAAACAATTCAAACAAAGACGATGCGACTTGACCATTTCAAATCGCTCGTGTGGCGTTTTTGACGCAAACACAGGGCACGCATAAACGTTATGTGCCAGCTGACAAATTAGACATTTCGAAGTGTTTACGCTACCTGAAGTTAATTTATTCTGCGAGGATTTGTTTACTAAAAACGCCGATTTAGTAGACGGCTTTGCAAACAGGTGTTTGAACCCTTTGTTAGCTGAGTTATCAACACTTTCCAAGACGCGACATTGACTTTCAATAAAATTTTCTAATTGTTATAGCGTTGGAATGTCCGATGCCTTGGACCTTCGCGTATCTGTATCAAGCTTATCTAAAAGTATGCTAAACCACATAAAGTCCTCTAATGAATTAGCAATGTTTAGAGCCTTAAGGGCCAAACGATTCTCTTTAACGTGGTCAAAGAGTTTTCGCAGATCTTTTGCGGATTCTGTTTTCAATTTTGGGAAATTATTAATTGATGCCCAATAGTGATTAGCCAATCTACGCTTATCATCGTAGCGGTCGACGAGGGTATCGTATGCCATTTTATAATTACCTCCTGACAAAGGTAACGACTTAATAAGATTTAATGGCTCGTTTTGTAAACAACTCAAAAGGTATTGCAGCTTTTGAATGTCGGACAAATCAGATCTTCGAAATAATTCCATAAAACCGGTCCATTAACTATGCTCGCCGGAATAAATTGGGAGTTCCAGCTTCGGCAAACGGATGTTATTAGAATGATTGAAGCTACGATCCGAAGAATTGTCATTATGATTGCTAAAACTCGGGGACGAATCATTATCAGGAAACAAAAAAAAATAAATGGCTTCAAGGCTATTAAAGGCATCATCAAATTGTTTCCTAATGGCCTCTTCGGATGCTAGGTCCGGATTAGCTTGAGTGGATATATTTTGAATAATTGCGCGATGCAAGGGTTGAAATTCATCATAAATCGACGACTTGCCCTGTCAAGTCGCCGTTTGAATAACGGACGTAACGCGGTTTCTTCCTGAGATAAAGAAGCTAGGTTACGGATTTCCAATAATTGATTAATTAAAGTACTGCGGAGTGCCAAGTTCATTTTAAGCTGATTTTCGCCATGATTTATTGGATGCGGCGGCGGAAGTCTGCGACAGAGGGTTATGTCCGAAAGCTTTGAGGATCGACAGCCGCCTGTAGTACCACAGCAATAACGGCAAAAGCAATAAACCCAACCGTTCTACGATGGTCACTTGTTGACCATATGACCGGAGCAACCAAACTAGGAAATTCCGAGAACGAGCGACAATGGATGCAAAGATGCGGACCAAATTAGGCATAAAATTAATATGTGGGACGGCGAAACGTAACGACATACGCAATATACACGAATCAATAAAGTTAAATCAATAATAACTCGTAAATAGCTGTACCTGCGCTGGAGCTTTGAATTTGGAAAATAAACGATATCAAAATTTGGAAAATTCGACAAATTTGACGCGTTTCTACTACACAACAAAAAACGGATGATCTCAATTAATTATATCCGGCTCGAAGGACCAGAAATGAATCTGTCTCCAGGGCAATTAATATCTAAATTAATTCTACCTAAACGGAGAGAGTAAGAACTCGATAATACCCACGCAAAGTAGAAGTTTGTATAGGGACTTACCTTGAGGGACATAAAGGATTGCTCACATGTGCGGTGACACGTCGATTGATCCGTGACTCCAGGAGCACAAAACGATAAACACGAGCGGTTACACAAAACAACAAAAACGGGATCAGTAGACCGACCGTTCACCAACTCGTCTTAAGTTCATCTCTTTGCAATGTGGGCCACCGACCCAACATTTAGGGGTGGCAGGAGAGGGGACGGTAAGCCCCATAACTCGACGTTCCACCAATGGTGAGTAAACTTACCGCTAGGTAGAATTACTAACTACACTAAATTTATGTACAGCTATTTACTTGTATTAAGAATTACTAATGAGATAAACTAAACTAATATGATTAAAATCTAAATACCAAACACATATGAACAGCATATCAGATTATTATCTGTAACGTTACGAATCTTACATTGCTTATATTCTGAAAAATACTCCGTAAAATAGAAAATAATTCTTAAGTTTTCGTTTTATTTTTAGCCGCAGGTAATCGTAGTGCATTTTTTGGACGACCGATTGGATATACCCTGTATAACGTGTGGCTAAAAAGATGTTTTTTTCAGGCGTTGGCCGTTTAGAGCATGAGCATTAGTCTCTTTCAGTTTCTAATTAAATATAAATAAAACTGGCAATACTTTTATTTTAAGGTTATTTTTTATTTTATATTTATTATTTTATTTGTAGATTTTTTAAATAGTAACTTTGTTATAGTGATTTTTAACACCTCTAAATAATGACATCTTAAGATTGAATAAACTCATGGTATTTTTTTGGCCTAATCTACTATTTTCTGCGTTGTCTAAACTAATTATCAATTATTAATTACTAACAAAATCTAGTAGTTTTATTATTTTTTCGTATTTTCGTGAGAATATCTTTGTAAATCATTCCACATTTGCTTACGAACACAAAACTGAAGTTTATATTTTAGATTATACTAGTTTATATTAGCATTATAAAAATAACCTAGATATAGTGGCATCATCAAAGCTAATGTTAACCAAACAGGCAAGGGATTCCCTGCGGTGGACACTATATCCGTTTGGACAATGATACGCCTTCGATAATGCAGTGAAATGCCCAGGCCAAGTGAAATTTCACTAGATATAGTGCTTTCTTTCAATTTAGTGATTTAGTGAAAGCGTTTATCAAAATGTCAATTTCTAGTGATTTTCTCGCAGTTAAAACGCAAATATTATTTTTAAATTCGTATGTAATATTTACCGATTTAATTTTCTCGAAAAATATTTGTGTTCATCTTGCTAGGTCAATTTTACTGCTCTCTCGTGGTAAGAACGCAAAAAATAATTCTTAGTTGTCAATAGAGGTATCTAAAACTGTTCTGTTTAGGGTATTTACAGTTCTAATGCCAGTTTAGACGATGCATTATCTGAACCTGCACGTGAGTGGATGGCAACTATATATTTATTATCAAATATATGTAAAGTTGGACAGAAAACCGTTAATTCGTCAATCGTTAATTAACGAAGTTAACATATTGCTTAACTTATTAACTTTTAAGTTAATTTCAAAAACTATTAACGGTCTTATTAACTTCCGATAAATTCAACTTCCGTTAACTTAAGTCCGTTACAGAGTACGGCGATGTGCGACGCGATCGTCGCATGTGTTGATTAGCAAAAACTGCGTCTTAATAACTAATATAGTTCGAATACTTTGGTCCATAGGTCACGGCAAGCGTAAATCGGGACTGTCAATGACGACGCTTATCTATTTTCTATTCTCTATAGCACGAGTCACACTAGGCTGGTTGCCAGCTGCTGCTGACCAGCAAGCCGGTCACACTGTCGGTTGCAACTCGCCAGTTTGCTATTCGATATTCAGCAAGCAAGTCTTCTAAAGGTTATTGTACGATACCTCTTTCACATTCCGATTCAAATAATCTTTTGACGTAACGTCCCACAAACATGGATAATTTTGAAATATATTTAAAAACGAAATAATTTCTTTCCCATTCCACTGTAATTCATTCATTGTAACAATATATATAACAATTATAACAAAAAACAAAAGACCACGTGGTAGGCACAATAGCTGGGTATTCGATGCTGATAGTGGCAATAGTGGTCAGATTGCGCTGCCGGCTGGTATCAGTGGTCACATGATCTATTAGTCGCCGCTGCCTGCTGCCAAAAGTTGAGCATGTCCAACTTCGCCAGCCGCTGACGAATACTCACCGGCTGGCGACGCCAGCGTCGAATTTTGTGGTCACAGCAAGCTGATTGACTGCTGACAGTAGCGGCTACTAAATTTTTGGCTGGCAACCAGCCTAGTGTGACCCGTGCTTATGGCCAGCACCAGCGAGCCGGTGACACAGTTGTTTTTATTTAGCCTGTTTACAGTTTAAATATTTAGAAATCGTATTGGGTGTTGTTAGAGTCCATACCTCCAGTATTAAAAAGTTTTATAGACAAAAGGAGAATCTTGGAAGTGTTTTGCAGTACAGTGATTTATGATTTTGTTGTTCTGATAACCTAACTTTACGGTTTTACCTTTTACTTCTATTACTATTCCTTTTCCACAGGAAAAGATATTTTTCCGGCTAAAAGATCATCCCTTGCTGATGAAAATGTTAACATGTTGGTATTTATGAAGGGGAACATGCACCTTATACAAGATGTAGATAATTAAGGCTGTAATAAACCTCAGATTGACTGCTCGATTTGTGTTGGTTTACCTTCTATACGCAGCCTACCCTACTTAGAATCCTTGACTACTTGGCTAACTAGTTAACCATTAAAGTAAAGCAATATACCGGGTGACAATGAGACTAGGGCCGTGCTTATATATTCTTTATTTATCTATCGATTTGGATAAAATTTTATACCAAGATACTAGACATAATTTCTGATTGGCCGATAGATATAGTCAAAATGGCTGACTTCCGGTTTTACCGGAAATGATACTAACTGTGTTTTTTTTAAATGGAACACCCTGTATATTTTATATTTTTCTGCATCTACGAGTGATATTACATATAATAGTCTTGCCAAATTTCAATTTTTTTAAACAAAAAATTATTTTTTTAAATTAATTTTCAGTTTCAGATAAAGATCAAGATCGTTAGATTGGTAATTACATTTTCCATTTAAAAAATCAAAGTTGGTGTCATTTCCGGTAAAACAGGAAGTCAGCCATTTTGACTATATCTATCGGCTAATCAGAAATTATGTCTAGTATGTTCGTATAAAATTTCATCCAAATCGATTCAAAAATAAATAAGATATAAGCATGGCCCTAGTCTCATTGTCACCCGGTATACAATATATTCCAGTCCAGTCCAATTCGATAATTAACTGTAATGGGTAACTTTAACTTACGTTAAAATTTAAAAAAAAACTAAGGCTTTAACGATTAAAGAACTTAACTTTTTGAGTAGTGGAATAACGATTAACGAAGTTAAATTTTAGATTAACTTTGCCCACATGTGAATCAATGGTAGTAACAGCTTATTTTGTGAAATACGGTATGCAGTTTTTCCGCCAATCTTTTAATTTCAAATGTAGTAAAAATTTTAGCAGCATTTAGAAACTTTTAAGATTTTAACTTGGCAACACTGGTTGTGATAGATAAGGTAATGTTTTAGAATTTCGAGATTGTACCAAGATAATTCAAAAAGCCGCGTGACGCAGTTGGTAAAGCGCTAGGCTTGCATTAATCAAGTTCTCGGTTCAAATCTCGCGGAGGCCGGAATTTTTCCGCAACCTTGGTGATTGTAATCGGGCTCGGTGAGACCATGTACCAAATTAACTGTGCTCTACTTAGAACCACAGACCTAAGAGACAGAGTAACAATGTCAACACATCACGAAGACACACACCGCACACAATGGTTGCTGCGCAAACACAAAAGGCTCGCTCCAACTCTGAAACCCGAATCCGGGCAAGTTGAGCATTGTACCGGCAGATGCTAGCTTACGACGCACCAGCCTCTACAACGCAAGGTAAATTAAGTTACAGATAATAGATACATACCAAGATAATTCACATTAACAGCCAGCAGGGGATACAGAAGCAGCAAAATGTACAATTTAAATACATTCATTAATATCTAACTGCTTGCTAGAATTATATTGTCCCCAGTATGGGACAAATTTTACACACGCGTTACAAAATGTGTGCATTTTTGCACCACAAATTACTTTTAAAAAGAAAAAGCTTCACGTTACACCTTTCCTCGATTGATAGAAAATAGACGAAATCTATTTGCTGATTATTATATTCGATAAGAAGTTCCCGTCGTGTTCATATTGCGTCATTTTTGACAATAGTACATCTGCACAGTGCATTGAAAGAGATATCAACAAAACACTGAAGGTGGATGTTACTCCCACAAAATTTGCCATAAATGTATCAGTTAGACCATTTTAACCAATTCAAGTAAGCAAAAAAAGCCAGAGAAAATGGACACGAAAAGTACTAGGAGGGACGATGGAAAACAGCTAAGAGAATAGTCAGCAAAGAACGGATTAGGTGGGCAATTAGCCTTTTCAGTCCTTTCAAATCTGCTGGAAACGACGGCATACAACCCGTAATGCTGCAGAAAGGGATAGATATACTGATGAATTAAGTAACAAACGACTTCCGGGATTGGACCGCGTCATGATTGAGATCGAAGAACTCAACGTTTCGTCCACTTTCGTAAGGACTTCATCAGGAGAAAAAAGCAAAAGAGCACGGTAACTTAACGTGTTAAGCACGCCAGAGGCGAAACTCTTTGCAAAGGAAGGGATAGAAGAGCACGGTAACTCAACGTGTGAACCACGTCAGAGGCGAAACTCGACTAACTATCGGAAGGAAAAAGGCGAAAATTTATAGGGAAGCGCAGCCGAGGTTCAGCAAATGCCGTCGCGGTACAGTGGAGGTGGGCGGGGCTTAGAAATTGGAACTTTCCACATAAAAGGAAGGAGAAAGCCTTCGTCCCGATTGAGATTGTTAGGGTGTTTGTAAATCTCAATGGCTTCGCGAATCTTTCTGCTAAAGAAGAATGGGGATTTGCAGATGATGGAAATTTCATCAAAAAGGATCTTATGACCAGTATCGCGTTGGTGTTCGGCGATGGCTGATGATGAAACGAGACCCGACCTGAGACAGTGCTGATGCTGAGAGATGCGAATTTTCACTGAACAACCTGTTTCACCAATGGATACAGCATTACAAGAGCAAGAGACTCTATAATTACCTTTAGATTACATAGTGTTTAATTTATCTTTAGATGAAGGAAGAACCTGTGAGATTTTGCTCGGGGGTTTGAATACTGTTTTAATGTTTTGTTTTCGAAGAGACTTTCCTATGCAGTCGGTGACTTGGTGGATATAGGGAAGAAAGACTATTGCTGTAGGAGGATCGGGTTTTGGACGTTTGGGTGGCCGTGGATGAAGATGGCGATTGATGGCAGACTGTATATCCCTAGCACGGTAACCGTTATTCCTAAGAGCTTTCCGAATGACAATGGCCGTGAAAGCCTCAGAAATCATCTGATATACTGATGAACACGCTCAAAGACACGTTCCAAGCAAGTCTTGCTCTGGGCTACATTCCCCAAGCGTGGATAGTGACTAAAGTAGTATTTATCCCTGGTAAGAGCACCTATGCAGAAGCTAAATCTTACAGATCTATCAGCCTAACGACATTCCTCCTTAAAACGATGGAAAGGTTAGTAGACAGATACTGGAGAGAAGAAATCCTAACTGCACTCCCGATTCACAAATATCAACATGCTTACCAAACAGGAAAGTCATGTGAAACCGTACTACACCAACTAGTGGAAACATTGAGAGAACCCCGAAGTACAAGGAGTACGCAGTCGGGACATTTCTAGACATATAAGGCGCCTTCGACAACACCTATTACTCCATTGAAAGAGCAATGACAAACCATCAGATCGATAACACCACGATAAGATGGACTATGGTAATGCTCATTATTAGAGTTGTAAAAGTCAAGTTATTCGACAAGGAAAAGACAGTGTAGGCGACAAGGGGATGTCCACAAGGAAGAGTTCTTTCTCTACTCCTGTGGTGCTTCACAGTTGATGAACTGCTGATCCAACTCAATAACAAAGGCTACTACACTCAAGGATACGCTGATGACATTGTCATACGGATTCAAGGTAATACTAAAGAACCGTAGACAATAGAATGAAAACGGCACTAAAGAAAACCGAAGAGTGGTGTCACTCTCGTCGCTTTCGCCCGTCGAAAGAACATCACCAACAGAATCAACATAAAACTGTTTGAGACAAATGTCAACTGGGAGAACGACGTTAAGTACTTAGCACTAACCATTGACTCCAAACTAAACATTAGTTATTGGAAAAAGAGCTATATGCACTGCGTGGGGACTCAAACTGGAACTTACCCTCTGGCTGTACAAAACCTTGGTCCGACCAATAATTTTATATGAAATAATCGCCTGGTGGCCCAAAATAAAACAAGCAACTGCGATCTACAAAATCAGCAGAAATCTTTTATTTTGCAAATATTGTGGAGTTCCTGAGGTGGCAACAAAAAAGTTCCACGTTACCCAACATCTCCAAAAAAAACAAAAATCTAAAGAAACGGGAATAAACAGCATCAAGTATTAATTTCTGCATTGCCAAAGCCTGGAACTAAATGTTCCGAATTCGGTGAAAAACTATGCAACGCTTTGATTTGTGCGGATATACCGTTGGCTAAATTAAAAAACGAAGTGCTCCGCAATTTTTTGGAAAAGTACACGAAACAGAATATTCCAAACCAAAATTGTGTTGCTTCATAAAAATTGTTTTAACCCTAAGGATGTCTGCCTTGTCTTTACTCACGCCATATTTTCTACCGAGGCGCGATGAGGACGTGGAGGATTGAGAGAGCACTTCCTGTTACGGCAGGTCACATCGTGCCAGGGATTCAGTTCAAGTTCGCAATGCAAAGGTTTATATGGGAGAGGCTAGATCATAGATTCGGTTGCAGCGTCAACGTCTTCTTCTTCCTGCTCCGCCGATAAAGATCCAAGGAGCGTCAAGTAAGTCCCTCATGGCCACGTGAGACGAGGTGAAGAACACCAGGCCAACGTCGAGACGAAGGTTGACGGAGCGGTATGTGGCCGTTCGTACACTGGTAAATGCATTCTTCGGAATCCTGGAAAGAACCGGAAAGTTTAGTTGGGTCTTTTCTTAATGTTTTTAGGTCTAAATTGCTATTAAAAATTGTCAGACTTCTCCACAAAACCCATATTTACATTTCTTTGCCATACGGACTTTCGACTATTAGTGCTATGAATGAACAGGGTTCAGAAATGTGTCTCCACTCTCTTTTTAGATTAGAGGATAGAATATATTATAAGACATTTTCCATATAAACGGAACGATTACAATGTTACGGTGTTACGGTGTTTGAGACTTTTTATTCCTCAAAATATAGACAAAATAAAATTTTCTGGAAAACTATATTTTTCGGAAAACATCGTAATGTTTTTTTTAATATACTTCCTGAGAGCTCCTCAAAATGATAGCGACATTTCCAAGGATAGTGTACTATTTGAGAAATATACCAAGAATCTGATACTGCACGCCCCATATATGGAATATTTCATTGAGTAACAAACGATTTTATTGGTGGATTTTAATACACATGAGTCCTCCGAACAAAATGAAGAAATTTAAAATTGTTTTTTTATAAGTCGTATTTTTGATAATATATTTTTCTACAATCATCTTTCCATACGTTGGAGTAGATGCAGTAGTTGTGATCTCTGGCTGGTGCAACAGAACCTTAGTAATTATTACATCACCATAACATAAAACATATGTTTAGTTTATGGATGTGCCATACACGTATTTTTAATAATTATGTAGATGGTAGATATTTTCTTCTACTGGCGGTGGGATGGAAAAAGAAAACGCAAAAAACTACTTTACTGTTCAAATAAAAACTGAGAAAATGAGTACAACCATTGGTTTCATGCGAAATTTTACCCAATCAGAGACAATTACGGTATTAAATTCAGTCTCCATTAAAACATTCTCGACAGTTCAAACAGGCAATTTTTCTTCTTCGTTCTGGCTCATTATCACTACTGACGCCTATTGCTTTTGCACGGTTCTTCAGGAGGAATTTGTTGTTGCTATTTTCGTTTGAATGAATACATTTTCTAGCTTCTTTTTTATTTTTTAAACTTATATCTTCTTTTTTCTTCTCTTTCATTCTTATTTTTCGTGCAGAGCCTGTTTGTAAAGGGTTGACATTAAAATCTCACTCTTGTCATTCTTTCTCTTTTGAACTTCGCTTCTCTTATGGTTCTATGGTATTGGAGAAATCATTGTTTTAATGCCTTCAACTTCTTTCGGAGAAGTAGAAGACATCATTGTCGCAAGTGTTTTATTACCTTCAACTAGTTTTGAAGAAGTAAATGTAGCCATTTGATGATTCAATATTCGAAATTCTAGTGCCCGTAGGTACCAGAATTTAATACAATAAGTATTTTATCAAGAGTTTTTAATATGTCCGATGTTTTCGTGCAGACCGTCAACGAGTGTACACGTATCGCGGAGTGTGTCCTATACACAATGCCATAAACTACCATGAGCAATAAAAGATATCATCAAGGGCGAATTTACTACATCATATAAAGGGTCATTCCTCAGAATTAATCTATCTACGCCAGACGATTATCGTCTTTTAACACAATACTAAGACAAAGATAACATAAAATATCACACTTTCAAAAACCTTAAAAACACTCATCTCTCTGTAGTTATCAGAGGTCTCCCACCATTTATAACAGAAGAAGAAATAAAGCAAGAGCTTTGCTCGAAGGAATATACAGTTCTAAAAGTTGTACGCATGTTGAACAAGGACAAAAAACTCATGCCACTCAATGTTGTAAAACTTAAAAAGACAGCACAGAAGCTGATATATTCCACCTATCCTGTCCAGTCCCGACTTGAGTCTTTGTATTTCCCTGATCCCACATCCTCTCCAAACGTTTAAATTGTGACAGCGTCTCTCTGTCTCTTAAACGTCGTCTCCAGAACCTGACGTGACCTGACCTAGGCGTTTAAATTGTGACAGCGTCTCTCTGCCTCTTAAACGTCTCCGCCAGAACCCCATCCTAAGCGTTTAAACTGTAGCAGCGTCTCTCTGCCTCTTAAACGTATTTCCTGATCATTATAAGCCCCATTACCGTAATCTACGAGAATATTATCATTCCAATATTAACTGCACATCTATGAATCTTATTGTACGCTCCGCCTGAAAACGGCGCGAATAAATTAACTGTGTCAATTAAATTACCTGTAGGGACAAGCAAATACGTCCCACACCGCCTTCCTGCAGAACTAAAGGCGAAACTGTCAAACCAATTTGCTGGCGAAAATCAAGACAATTTCACCTGGATAATTACGCGGCGCATTCACGCCGAGAACAGCGCATTGTCTTCCAGAAGCACGATCACCAGCGGTGTCGACTCTCTCATACTCCAGGAGACACAGGTATCTGCTAGATCCCTTTATTTTGTGCATAAGTTCACAGCCCGGCAAACGTAAACAAACCTCGGCACCACAAGGTCACGCTTTAGGGTATGCGTCTCACAGGGCAAAAACCTATACTTGGCACGACGTCGGCTGCAACCTCCGTACCGGCTCACCTGCTGAATAACCGCCTTCCGTGTTCACCTGCTAAATAACCGCCTTCCGTACACACCTGCTAAAGGGGTTGCCGTTTACCAGTAAACCAGAGCAACACGACCACAGAAGAACATTTTCTTTTGTTAATATACATTTCAATTTATTTAAACCTACTGATTGATTTGTAATATCTAGCTAACAACATTATATTGATGGTAATTATATGGTGGTTTCCTTACCCTATATATTTGAGTTTGAGTGAACATATTTCTCTGATTTGAGCTAACCGAGGTAGAAATTAATAAACGTTGGAACCCTTCCGAAATTAATGGAAGTCATATCAAACCAGATTTAAAACGTTAAATTACCAGAATTAATTACCAGGACTAAAGTTAAATTCGGGAGAGCGAAACATTACAATATACCACAATACAATCGCTGCCAGAGCTATGACATTACGAAAAATTATTGTCGTTTGGATCCTCGATGCGTCAAGTGCACAGGCAATCATCATTTCAAAGACTGCCAAAAAAAAACGGAGACAAACCACAATGTGTAAATTGTGGCGGGGGTCACCCCGCGAGCTACAAAGGGTGCTCTTACTTTGCTACAACTAATCAACCTAAACATGTCAAACCAACAACCTACCAATGAGACTCCTGAAACACAACTATTTAACACAACCAGCAATCATATTACTTATGCAAACCGTATACGTCAACCCAACAACCCACAACAGGACAGTTCACAAGTTAATGCAAATAACAACTCCGATAACTCAACAATTAGTAGTATAATAAAAATGATCATAGACATAATGACACCCCACATGGACCAAATAAAGTCATTTATTTCTTCGCTAATAACAGCCTTGCTTCTTAATGGCAGCAAATAACTTACTTAATATCTGAAACCTAACAATAGCTAAAACTTTTAACGGCATCAAACTCCAAAGATCAACGTTTTTTGTTTTTCTAGTAAGGAACTCTATAGATATCGCGTGCTTGTCAGAAACCCATCTGCTTAACAACGAAACCTTTCGTATACCAGGGTACAATGTTATCAGAAACGATAGAGCAGGGCATATTGCCTCTGGCGGAGTTGCAATTATAGCCAAACGGCATTTATTACTTACTGAACTGTAATTCTTAAATCTAACCAGTATTGAAGCCACTTCTACCAAACTGATATTTAATGACAAAGGCACGCTCACCATAATTTGCGCTTCTAAACGAAACGAAACAAAAGATTAGCAGAAGAAGACAGCATTACTCTGTTTTAAACCCACCATAGCCGTAGGAGGCTTTAATTGTAAAGCCCAACATGGGGCTGGAGGGTGAACAACCCGAACGGACAACGGTTCATAGCCCACACCATACAGCACGGAATACAAGTTACTGCTCCCAGTGAACCGACGTATCAACCTAATCAAAATAATCGGCAACCAAATATTTTCCACATAATACATTCATACATACATAATCCTGAACCTTTCTACCGTGAGGTGCAAGGCTTGAATTCGATTGGGTTGTTGTCGCTCTTCGTCGATTGGTATTTTTTTACACCACTTCTTTCACTCTTTTCGATCTTGCGCTATTTGTCTCACTGTATGCCATTCTAGCGCTCTCTGTTCCGCTGCTACTTTTACCCCTTCTGTCCATGTCTTCTTCGGTCTTCCCACTCGGTCTTGCTTCCAGTACTTGCTTCACCATTCTATCTTCTCCCATTCTGTGTACATGTCCCTACCATCCTAGTTGCCTTTCTTGGACTACTTCTTCCGCTGCCTTTACGATCAGTTGTTCACTGTATTCTATGTTCCTAATCCTGTCTTATTTAGTTTTTCTTCCTATTATTCTCCTGAACCTCATTTATGTGCTGGTCAGTCTGCTCTTCTGTTTATTTGTGACCGTCAACAATTTGCTGCCGTAAACTAATGCCGGCTACACCAATTTTTCACTACCTCTACCTTCGTCTCTTTTGGTATTTCGGTTTTTCAAAGAAAGGTGTTTTTATCATGTTAAAGGTTCTTCCTACCACTGCTGTGCGCTAGCTTAATTCGTCGTCCATCTTCCTATCGCTACTAATATATGTCCCCAGATATTTGAATTTGTTCACTTGCTCTATTTCTTTCTTTTCTATTGCAATATTGTGCCTTCTTTTCCCTGCTGCTATTATCATTGTCTTTGTGTTTTCTATGTTAATTTTCATGTTCGCTTTTTGCATTCCTGTGTTATATATATTCAGGTTGTGTTGTACTTCTCTCTCTTTGATCTTGCTATTATCACCATATCGTCTGCATATAGGAGTTCCGACATTTATACCGTTTCCATTTTCCACCTCCCTACTTTATTTTTTTTTTCACCTTCTTTGACTACCTCATTCATAATTAGTGCAAATAATATCGGGTTCAGCACACAGCTCTGTCTTAGGCCTCTCGATATTTCAAATTCTTTTGACCCTCATTTCTTATTCTCATTAGATTTGTTGCCTTTTATATAATATTTTAACCATCTACCTCCCCCCTTTATCTTTTGTTGTTTTCTAGTTCTTTCCTTTAATTCTGTCGAACGCTTTCTCTAGGTCTATGAAACATATGTGAATTTCACTTACTTTGCTTATTGCCTTTTCGGTATTTGCCTTAGTATGAAAACGTTGTCTTATATTCCTCTCCCTTTTCTAAAACCACAAAACTATCTTCTATTTTATCTTCTAGTTTTTCCCTTAATCTTGTTTCCCATATTCTTGCCCATATCTTTCCTGTTATGCTTAATAGTGTAACTACTCTATAATTATTACACTCTCTTCTATCGCATTTTTTGTATAGTGGCACCATAGCGGCAAGAGACTTTAATTGTAAAAGCCCAACAACCAGAACGGAGAACGGATCTTAGCCTACACTATACAGCACGGAATACAAGTTACTGTTCCAAGTGAACCGACGTATCAACCTTATCAAGATAATCGGCAACCAGATATTCTCGACATAATACTGCAGAAAAGCTTAAGGCCAGTATTTCAAAATGTTATCACTGAACTCGACTCGCATCATCTCCCCATGCTCATCTCCTTCGTAAGAACATCCGCACATCAAACTAGCCCCCAAAGGCTAATCAACTGCCGAATTGATTGCGAGGTATTCCAAGGGCAACTAGGTAGCAAATTTCAACCTTCCTTAATTTTTTCCACCAATGAGGAGGTAGACCACTACCTAACCAATTTTACAGAAAACATCAAATCGACTCTAAAAACAAAGTGCGCGATCTTAATCTATTAATCGATACTAAAACCGATAATTGCTTATGGGTGCCCTGTATGGAGTGCTGCTAGCAAAACTAGTTTAAAAAACTACAAGTGCTGCAAAATACAGTTCTGCGAATCGCAGTGAATGCTCCCTGGTTCATCCGCAAATTCATCAAGACTTAGAAATACCTACTATAGAAGAATATATACGGAAAACAACAAACAATTTCTTCACAAACACTAATAAGTGCGCTAGTGCTGTTACCTAGATACTCCCTCGGTGAAAGACATTTGCACACAATACTACCACGCCAACTTCCTCAAGGCATCTGGATTTCTTCAAGTGAATCCGACAACGCATAGTACGCTAGCTACAGAGAAATCTCACAGTGAGATGTCCTCATTCTAACAATCCAGCAACACCATATTCTTTATCCAACCTAACCATGTATAACATCCAGTTTGCTGATCCGGTTATTGAAGAAGAAAGAAAATTAATATGTCAGAAATGAATCATCCGGTTCTCCTACAAAACATGTTGACATATGAACTTAAGCATTATATAACTTACAGAAAGAAAACTTACCTGTAAAATCAGTAAAAGGCACTAGAAATATTGGCAAATCAAAACAGAAAATCGATAAAACGCACAAACCGCTGTAAGGCATAATGTCATATACCTCCTTCTATTGAAAAATTCCATTGTTATTTTGTTATTAAAATTATTATTGATATATAATAATCTGGCAACAGTGGAAACCATATACTGCTCCCTTTTTCTCAAAATATATCTCAAACATTGACTTTGTTTCGTGAATAAAACTAAACAAGCATTCAATTTTTTAAAAGAAAAAACTAAGTTTTGTTGGTTAAATAACATACTTATTTCAAACAAATAAATTTTAAAAATTTGTTACGTGCTATTTTTACATTAATTGAAAATTAAGTTGATGTCCAAAAATTGTCTTGAGTTGCCAGCAATTCCTTACTGTATGCTTGCTTGCCTAGCCGCATTTTTCATTTTCTGTATGTATTTTGGAAAATCCTTAAGGCTCTAGGGAATTCTAGGTGATTTGAAAAATAGATTGTCAGTGTGATTTCCGGCGACCATTTTATGGCCCTGATCGTGTGATATTGTCCTTCTGGTGCTGTAGATGTGATTTTGGAAGTTTACTTGAAACAGCTCCTGCCACTTCTGGCCACCTTCGAGCTTTGGTAGCTTTCTATCTTTTCGTTCTGAATATTATCTACAATTCTGCGTAATTTCAGGCCTTTGAGTACATCTTAGTACCTCGCTCTGCACATATCTCCTCCGGGACACCTCGTAGAACACCTGGAGAACCAACTCGTAGGCAGTTCTGAGCCTCTCGATTACTTTAACTGCTCCCAAGGCTAAGCTATATGGTTTCTTCTGCGTGCAACAACTGAAGAAAAGCCTGCCCTACCCAACCTTGCCGATTTGTCTGGAAGGCTTCTCCGGAGGAACCCTAAGACGGAAACCCTGCGTAACTTCTTCAGAAACGTTGGCTCTGCTATACATCCACCAGGTATCTTTGTGATATTAAGCTCACGTGTTTCGAATCGTATAAACTCTCAAGCTGTAAAAATATTATTGGTGTAGTTGCTATTATATGTGAGCGTTACTATCTACGGTTTGAGCTGTTAAATATCTGGTCGATGGTAGAGAAATTTCAGGAAAACTGTCGCCACAATGTATTTACTTTGAGCTGTAAGGATTAACGTAGTTCTCATGTTATACATTAGAGTGGCAGCATTGTCCACTATATTTGGCCGCAATCAACTACCTAAAGACACGTTCCACCACGTGTTGATTTAGAACTAATGTTTATGCGAGGGAATACTGGAGCGAATTGAAAATTATTTATAATCGCTTAAACACACACAACTTAAAGTGTGACTCTCCCTTTATCCGCTTTGGCTGGTTTTTTATATCACTCATGACAATTCGGTTACGTGTATCCGTACAGTATTTCGAGGAATACATGTGATACTTTTCACTCAATTTATTAAAATTTCATATCACGAATAGAACTGTGTACATATAACAACAATGATAGCTTTCACAACATTTAAAACTAAGTGAAACTTAAAAATAATACCTCTAAGGCTTAGAATTTAAACAAGATTCTTACGAATCGACTAAAATCTACAGAATTGAGCTCATCCATTTTATAATCTGTATTCTAATTCATATGAGTGTAATATTGCAGATTCGCTTTTGCCCCTTGAGCATTATGCAGATATTGTATATATAGCGTAGATCAACAATTAGGTTACATCAATTTCTGGCGTTTTCTTTTATTTAATGTTTCAGGAATCAGCTATGCGGTTTAGAGATTTACACCAACACCTGTAGGTTTTCTGGTTTGAACCGTCTCGAACCAATGGCGCTTCTAGACAACTCACCCCAATCCTGCTCAGGAACTAGTTGACAAACTTTGTTAAACCCGAGAAAATTCCTGGACCACCGTGTTGCGACATAGTAAAGCAATACTGATTATTGCCATTTTTTGTGTGCAGAAATTTTCCGTGTAACAAATGTCTTCCAAACTCTTTTTAGAGCATGACTTTATGTCAGCATTCTTCTATTAATAATAATTCATGATTTTTCTATATGAACTTTAATGTAGATTTCAGCTTTAAGTTGAATACAAACTAGTGTGCTCTTAATTTGAATTTTTTGTTTGCATTTTGAAAGCAAACGTGATATAGGGATATTTTTCTTGATATATATTATATTTATTAATTAAATAAATAAAAACACATTTCTTTCTTCAAGAGGGAAGAAGCGCTGTTTATCCACATTTTACATTTTCAAAATATGGAAAACCTCCCAGGAAGCGGCTGGCAAGGGTCCTAGGGAAGCAAGTCCAGGCGACTCTCCAAAGAGTGGCCAGGGCCAGCAACCTAGGGGCCCATGTAAGCTGCAGAGACAGCCCTCGGGAAAAATAAGAGGTCCGGAGGCGAGGAGAGCAAAAGGGGCTGCTGCACGCAAACCCATAGAGCTCATCACGCACTCCATGGGACGAGTCAGGGTAACGGAAGGCCAACCAGGTCCTTCAGGTACCCGACCGACCATTAGGAGACCGAGGAGTGATGACACTCCTCCAGAGGCAGTGAAAAAAAGGCCAAAAAGCTTACCGAAGCAAGTAGGGAAAGCCAAGGCTTCTCATCCTTTGAGAAAAACCACGGCTAAGTCCCAGCGAGCAACGGAGCCGAAGCCGCCTAATAGGGAGAACCAGGTTGTAATCAGGTCTGACCGACCAGATGGCCAGGTTCTCCCAAAGGAAGCTGAGGCAATTAGAGCGAACATAGTTGCCGAGATGTTCAGTGCCATGGCAGGCCCCGAAGGGGGTCCCCAGGGGCCAGAACTCCGGTTTAGGAACTCAGGACTAGTGGAACCAGGCTGGTTCTTAGTCACTGCCCAGGACGACACCTCAGCAAGATGGCTGGAGGGCTGGACACCTCTCAGTGCCGAGGGAGTCACCTTTACCCCAACAAGGGCATCGGAGGCACCATGGCCAGAGAAGGTGGGTTTCTGGCTCAGAAGCCAAGAGGAGGTTGACCTGGAAAAGCTGAGGCAGATGCTTTCCATGCAGAACCGCTCACTAAGAGTGGAGCAATGGAGGCATGTTCAGACGACAGGAGGACCAGGAGGGTGGTTCTTGACCTTCATGGTCAGCGGAGATACTGTCCGCACTCTGGAGGAGTCTGGGTGGCAGCTCTACTACCAGTTGGTTACTCTCGCAGTGCGAAGGGTGCCGACGTGGAGTGGAGCAGTCCGCCAGGACTCTTCTGAGGCCGGCGTGTCAAAGCAGGCCAAGAAGGACAACTGAAAGAACCACAGCCCCAGCACCATTAACCCTAGTAGCACAGATTGTTGGGCCAACATCGGAATATAGTTGGCATGGTTGGTAAATGGTTGGTAGATTTGCCAACTAATATCCTACGTTGGGCCAACGTTGGTATAAAATGAAATATTTGTTGAATTTGTCAACAATAATCATATGTTGGCCCAACGTTGGTATTTCATCAGCGTGCTAGGAAGATAGTTGTTGCATTTATTAACAATAACTGTGCGTTGGCCCAACTGTAATATTTTGTTGGGAATTTTAGTTATTTATAACAAGGAAGTTGGCAATTTATT
Source organism: Agriotes lineatus (assembly GCA_940337035.1). Classification (NCBI taxonomy): domain Eukaryota; kingdom Metazoa; phylum Arthropoda; class Insecta; order Coleoptera; family Elateridae; genus Agriotes; species Agriotes lineatus. Next base: position 21,709 of record CALNHX010001937.1, read on the forward strand.
AATGCCATCTGTAATTATGGCAATTTTTGGAATGCTTATTAATAAATTTGTCTATTACGTTTATGAACCAGTTTTTGTACAACAGCTGACGCATGCCCCGTGATATTTATGACGTGTTGCGCATTGTGCCATTGCGCGGGCCAAGCAACCGCGATCCCGCTCTTTTTGGGTTTCTGCTTTCCGGTTCCTGTCTTCCTGTGCGCTGCAACGTGGCTGCAACACGCCATTATCTATGCGAGCCCGCGTTGTGTGCTTAAAATTGTGTTTCTTCCTATATATCCAACATTTGGTAAGTAGAATGAACAATAATATGATCTCCATGTACTGTAACTTATTTATAAGTTTGGAAATAACCCACATGAATAAATAGAAAAAGATGTGCAACCTAACCTAACAAATTACCTATCTATAAACAATTTTGGCGATATGAGTATTTCTGTAAATCTTGTACTTTGTAATCACCCTTGTTTCTTACATGTTCAATATTATAACTGTTTATTCCCTAATTTTTAGAAAAATTTACGAACATGTTTCACGTTGTGGAGTTCGGAAACAACTCAGGAGGAGGGCTTGGACTTGTCCGAGATGAGTGGTTAACACCGAGGAAACAAGAGAGTTTTTGGCCTCCGTATAAATTAGCTTCTCAATATAATAAATGTTTGGTTAATGGAGATCCTGCATGTGAAACGTGGCCGGTGTACGCTGTAAAGCGAATATTTTATAGTACTGGTCAGTATACGAACGTTACGTAGTAATCTTGCAGTTTCGGGACCTATATTAACACACATGTCCCAAAGTAGCACAAGTTGAAGAATACACAGTTGTAATATTTCTTTCATACAGGATTGTTTCCTGTGCTCTTTATTTTCAGTATCGTTAATGAAACCTTTAAAAAGCTTATTTTTGTGTCTGCAAATAGTAAAGAAAATTTACAAAAATTTTGTTGAAATTGGTTAAAATACTAGTGGTTTTCAAGAAAAATTGGGAATACAAATTTGTTTCTACAGACAAACAAATCTTTATTTCATATGTAATTTATAATGTTTACCTATCATACTAGTATATTAATTGATAATAATTACTCTATTTTAAGGTATGTTATTACAAAATAACGCCCAAGGGAAATTATTTTTTTATGTCTAGGGACATTATGAAAGAATAAACACTATTTGTTTCCATGGATACAACTTTTATTTCGAAAATTACAAGTGCTAACCAGAAAAATTATTTAAAAATTACTTTGATTTGAATTAGATAAGAAAACTGGTATGACATACAACGTTGAAGGCATTATGAGCTAAGCGCTCGCAATTGTTGTACACATCAGGTCAAAGGCCCTTGGTTTGTAGACTAACGATTTTGGGCGCTTATTTTGCTCATAATGCCCTTGACACTTTAATAACTATTGGCACCCCACTCTACAACCTTAATTCTACTTTAAACTAGATAATGCAATAGCAATATCAAGTTTTCAAATCTATAAACCGTGCCTAAACTAATAATTATATTTGTATTTTGAAATGCGATTTATATTTGTAGCATTTCAACATCAAACGACGTGAATTTACCATTAATTTTGTCTTTGCATTTTCAGAAAATATTTTAAAAGCAAGAGAAAAGCTAAAGGAGGCTGAAAGTGAATCAGAACTAGTTTCTGCATCGGAAGAAACGAAGGTGAGAAAAAGGAAAGCGAAGAGAAGAATTTTGTACAGCAGTGATGATGATAGTGGGGATGAAATAGGGCTTCCAAAAAGCAGTGCAATAGAACGAAGCCAAGGTTATGAAAAACGTTCAATTTTGCCATTGCCACCATCCAGCTTCTCTAGTGTAAATTATTCGCCTGATACTGAAATTTCGACACCCGTAGTCAATCATACCTCCACATCACAAGGTGATGACCCTGATGCTAGAAATGAAGTGGTAGAAGAAAGGCCAAAATCATCTGCTTCTGGTATGTGTATTTAGTCAACTAATAAGTACAGACGAGTTGTATATTAATAGAATATTGCTACTGTAATCTGACATGACCGAGCATACACTAGATTAATGTAGTATTTTTAATGTACAATTATTGAATATTCCTATATTCATTATTTTGTGCACATATGGGTGTAGCATTATGTATGTTTTTGGTTTCAGGAAAATCTGTATTACATGGGGGATCTCTCCTGAACACCTCATTACAATCAAATAATTCTGATACCACTTCCGTCTCTTCACAGTCAAATGACAATGGTAAGTGGTGTTGCCAGTAATTTAATATCTACAAGAGCAGTTAGTCCATAGCTTGTATGTTTCTGATACTGAATATTAGAAAAACTGAAAGTTCATAAATATTGACCAATCGTAAAAACAGTCGCAGTTGCTGAAATAATGAAGTCCTGTTTCTGCTATTTGTTAAACATTAACCTTATGTCCATTGTCTATGATCAATTGAATATTTAATAGTATTTAAGGTTCAGATTTAAAGTCGAATTTAATTAGTTAAAGTTTGTGAAACATGTATTTCAAGTGTAGTGGGGTGCTTTCAGGTTTGGCAGTGATAGCACGTCATCTTGCCAAAATTGAAAGGAGAATTGATGAGATTAGTGCGACTCAGAAAATCCTTATAGAGAATTTGACACCAAACTTGACGTCCATTATCCAGCCTTTGCCAGCAGAAATTATACTGCCCTGTGATACTGAGGAACATATTATGCGAATAGAGCAGTGGCTACTTCTGTCTCCAGAAAATGAAATCCAAATGGTTAGTTAACTCGTTCACTTAATTTTAATAAAAAAATTAACGATATTTAATCACAAATACCAAGAAATGTTATTAGTGTATATATTAGTCCAATGATTAACAATTCAAATGTCTATTTGTCTCTGGGTACATGAAATTATCTTTTCAAGATTTGTTTGTGAAAACAATCTTACATTATTTGTATCTAAAATGCCAACAGGAAAATAATTATTAAATTTTATATTGCATATGTTATAAACGGTTTTGACAAAGATTGTTTATAATTATGTGAAAACAATACTATAGAGTACTGTTATATAAAATATGTTTTTTTTAAGATAAAACTGCTAAGCGTCATTGGAGGGAAGAAAGTACAGCAAGTTGTCAGGCGAATTTTGGAAAAGATTTTTACAAACAATTTGGCAAAAGAATACAACTGGACAGGAAAACACAATAAGAAAGCTCTGAAACATCTCAAACTTATGAACATTCTACAAAGTAAGTTACTGGAATGCTTAGGAAGTGTGTAATTTTTTTATGGACCTTTGAAATTTATCTGGGGTCAAGCGCTTAGATACAAAAAAAAAAATTTAGTTGCGTAGGTACTGTAGAGAAAATCATAAAAATGTAGATACAAAAATATCAAAAATTGTGTGAAATATTGTGCATTTAAAAATTTAATTGTGTTGCTAGGTAGAAATGACATTTTTGTATTTAGGAATACAGTACATTTCCTTACAGTGCGTGAAAAAATATTTTGAAAGGAGTGACATTATAAAGAAATATGTGTGTTAATGTTTTGTGTTGTTAAAAATTCGTTACCATTAAATTAAGATTTCTCCATAACAAAATTACATTTGCCCCATTTTAAGGGAGTAGTCTCTGTCTTGTGGTTAATTTTCAATTCCTAATACATGGCTATTTAAAAAAACAGTATTGCATTTTGTAAATTTCATAAAGATACACAGGCAGGTCTTTTAGTGTCCAAATTAATTCTATATCTTTTTAATTTCTTCATATATTTTGGATTAAGTTCAATAACTGTTTTTCTGGCCATACTTATCTCACTTTGCATTATTTAAGTACAAAAAACGGTTAGACTCACTTTTTATTGTTTATATTCTAGGTGCTGTTCGAAAAAACACAACTACAGCAAACGCATCTGATTGTGAAATTCACACAGTTGTTCAGAACTGGTTTCGTTTTGTAAAAGATAGAGATGGCGGACGAGAGCATCGCAGAAGAAGTGCAGCTGGTGCAGGGCCACAACAATGAATATAAAGGCAAGAAAAAAAGATCAAATAATAGCAGTACAGTTAGACATGAGAGACGAGTTATTGCTAAAGCAGTGAAAAGTATATTCAATGAATTTAATGTGGCTTCAGAACTAATTTCAGATGTAAACAAACTTAATGATAATAGTTTAGTATTAAGTTCTAATTTTGTTGAGGATAATGTAATTTGTTCCAACATTTCGGATGACGATTGTAATTCAAATGTTGATCAAGAAGTAACTGTAAGTAGTAGTTTAAGTGATTTAACAGATGCAGAAGATACTACCTCATATCCAATTGCAGATAAGTTAATTTTGTGGGCCAAAAAGTATAATATCCCGAACAATGCCACAACAAATCTCCTCCATATTTTACAACCTCATATCTCAAACCTCCCTCGCGATGCACGAAGTCTTCTTTTAACACCACGTTCAGTAGAAGTTAGAGCATGTTCTGGAGGTTCATTTGTCTACTTTGGTGTAGAGGTAAACGTACTTAAGAAAGCATCATTAGGTTTAACACAAGGAAACTATCCTATTATCGAAAAGTTGAAATTCAGTAGCAATCTTCCTGAAATATTGACTATAACAGTTAATGTAGATGGGCTCCCATTACATAATTCTTCTACAAAATCATTTTGGCCTTTATTGGGAATTTTAGATCAGGCTTTAGACAAATCTCCATTTATTATAGCAATGTATTATGGTGAATCAAAACCAAATAATGCAAATGATTTTTTTATTCCGTTTATGTCTGAATGTGTTGAATTGGAAAAAAGAGGAATAATGTTAGCAGGTAAACTATACGGATTTCGCATAAGTTGTTTTGTGGCGGATGCTCCAGCAAGGGCCTTTTTGAAGTGCATTGTTTCTCACAACTCATTGTATGGTTGTGAAAAATGCCTTCAAGAAGGTATTTATTTGGGAAGAACTACATGGCAGTATGAACCTAACTTAACCCTAAGAAGTGATGCAGCCTTTTGTAATCAGCTGTATGAAGAACACCAGCAGTCCCGTAGTATTCTTAACAATTTGACAATAGGTTTGATTTCACAAGTTCCACTTGATTGGATGCACTTAATATGTCTTGGTGTCGTTAAAAGACTCATTCGGATATGGGTTGATAAGGGACCAAAAAAGGGTAAATTATGCTCATTGCGTATACAACAGTTATCTGAAAGACTACTTTCAATAGCACAATATATACCAATGGAATTTTCTCGTAAACCAAGATCTCTACGATTTTTTAAATTTTGGAAGGCTACTGAATTCCGTGCATTCTTGTTATATTTTGGTCCGGTTGTTTTACAGGGTATATTACCTCAACACTTATTTAAACATTTTCTTATTTTGCATGTTGCTATTTATGTATTGGCTAGCAGTCACTTCAGCAGAGAAGAACCTTGGCGAAATTATGCAAATGAACTAATCCACTATTTTGTTAAAGAGACTGCAGATTGCTATGCCAAAGAACTATTGATATATAATTTCCACAACTTGTTGCATGTAGCTGACGATGTTGCTAACTTTGGTGCATTAGACAATTATTCAGCTTTTCCTTTTGAAAACTTCATGAAAGTAATTAAAAAGATGGTCAGAGGACCAAATAATTCATTGCAACAAGTAGCTAAAAGACTTGGAGAAAAATCTGGTTCTCAAGGGAGAAGTACGTTAAGAAAACATAAAACAATTTATAGTAAGGGTTGCATTAAATCAATGCCTTTAAATGATTATGAACAATGTGTAGTAGCTACAGGTACACCTAATAATTGTTTTATTACTAAAGAAGGCGAAATAATTCTTATTAACTCGATTGAAAAAGATCACGGCAGCCTTCATAAGTTGCAGTGCAAAGTTTTTAAAGGCAAAACAGACTTTTTCACATCGCCCCTCCCAAGTAGTAGATTGCAAATATTTAAAGTTAACAAACTTATAAATGGAGGTATTGTTTCTTCTGCATCTTTGCACAGAAAGTGTGTTCTCATTCCAGATTTTACTGATAAGACAGCATTTATATGTATTCCATTTTGTAACATGAATCTTATTTTCTGAACCTTGGAATGTTGATATACTCACACCCGTATGCATAGTCGTTTGTCAGCGGCTCGCCGGAGTTTCGTTATGAATAGTATGTTGGTGGCACTGTACGTCTATGTCAAATTTGAGGTTCTCAGGTTAGATTTTGTGTCAGTTTCTGTCAAAACTGACGGAAAACCTAACCTGCTAACCTCGAATTTGACATAGACTTACAGTGCCGCCAACATACTATTCATAACGAAACTCCGGCGAGCTGCTGGCGAACGACTATGCATACGGGTGTCAGTGCTTTTTAATGTTGCTGAACATTATTCGTTTTATAAATAATTATATTATTTCGTTTTTCAAATATACTATAACTTGTTTTATAAAAGATTTGTAACTACTGTATTTGTGTTTTGCTTTATGTATAATATATAGCACTTTTATTTACACTTGTTTGTCTTTTCATACCTACCTATTAATACAGAAAGCTGAGTTAGATTATTTGTTGGCTTTTGGTTGTTTCATTGTTGACTCTTGGTTGTTTAATTGTTGGCTTTTGGTTGTTTAATTGTTGGATGCTGGTTGGGAATATTGTTATGTGTATAGTTGGCCCTCAATTGGGAAATCGTTGGTTGGGGTTTGACTGTAAAAGAGGACATTACATACCGTTGGCCAACTGTGGGACACTTCGATAAGCCAACGTTGGCCCAACTATTTTGTGCTACTAGGGAACTCCCCATAATGGATTTACTGCGGGTAAGTCAGATCAATCTTCAGCACAGTAGGGGTGCTACGGCAGAGCTGATGAGCGCCCTAACTGGCAGGAGAGAAATAGTCCTCATTCAAGAACCGTATGTTTACAGGAATAAGGTCAGGGGACTGAGGATGGCCAACTACGATGTAGTGGTTGGCGAGGAAGTAAACGATCGACCCAGGACCTATATCATGGTGTCCAGGGATCTCAGCATGGTACCACTACCGCAGCTGGGAACCAAGGACCTCACTGCAGCGGTTCTGGAGTATCAGGTAGGTGGTAGAAACCATAAGGTAGTAGTAGGAAGCGCCTATTTTCCCTCGGATGACGCGTGTATACCTACGGAGGAATTCGAACGCTTAATATCGTTTGCGAGCGATAAAGGTCTTCCGGTAATTGTCGGATGTGACGCCAATGCACATCATTCGGTGTGGGGGAGCTCAGACATTAACCCTCGGGGCGAAACCCTACTAGAATATTTGGCGTCCACGGATCTTGAGATAATGAACAAAGGTACAGAGCCCACTTTTGTCAATAGCATCCGAAAGAAGGTAATTGACATTACAGTGGCATCTAGGTGTTTTTCAATCAATATTGAAAACTGGAAAGTGACGTCGGATATCGTGACATCTGATCATCGTATGATCAGAATGGAAATGAATTCCGACAAGCCTCTGGAAATTCCCTACCGGAACCCCAGGGCAACAGACTGGGAAAGCTATCGTTCCAGTCTCGTTCGCCAAGGAGGCCAACCAGAGGAAGGTATATGCACAAAAGAACAATTAAGTAAAGACGTAGAGCAACTGGCAAGTAAAATTGTCTCAGCTTATGAGGAGGCTTGTCCTCTCAGGGAGGCTCGAGTTCGTAAGGTACCATGGTGGACCGGCACTCTAGCCGATCGGCGCAAGGAATCCAGGCGTATCTTTAATCGAGCTATCAGAGAAGGGACACAGGCCTCATGGGACACTTTCAAAACGGCCAGGAATGGGTTTAAAAATGAGTTAAGGCGCAGCAAAAGATCTAGCTGGCAGAAATACTGTGCAGAGTTAAACTCAGTATCAGACTCTGCTAGACTGATGAAAATCTTAAGCCGCGAAACTAGTCAAACAGTAAGAGCGCTAAAAAAGGCCGATGGGATGTGGACAACATCCAGAGAGGAGTCGTTACAACATCTCCTGGAAGTCCACTTTCCAGGAGACGGCGCCATCCAGTTAGCACCCATAGCGGAACAGGAACCAGTTCCTAGAGAGAACTGGCAGTTCGCTGAGGGAATTATAACGGAAGGTGCAGTCACATGGGCAGTACAGGAGTTTGATCCCTTTAAGTCGCCGGGGCCAGATGGGATCTTCCCAGCATTGCTTCAGAAAGGCCTGGATATCCTTCTTCCACATATAGTAAGGGTATATAGGGCCAGCGTAGCAATGGGATGGGTCCCAGAACAGTGGAAGGCGGCCAGAGTGGTCTTTATTCCCAAGACGGGAAGGGAGGAGTACACAACTGCCAAATCATTTAGGCCCATCAGTCTTACATCCTTTCTTTTAAAGACCTTGGAAAGGATCATTGATAGGCATCTAACGGAAAGGGTAATAAGAACACACCCATTCCACAGGAATCAGCACGCATACAGACGTGGAAAATCGACCGAAACTGCACTCCACGCTGTCGTGCACAAGGTCGAAAGGGCACTACACTATAAGGAAGTGGCCCTTGCAGTACTTTTTGACATTGAAGGCGCATTTGACAAGGCAAGAACGGCTACAATATGTCAAGCCTTACAGGCCAGGGAAACCCCTCCCGTTCTGGTCAGTTGGGTGAGAACAGCACTGGAGCAAAGAACCGTGACGGCAAACCTAGGGGACTGTTCAGTGAGGGCCAGGGTGACGGGAGGTTGCCCGCAAGGCAGTTGCCTCTCACCTCACCTGTGGTGTCTTATAATGGACGGTCTACTGGGATGCCTAACGGAAGAGGGCTTCTATGCACAAGCATACGCAGACGATGGACTGGTACTTGTTACTGGCAGGTTCCTAAACGTCGTTTGCGATAGAATGCAGGTAGCTTGCAGGATTATTGAAAGATGGTGTGAAGAGAAAGGTCTGTCGGTAAACCCACTAAAGACTGAGATCATTCTCTTCACAAAAAGACGAAAACTTCAGGGTCTGAGGATACCCATTATGTACGGAAGGCCACTTGCATTAGTGCAAGAGGTCAAGTACCTGGGGGTAATCTTCGACAGCAAATTAAGTTGGAGGTCGCATGTCGACAGGACGGTGAAGAAGTCGACAACGACCTTATGGAAGTTGCGCAGAGTTATAGGCAGGAACTGGGGGATAAACCCCAAGATTCTGCACTGGCTCTACACATTGGTAGTAAGGCCAAGAGTTCAGTACGGCTCAGTGGTCTGGTGGCCTAGTGTAGAGCGCCCCAGTATTTCCGTAAGATTGGCAAAGGTCCAACGACTAGCCTGTCTCGGAATTACAGGGGCAATGAGGACAACCCCAACAGCCGCACTGGAGGTAATACTGGGACTCCCGGGCCTCGACACTTGGATAAAGAGAGAGGCCATGGCTACCCACCTCAGAATTCGGGATACGGGGCTATGGAATGACCAGGGAGTTCGCACGGGCCATGCTAGGATCGCCGACATGGCTGCTAGAGAAATACCTCTATCAGCCTACAGGGTAACCGAAGCAGAGGACCGGCTAAGGTTAGAAAAAGGTTTCTCTCTCACTATCCCAACAAGGGAACAGTGGGAGCAAAAAAGGGTTAAGCTCCAGTCGAATGCCTTGATATGCTACACGGATGGTTCTCGAGTGCCGGAAAGGCAATCCTCTGGAGCAGGCATTTATATGGAAGGCCGGGGGGGTGCAAGAAAGCTATGCTTTAGGAAGATTCACCACGGTATTCCAAGCAGAAGTTTATGCCATCCTATCGGTGGCAACAAGGAACGAGGTTAGGATATCCCCAGAGCAAAAAATTTATATTTGCTCCGATAGCCAAGCCGCACTAAAAGCAATCTTCTCGGCCAGGACAAGATCAGCTCTTGTCCAGGAATGTGGAGATGCTTTAGCCGAATAGGCAAGGGAAAAGGACGTCGAGTTCATCTGGGTCCCGGGACACACGGGGGTCCAAGGCAACGAGAAGGCGGACGAACTAGCCAAACTCGGAGCCGGGGAAACTTGTTTTGGACCGGAACCTTTTTTGGGTATAACAAGGCAGCAGGTCTCAGCAGCCCTAACCGGGTGGGCCTACAAGACCAGCGAGGAAAAGTGGAAAGGATGCAGGGGCTGTCGTCAGGCAAAGTACCACATAGTTGGATTTGATTCAAAGAAATCGGTCTGGCTAATGGGAAGGAGCCGAAGAACCACAAATCTTTTGATAGGGATCTTGACAGGCCACTGTAAACTAAAGAGACACCTAACACTGATAGGAGTAGAGGAAGATCCCATTTGCCCCACTTCCTAGAATTTCCTAGATCTTCCCACTCCTCCTGTCTCGCCTGTACTCTCAGGAGTGTCCCCCAGGACTCTTCGAGGGTATCCCGACCAGCTACCTAAACCCCTGAACGTTTGGATTGTTACTTTACTTTCCAACGTTATTTCCTCGAATTCCTGCACGTTTGGATTGTTATTTTACTTTCCAACGTTATTCTCTTGAACTCCTGCACGTTTGGATTGTTGTTATACTTTCCAGCGTCATTTCCCGAGCACCTAACGACCTAGAGAACCGCCCCAGGTCCGACGGCGACGACGTCAGACACCTGGATATAAGCAGAGTATTTCCGAACTCGCTGAGGACTCCCTCCAAAGTTTAGGCACTCGGGAGGCCAAGTCGTGCTCGCCGGTGACGACGCCGTCCGCGAAGCAAATTTCCCGGCACCAGGACGGCGACGCAGACGTAATTAGGCCCGATAATTGCGTCTGAAGCGGCTTTTGCATCTCCGAGGCCGAGGAGCGTGCACCGGGGGTTTCTGCGGAGTAAACCCGAGGCCGCCGCCCATGGGCACGCACCCCTGGAGCTAGGGTAACTCGGCGGCCACCTCCGCCAACGGGAAACGGCGTTTAATTAATCAAAGTCCACTCACCTTTTGCGGCGTGACAGCTGGCAAGTAAATCAAATTAAATACGGCGCCCATCACTCGAACGTTGGGAATTTCACTGCCAGAGCTCCAGACGCCCTAGGTATGCACACAATTTAATTTTACATTGACCACAGTTTTGTTTATTTAACGATTTCAAGACCAAATGTATTGTTGTCGTCCGCCATCACTGGCGGCCTACTAATCTGTCATATTACCTGTTCAGGGCCGGCGTGTTGCCAACGTGACGAGAGGACTGACGTACATACAGGCCGTCCCGCAATAGTGTGCCACTGCTCGACTGCCGACGAACGAACGCCCCGTTAGAAGAGTTATTTTACTTTTATGTCATTACATTCTATTATTTCGTGTTGTTTTAATACAGTTTAATTTAATGTATCCAGTTAAATATTATTATATAATAGTAAGAAGTTATTCTGTGTTTCTATTCCACGTTACTATCTGAGTTTATTATTTGGATCTTGGCTTTTTGAGCTAACCTTGGGCAACCAGTTTTCAGGCTGGTAATTGTAGCATTTAAATTAAATTAAACTAGCCCGTCAGGCTACACATGGAATTGAAAGATTTCTCTAAATCTTTAGTCAGCTAGATCGCGTGACTTGACGCATTTGGTTTCCTAGAAGCGCTGAATTAATCATCCGCATGTGCGTAGAGAAAGTCGTCAAACAAAAGAAGTTTGGTAAACTATAAGCGCAAAGTATTAAAACAATGCCAAAAGTATCAACAAACTAGTGTAATTTGCGGAACTGTTGTTATGATCACACTACCTATATTCAGGGTGTTCCACTGCTTTCAGTTATGTTCAGTTGAACAATATTAGATTGAACTTCAAATATTTCATATTTGTTATTGATATAGATACAGAAGAGGTGAATATTCTCCTGTACTTCATTGATTCTCGGAAAATTCAATACTGTAATAAATCGATGTGGGAGTAAATATTTTGGATTTTTTAATTACTACTGTGGAAAGTGGATTATTTTGATACTAGCGATTGCCATCACATGCAGGCGTCAATAAATTCCAGCACTTCTTCCTTGGTCGATGATAAAAATGAGATGATTTAAATAAGATTGACGATTGTAAATATCTATTGTAGCTGTAAGGAGCCAATTGTAACTGCTATTTTAAGTATGATATATTAATTTAGTTAAGTCTCAAAATTCAACAGCTTTTTTGAAATTTTCTGTGTTTTTTATCGGAAATTACATTTCAAAAACAGACATTAAATGCATACATCAAAATGACAAAAACATTTTAAACAGTAAATATTCGAGCCACTTTTTTACTAATATTTTAAAAATTTAATTTAAAATATTCTTTAAAATAATATTAGAAAATTAAAGCAGTCCCATATACAGTTCACGTTTGAGAAACAAATAAACTTCAAAAATTGTAGATGATTAAGAGAACACCCTGTAAATATTCAACCTACCTCGTGATTTTCTTACCTTCTTCGGTAATTATCGACACGTCACCAGATGTCATATAAACATCCGTCAATTGGAAGAACCATCAGTTCAACATTAACAGCGGTAGCTACTTGTAAGAATATACTGCCGTTGATATCGAGTGTAAATATTAGTGCAACGATGGCTCTGCTATTACTGCGTTTGATTGTTGTATGGAAGATATTAAATATTGCATCGGAACCAGTTACTGGATTCAACCCAGAATTCGACTCTGGCCCAGATGGAAAACCTGATGGAGCAGTAATTGGTCCTTGGAATGGTAACAAGTTTGAAGATGAAGAACCGGCTCCCGTATATTATAGCCTGTCGGCCGAAGACGAAATTCAGTTCAAGCCACTGATAGATCCCAAATTCAAATCTTCTAACAAGTACTCCTTTGCAACTGAAGAAGATTCTGATGTCAAGAAAGAGATTGCAATTTTTGAAGCTTATGGAGATGTTGGAGAAGTGGAGATGCCTCCACTTCAAACAATAACTGAATCCATTGAAAATGCTGATGTAACCACAGCGAAGGATCAAAATACATTCCAGAATGTTGAAGATATGACAGATCGTGGACGCCTGGAAGCTCTTCTAGTCCATATTCTAGTGGTAGCAATCGAAATAATTGTGTTTGTGATTATCGTAATTCTGAAAGTGCGGATGATTAATCGTATTGCACCCGAAACTGCCATCATTTCAAACCCTGTAGTGGTCATACAGGCAACTTCCGATCCAGCGAAAACAAGCGACCATTTGCAAGATGTTGGAGATGTGAAAGACGTTAAAGATCTAAACATTGATAACGACGTTGAAAAGTAGTGAAAATAAAAAAAAATCATCAACAACTATTTCTACGACAAGCGCTTGACATTGTTAAATGAGATGGAGATATTTGTATTCCATGATCCATTTTGTATAACGTATTCGCTTATATTTGTAATATACTACTAGTTTATGTGAATTGGGTTATAATAAAGTCGTTTGCATGCTGTTTTATTTTACTAATATTATTTCAATTTGCTATAGTGTATAAATAACTAAAAATGTTATTCTTTAAAGTTACTTAATCACTGTGCATGAAAATGAGCATTTATAAGAAAGCAATAAAGAGTAATCTAGCGCTATAATTTACAAAAATTAAATTAAGCAAAAATTAGTCAAACTTTGTGCAAAAATAACAAATATATTACACAAAATTCAAATTCCAATTGATATTTTAGATGCAATCAATATTGGTAACAAAAGTAATTTAATAATTTAAATAAATTGAAATCTTAATTTGAACTGAAAGGGGTAGGCTGGCAATTATTTTTAAATTGTAATCTAAATTATTAAAATAATTACGTCGCAAGAATGTTTTTTATTTCTTCCATAATACATCTTGGCTTTTTTAAATGTTGCATTTGGCATACACTGAAATTTTTTGTTGTTGCCTACCGATAAAACTTGTTTTTATCGTAGTGCATCATTGACCACATTTACATACAGTGGCGTCGAAAATGATGATGAGAAAAGCAATCTCCAACACTACCAGTTTTATTATGTTTGTATTACGTTTATTCAAGACAGTTTTTCGGCATGTACGAACACTAACATCGTCTCACTTACCATAGTTATAAACCAATACTGTAAATAGAAATCTAGGGACCTCTAAACTTGAATTGAAACCATTAAATGGTAGGTCTGAATTACAATAAAGTCGAAATCCAATTAAAATTCAAAGCAACTTTTTATTTAGAGATGTTTTATCGGACTTTTTCCACTGTCTCGGGTGTTTATCACAGACGTTTAGGGAGTTTCTGATCTACTCCCGTCCTCAGGTGAATGAACCCTTGGTTAGTTCTATCACTGTGGTTACGACTCTGACACTCTTACTACTAGGCCACCAGCTCGGTCATATATTTCAGTTATAAACTTATAAATATATATACATATATATATTGAGATGGTTTGTTCTAAAAGCTCCACTTTGTGCTTGCTATATACATTGATATGGTTTTTAAAATTTAATGTAAGACTTAAACTGATTAAAATAATTGATGGATTGTAATTTTATTTGACTTGACCGAAATAAATAGTATTATGCCCTTTTTCGTATTTTATTTATCTGCAATTTATTATTGTAACGCTAGCTCGGTAGACAATCATCTCTATTCAAAGGGGTGAATTCCTAATCATTTGTAAATTTTTACTTAAACTGGTGCGCCACTGGCCACCCGAATTAGTTCCAAATACGCAGCCGCAAATGTATGCACTGCTGTCAAAATTACAAAAATGGTTCGTATTGTGCTACAAGCGTTGTTGACTTTAAAAATCAAACTTATGAACATTCGAAGAGGTATTTATTTAAATCTTAGTGCTTTGGCGGTTATTATTCTCATTTGTTTCAGGAATTAATTTGTTTAATGACGTCAGAAGGGACGCCGATTGAATTTCTGCAATTGTTTAATCTCCAGCTAACCTCACAACTGGACTCTGGTTATTAATTTGAAAAGCACTTTTGCTGGAGGCTTGAAGATGCTTGAATTTTGTTCAGTACGATATCTTCTGCAACGGTTTCCCCCGGTGTTTGTCCTGCTGGTCGGTGTCCTGCGCTCCTACCTGATGCGTCGCAGTGGAAAACGCTGGCTCTGGACCCTATTTTCGGCTGCAATCCTTCTTCGTAATCTTGATGTAGGTTGGCGACTGCAATCTTGGAGATGCTTATGGTGAAATGATTTATGTTTGGGGAAATCGCCACAAACGTTCTCATATTAACTATACCACTTGCTTAACACAGTGAAACACTTTTTAGCTCAAAATATTTAATTTTATTATATAAAAACTTGTATTCAAAAGGAGCACCAAATTTCATGTCATTCTTATAATTTATTCAATTGTTATCTGCTTAAGTCCGCTATAAACAAATTATTTCCATCTACCTTTCAGCTTGCTTGCTTTTCACGGGCCCGTACGTTTATTAATAACTGTACGCTCATATTCATTATGCACATAACCAACCTTTTGCGTTATTTGCTTACATTTGGTCCGGCTTCAAATATGCTCAAACCTATCATATTACTTATATTATATTAGACATCTTAAATCTCTTTTACTCAAACTTCAAATTCAATCCTTCCGAAACCTGCTTTTCTTATGCTAGCCTTTATTCCTCTAATTATTATGCTTTTTGCATCTCATACTTCAACTACTGTCTAGATTGCAATTAAATAAAATATTTCAACTCTGTGCTTTAATTGACTTTGTTCAATATTTCTTTATGTATACAGAATTAAATTGAGAGCATTAAACCATCTCAGTATATATATAATCATTAATCAGCATTGTGAGCACTGTTTGTATAATTTTGAATATGTGATTTTTAAGTTGAATTCTGGGATTGTTTTGTTTTTGTTTTTTCTTTTTGTTCTTAATAAACTTATCCTATACAGTAATTTGCTATTTGCTTGCTTAAATATCCCTTTCTCTATCTCTCTGTTTCCTTTTTTGCTGATGTGTCTCCCGGTTTCACGACCAAGAAATCTGGCAACCCTATACATTAGAGATGCAATTTTCGCTGTCTGTATGCATTATATCGATATCAATTGACATGTGAAGTGACAAATTACTATTATGTAATAAAATATGACTGTTTATTATCTGCAAATCATCTCTCAATGGTGTTCGAGCCCTTCGAAATGCAATCGGTTCGTGAAGAAAACGAAGTTATTTCAGAAAAGAATAAATTATTGTCGCAAAAAAATTTTTTTTAAATCAAAAATGAAAAATTTTCCCATTTGATGCCCACTTTTTGGCGATCACAGTATAATAGGGCGTGGCGTCTGCATTTGAATTACAATAGCGTAAGATCGGCTTGAGGAAACAAGCGGGATTGACATCCCTCGCCCTCGCTTCTCGACTCTCGGCAAGTGCGGTGTGATATACGTGCGACTCTACTTAAGAACTTTATTAAATAATCTATAGCCATCCGTTAATCGTTGTCCGTTATTTCGCAATGAATTTATAAAACCTAATCGGTGAGTTTCATTCAAGCACCTGGTGCCGATAATGGTTTAAAAAATATTTCCGTTATTCATTCTTTAACTTTGAGATTTTTTTTTCTGAAAATTAAATTTTACGATTTTTCCAAAAATTGTACCTGTTACAAAAAAATTTTCAAGTAAGCCATTTAGAAGTGCCATTACTCCGAGATCTGAACATATCTTCTTTTGGAATTCTTGTCTCCCAGTTTTAAATAGTATGTATTACACTTCTGTGGAAAAATAGAAAAGTCACGGAAAAATTATTATTGTAGGTACAGAACAACTAATCTAAGGTTTGTTCGTAATTTTTAAATTTTATTAATAGTATATCAAATGTAATGTTTTTTTTATTAAGTAAATACCCTTTTCTGGGCATTTATGGCATTATAATCTGATCATAACATTGATCAATGAATAATTTGATTCTAACTTAAATTGCTACAGATTAAAAACTTATCTAAGGTTCTACTCACTAGTCCACCTCAGGTTCTAATAAATGAACTACACTAATTTTTAACGTGTAACTATCGCACAAATACTCTGCTTTTCACTCACTTCACTATACTAGCTCGAAGGGTTTAGTCCTCTTGAGTCTTCTTGTCAGATTGGTGTTGTCGAGGAGCTGGAGTGCCTCACTATTCACGTGTTGGAGAAGTCTTCGTTCGTGACATCTTGCTATTTTGGGGATGGTTTGATTAACTGTTTCTATTTTAAGGTCCTTATGAAGATCGCAGTTGCGGAAGTACCAAGGTGCATCGACCATGTTTCTCAGTACTTTGGTTGGAAGTCGCTGGATGACGTTGATGTTACTTTTGCTAGCACAGCCCCAGAGTTGTAGGCCATATGTCCATACTGGTTTCAAGACTAGCCTATAAAGGTGCAATTTATTGTAAATGGATAACTTGAAGTTTCTTCCTAGTAACCAATACATTTTTCTGTATTTTAGATTAAATTCTTCCTTTTTCTTTTTGATGTGAGCTTTCCAGCGTAGCCTAGCATCTAGGGTCATGCCCAAGCCCAAGTATTTCGCCGTGTCAGCATGCGGAATCTGGGCATCTTTGATTCTGATGGGTATGTGTTCTGTTTTAATTTATTGGTGAAGTCTACATGTACGGACTTACTTTCGTTGAGCTCAACGAAATGTAATGTTAGTGTCAATTTTTTTTTAAATTAAACTATTTAAAGGAATTTAAGACAGATGTTGGATAACACTTTGAATTACATTACCCCTACTACGTGCGTCGTGGTTAAACTTTTTCTTTCGTGACTAATATGCTACATTCCACACTTGATACAAAAAGTAACTATTACTTTTTAATACATTTTGTTTATCACCTTTTGAGTTTTATTATTATTTATAACATATTTCTCGACCTAAAATTATGATGTTATAAATCATATAACCTTGAAAATTTTTAAATTTCTGCCGTGCGTATTTTTAGGAGCCTTTCCCAAAACTTTAATGACCGGACCGTCTGTATAGTCCCACCACCCGCCCGGCCAAGACCATGGTCTGTAGGTAGATTGTTTCAGTTACGTATTTTCGTCTTTCTTGTGTTTGTTTTGTACTGCTTTACTATTTTGTCGATTAGCCTAACAAATAGTAATGAGCTTTGTTGGTCCCTTTTTATTTTCTAATTCTTTAAACACCTACTGTTCGGGCTGATGCATCCTCCATCCTCATACATTCTTGTATATGCTTTCGATTGTCTTTCTTAGTTCTGCGCAGACAGTTTTATTTCTTTTAGTATCTATCATATAGTACGTACTGTAAGGATCGGGTATGCACGAACATTTTATTTAGGTTATTTTGTTTAGGGTATTTTCAGAGAAGACACTGAAAAACTCGTATTTTAATAGCTAGATGTAAGGAATCATGTAGTTATAGGTAAACAATTATGGATCTTAAACGAAAGTTTTCGTTTGATTTGAATAGGGTGTAAGCCGATACTTTTTGTAGCTGTTAGGAATGCAGCGGGACTGGAAGTGGTAATAAGATATTCTGGCGCATGACGTAACAAGAGCCGAAAACGATGTTAAATTTATGACAGGGGGATTAGGCGGAATTGTAACAGCCAGCGCTAGAAACAAGCAGCCCAAAACCGCAAACCAATTTAGTTTAAAATTTAGAAGGTTGCTATTCAACCAAAGGAACACGTGTTGAGGTAAGTTCCTAACACACTAGAAGATCAATTTTTGGACGGTTTGGTCACCTGTTTCAAAAGCTATTAGATGATCCAAAAACTTTACAACTACTTTCCAATAAAATATCATATGAAGTGTTCAGTCTCCATTCCAACAAATGAATACACTGCGTATTATTACCAAAATCCACCACGAGCTGGGCTAGACTGGCATAAAAATTCGACCCAGTGACTGCTAGGTCGGGACTGTATGGGGGATGACCTAGCAATTTTAGCCCGAAAGCCTATAAAAATTCTTTTGTTTGATGTGCAGTATGACTCGAAGCATTTTCATGGTGCAGAACGGTCACACTTTTTGGGCGCCGTAAACGAGCTTTTTGAATAACGTCTGGCAGGCATACCATTCTGCGGTAACCGTACGTTTATTTTCAAGCACGACTGTTGTGATAGGTCCTAATTTTGAAAAGAAGTAGGCCATAATTTTCGTACCAACACTTCGAGATCGCTTTACTTTAACAGGATTAGGATCTCTTGAAAACACTCATTGTACAGATAACAGACTTTCGTTTTACCCAAATGATTATGTAAAATCTTGTTTATTGCAGTCATACCAAAGCTCTTAATAATTCTAATATATGACTCGATTGTTCTCCTGAATCATTCTTCGCACGGCGTCTATGTTTGTTTCAGTAACTGCTGAAATTGACCTTTCTTCGCGAAAATCGTCGCTGAATGAAACGACTTCAAATTTAAATTCATTAAACGAGCTATAAACAGTCTCTGCGAAGGCGTTCGGTCACCAAATGCAGCACGAAGTCCTCCAAAGCTGGTTTTCGGAGATGGGGAAGTTTTAAGGTCATAGTAAATCATGACTCGAAAATGTTTTCTCGTGAGTTTCATTTTTTGCTGCACAACCTTTTAACACATATTTTAAAATTAACTTGTATAATAACTCTGGCCATTATCACAACTAAATTTGAACTGTCAAACTAGAAAACAACAAACATTTGTTTCACATCAAGTTTGATTTTGATGGTGCATTTGATCTATTAGTTTGCAGAAATAACGGGTGCCGCTACGCTCGTAATATGTAAGCAACAATTTTGTTTCAGCGTCACCTGTTATTCATGTAATACGATTGGCAGTACTGAAGCGTACACTGTGCGTAGGGCGTAGTGTTCATGGATAAGCGGATTATTGTATTATTTATAGTTTGAATTTTTTGTTATATTAAAATATAGTGTGGTGTCTTGTAATTGAGTGTGAGAATGTAGGTCGATAGTGGCGAAAACAGGATACGATACCGAAAAGAAAAAAATGCAGTTCAGGCAGCCGACAAGAAAAGCATAAACAAATTGTTCAAAAATATCGCCCGGACTAGAACGTATTCTAGAATTCAATAATTGGTTAAAATCTTCTGCAGATAAGAAAAAAGCAGTATGTCCTGTATGTAACAACAAAGAAATAACTGCAAGTATCTGCATTTTCAAGAAACATCACCAAGTTTCAAACATGGGGAAAATGTCTAAATTTGTACTAGATATTTTATCCCTACCACATGTGAGAGGGTGTTCTCTAAGACAAATTTAATAAAAACTAAAATTCGCAATACTCTGTCGCTAAAAACACTAAATTCCTTAGTATTAGTATCAGAAGAAATAAAAAATATGGTTGCTGTTATGAATATCAACCCTCTAAAGAAATACTTAAAAGCTATAACTTGAAATATAACATACAAAAAATTCTTATTCACTTTTAAGAATGCTTTGAAGTCATGGATAGTATAGAAGATGTAGAATTACATATTTTGAGTTATACGATATTAATTAATAGGTAAGTGTATTACTATTTGTAATTTACATATTTTATTTTAATGTTTCATTTAATTTAGCTAAATGAGGGCAATGCTTACCTAGTTTTTTCCATAAAAATAATATAAGCATATTTATATATTAATGTTTATATTTTAATTTCTTTGTACATTAATTAAACGAATGAATTTGGGTATTTTGTTTTCAAGTATATAAGTATATATATATAATATTTCGAATAAAAAAAATAATACTTGAAAATAAAGCTTGCTATACCATAATTTGTTTCCAAATACCATAAAATTGATGTTGCTGCTACCATAATTTATAACATTATAACTGAGCATCTGGCAACGCTGCAGCTCACAGACGCAATACGTTCGCGGCAATCGCCGATTTAAGTATTGTTCTGTGCTGCAATCTGCAATAACAACACGTTATCATAACAGTCACAATTCGACGGCGGGAGTATTTGGTGTATTTCGTTTTTTCGTTGCCGTCGGTGTTTCCGTCTATCTGTTGCGACGTGCAAATCCCGAAGTATTCGCGCGGCGCCATGTAAGGTGTGTGTAGTGTAGTGTGTAGTGCCTTTCGCAAGACCTACATCTGAGAGGGCGAAATAGTTTGAAACGTGGAAAGTAAGTTTTTTTAACTTATTGTCGATGGCGTGCTGTGGGGGATTAATTTTGCTATTATTACTGTTACTGTTAAGAGGTGCAGCATAATAAGGCAGATATTAAAAGTTATAGCTAAATATTTCCAAGTTTTCCGAAGCTCCTGCCGACAATAGTAATGTGTATACTAAGGCACTGAACTTTAGCCTTTTATCACGAATGAGGATTTAGTTGCCGAAGCCGTAGGGTCAAGGCAATTAAACCACATGAGGGATGAAAAGTAACTTCAGTGCCGATGGGAGCATTGTTTTCTTAATCGAGAAATCGCGACATTACAACATTTTAACCAACTTTTGTAGGTTATGTTGACGTCGGTTGAAGTTTCCCAATCGTCCCGCCCCCCTATAAAAAGTCGTAAAACAATGGAATACTTCACTGCCGATTTCTCGTATTTTAAGGATGATTTCGACGTTCTTTACTGCCGATTTCAAAAAAAAAAATTGACCGCCACGTTCTGATACAGTTTTTGAGCGCATTAAATCTAATTTGCGTTTTTTATGATACACGGAACTGGGACAACATTCTGCTCTAGAATTAGCTTTGAATCCCCAATTATAAAACTTCTGCCGAATTTTCCGGAAAATTTAAATGAAACGGCGTGCATAGGGTTGCCATATGTCCCGATTTTTCGGGATTTTGCCGATTTGGAACTAATTGTCCCGTAACGAAATTATACAAATTGTGGATTATAATGTAGACCCTTTCTACCTTTGCGGCGTAAGAGTTTAGCAGATAGATCACCTTGCTCGGTCTGCAGTCACCTGTCTCGCCTGTCCAAAATTCATCCACCTTAATAGTTGTAAACTGTTTTGAATCGCGTCGTCCTATGTTGTTCGAGGTGTTGTTAGGGTGACCATCTCTCAGGGATTCACCCGGAGTTTCAGGTTTTCTACACCGCGTCTCCGGGCTCCGGGTTTTGTAATAATTTCTCCGGGTTGCACTAATTTTTTAATAATGTCTAAATATAACGTAACCGTCAATTATATCAATGAAAATAAAATACGTTTCTTCTTAAATAATAGGATTTTATTTCGAATGCAACCCTTTAATAGTTAAAAAGCGAAACTGCTACTTATTTCTAGGTTGAACCGTATTCAGCAACCAGGAGACATTTCATATGGGTAATTAGGTACAGAATTTTGAGTATTCGTTTTGTTTTTAATATAATTTCATTTTGTACTAGAGGTAATTTACTTACGTATTTTTTATTCTTTCGTGATTCTTCTCTCTTGAGTCAATAATGGTTAAAATTTTCTTTTCAAAAATTGTTGTTTATTGAGTTCGTTTTCAAGTGTTGCAATTATCATTTCTCACTCGTAAAGTAATTCACAAAAATCATCATTTTTAAATTTTAGGGAACGTTGAGTCTTTTTTGAATAAACTCGTTATTATCTCCAGAACCGTTAACTTTAGAACAGCGCTTGGCGCTTGTGTGTCATGGTGATGTGTTGACCTTGTTCCTCTATCTCTTAGCTTCATTATTGCAAAATAAGAAATCATTAATGATTGAGGGAATATTTTACAAAAATGACAAACAAATACAAATGCCTATACTATTTATACATACATACATAATCCTTCCACTTCTACCTTACGGTGTCGAGGCACTATTTAAATTTTTAGTAATTTAAATCAGAAAAATACTAACAATACTCGTATTTAAACAAAAAAATATCCAATAGAAAAATATTTGCAAAATCGAATCTATACCTCTAATTCAGGAAATTAAGAGTATGCATACATATATTTTTTGGTAAATCAAATTAGAAAATACATATATGGATAATAGTCAAGGAGATATTTTCTACCAATAGAAGACTTACTTAAGTTTTTAAAAAAATGTATATGGCTTTATGGTGTTGAAATTGGCAACCCATAACGTATTTGTTTTATAAAAAATTATAGGTTTGAAGGAAAAATTATAACTCTATTGACAACCCCAATCTATTAGATGACACTGCAAGTCTAGTAAAAAATACGGATGTCGGCCTGCGAATGCGAACTTGAAAACTCCCGACAGTACAAAAAGTCCAAAGGGCTGACGTGCGCATGCCAGCAAAAGGCAGTCGTGAAACCTAAATCTAAATCTAAGGAAAAATTAAAACAACCTATAAGTAAAAAAGGTTTTCCAATACATTTTGTAACCAAAATTTTGTCCTTTAAGAATTTTTAATAAAACCATTTAACGCCCCCCCCCCTCCTCCATAAGTAACTCCGTAAAGGTTGAGAATTGAAAGTATGCTTATACTAGTACCTATGAAACTTTTTGGCTAATTTGTGACGTACGATATGGGCAAGTATTTGGTTACACCCTGTATTATATTTGCTAACCATTAATAGTAAGAAATAAGAACATTATTTTATTTGCTTGCTTTTTGTTTTCTATAAACATTCTGTATTTATAATTGAAGAAAATCTTTTTTTACTCACGAAGGATCTCAGGGTTTGTATAAATTTAAAGGTGGTCACTCTAGGTGTCGTCCTCTCCGTCTCTGATCTTTCATCATGGCTTTCCACACTTGCTCAAGGAGTCTACTGTGGTCCATCCTCTCCAGATGCCCACCATAGCGGCCATTCCTCTAGTATCGTTACGATGTGTTTGATTTCTAATATTTTCCTTGTGTTATTAGGTAGGTATTCGGTTCAGTCTCGTGCACCCCTCAATTTCCTTTAAGAATATCATTCGCGTGGTTTGTAGCTGTTTTTTTCTGCCTCAGTGATAGAACCCACGCTTCACTACTGTACAGACGCGGAATTAAAAATCCGGGAGAGTCTTATAGAGAATTTTTGCAATTTTTGGGTAATGTAAATTGAGCTTTGCCTTTCTAGTTTAGCAATTGACAGTTAAACAATGCAAAGTGAAATCAAAAAGCTATTTATTATTGACTTCGACTAATTTCACCAGGTAACGTAATAAGTAAAGTAAAGTAGGTGTACACTGAATCATTTTAAGTGCCCGGATTTTTAATTCCGCGACTGTAGCTGTACATGAGAGTCGGCATAAACACTGATTTGTACACTGATATTTTAGTCCTTTTTCAAATTTCCTTTTTACTTAAATATTTATTATTAGAGCATAAAACAATCTATTACTAGCACTCAATCTGTTGCTTATCTCTAAGGTCCCGACAGATTTAATGAATAGCATTTTCAAGCAAATGCTACATAGCGGACGCCGAATAGTTTTTGGGAAGATCAAAATTTAGTAAAAATTGTCACTAACATCAACTGTCCTTTGACTTCAATTTCTAGAGTGTTTGTAATAAATACATATTGCTTTCTATCAAAAAATGTTTGCAGCGATTTTCTCAAAATATCTATTAAAATGCATAACTCCGAGTTGCCTGTATTTAATAATTAATAGTGCCTAAGTAATTGAATAATTATTCTCTTCTCACGGTACTGTAATTTATATTTATTTCTGTGAAAAGCTTGTGGATAATAAAACTCACTCGCACGCCTCTAATTTATTATCTTAGTTTAAAAATCCGGCATAACTACATGTACTGCAACGCATCAAGTATAGCATGGTTGCTCTAATACTATACAATGATAGTCACGCTTCACCTGATCAACTGCACAGGTGCAAATATTATCGCAAATTCTGCAAAGATATCCAAAATTTATAAAACTGTGGTAAGTTTACATATGTTTTATACTTTATAATTAAAAGTTTAGTTTGTACAACCATTGCAGTTTTATGAATTTATTGTGTTATCATAAAATCTGCCCGGACCATACTTATTTCGGAGTCGAAGGAGCCATCTACACTTACCAATGACCTCAGATACTTTAGTGATTAACCTGTTTTAAATCTGCGCCGTCTACGTGTACCAGGGCCTAGACACGCCTACTTTTGCCAGCCAGAACATATGATATCATATCATAGGCGTAGCAGATTTTCTTCAACTTGTATTTAAATCGAATAATCAGGGCGTTCCTTACTATACAACGATCATAGAGAGTACATTATTTGACAATGAAAAATTTATTAGCTTAGTAGAGCCCAATCCCTGACTTTAAATACAGCACATCTAGACCAATTCGACAGAAACAAAGAACAGCAATGCTAGGTCCGTAACAGCACGGCACTGCAAGTGACTGAAGGCCCGCGTCTGAGATTCAGTCGCCGTGTCTGAACAGACCCAGATTTTGTATCCCGCATACCGAATCTCGAATACGGAATCCCGTGTGTTCAGGGCCTAAAGTAATCCTCTGCATATGGTTGCTAGTGGTAACCATTGTTTTCGTTTTTGCATTATTTTGAGTTTCCTGGTTTTCAAAATGCTTTGTCCCAGGTGTTCAAGTTCTTTTGCAGTTCTGTTGCATTATATGCTATCAACACCTAAGGTCGATTCGCACTGTACGGAACGTCAGCGTCACGTCACGCACCGTCAACGTCACGTCAAATTGGCCCTATATCACACTTTCCATCTTCTTACTAACGTTACCGTCACTTCGACAAGCATTTCAGGTAAATTTCTATGGCATTGATTAAGGTTACTAAATCATATAAGGTACCGCCAACTGCGCAAACATATATCTTTTGTCTCTTTTAATTTGGGGTTCCTGTCATTAGTGTCACTAGACTTGTCAAAATAATTTTCTTTTTGCCAACAGAAGTAATTAAGAGCGTTTAAGTATTTTTGTGTTATCTACTTCGAATTCATTATTTTTATTGTTATTGTTATATTTCATTTTGTTAGTTAATTTAAACTGAGGTTTAATTAAATAGGTGTTTTATAATTTGTTAATGTGAAATGGTTAGTAGTTGTTGTGTCAAAGCGTATAGATTGAGGTTAACATGTGGGGCTGCAAGTTACGATGTCATACGGGGAATTGGACAACCTCTGCCCAGTCAACGTACCCTCCAAAGAAGAATTGAACATTTAAAGTTTTCTCCGGGGCTACTTCATGAAGTGTTAACTGCTATGAAAACTAAAGGTCCCGTATCAAAGAATTTTACTTTTAACAAAGACTGCCATGGAAAAACAAATATTTTTAACAGTTTTTTATTTTATAATAAAAAAAACTTTGTTAAAAATAAAATTCTTGAATTTGAGAAATAAACAAAAGAAAATGTGAGTGATCAAAGTTGGTCGAGGATTTTGAAATTTGGTATAGGGGCGTAGATGTTGATTCTAAACAACTTTTTGTCGTATTTATCACATAAAAGGCACTTTACTCTACAGAAAAACAGGGTTTTTTGAAAATGTCCATGGCATATTTGATTTTTCAAAACTGAAATTATGTTAGAAATTCGCTTTTAACCAAGCAGGGCTGAACCCCAAAAAAAAATTAAAATCGAGAATTGTTTACTTTCACCTACGGTTCACCTATCCGAGGACACACTGTATAGCTGCGTCACGCAAATCGCCAACCGATATAATTATATAGGTAAAAGTCGAGTATTCAAACTGAAATTACAACTTGACGTTGCCGATTGTAATTCAGATTATCAGTTTTCAGCAGGAACGGCCAGGCACCGTCACGTCGAAACATTATTTTCAGAATGTCTCCCTGCGTTGATGATGTGCCTGTCAACATTATAGTTGCATTTAACAATATTTTTAAGTGACGGTGAAAGTACGTAACGTGACGGTGACGTTCCATATAGTGCGAATCGACCTTAAATCGTCCGCGAGTTACGATACCAGAGTAGCCAAGCTGGCATAAGATAAGCTTATCTATTAGAGACACAGCATCCGGAGTGCGAATGTTGCATTAGATTATAGTTTACCTTTGTAGAAACGCATTAAGAGCGCTTCACTTTACGTTTAGACGGCTTCACCGCATAATGTAATTTCCGTCTGTGTTTTAATGGAAAATAAAGTTAGTTTTTAAAAACTTTTTTTCCTGGACGTAAAACAAAACTGGCGCAGTCTTGGTGGATTCTTGGAGAAGATACGACATTCCCACCATTGAATAGCCGTATTTTTCTGGTATTTCAATACTTAACCGAGAATTTGACATCAACATCCCTTGGGGACCAGATCCAGGGTTCCGAAAGAACAAAAATCGTCCGCTGAATTCATGTGGCCTTTCCTCAACCTGCGACAACAGCGAGCCAACTTTGCCGATCTTTGCGAGGGACAAACATCGCCCCGGGTTAGCACCGCTGGTTCCTGTCCTGCTCTATTGGAGAGTCCTGCTCTATTGGAGAGCCCTGGTCATCGAGACCACTACGATATGAAGTAAGAAATTTCAAGTTACTAAAGTGAATTAAACAAAATATTAAACCCCTACTAACATTAAAGCTAAATACTAATTTTAAGCGCAATTGATTACTAAATTGAGGCACCCGTCTTGATATTGATAGACAATATAAGCCGTTGGTTCTTTTTGTAATCAAACATTGCACATTCGATTTTAAGATCAAGGAGGGCGTGGTAAGCGTGACCGTTAGCGTGTGCGATAGGCTCACTTAATTTTGCTAACGTACTCTTGCCTCTCTGTGTAGGTACCGTGAGTTAGGCCCTACTACTATTTAAAAACCCAATAAATCAAAGTGAAATTTAAATTTGAATATCCAAATCTCGATCGAGATCACCGTTAGGTCGTGCAAGACCATTATTTTCAAGTAATAATAACGTTTATAGATCCCTTAATATGGTTGACCAAGTTCAACAAACATCCGCAATGCAAAATGCCCCACAAATTCAGCAGGCAGCACCATTTGCCGGTTACCCGATAGGTTTTCATACCTCACTTTTAAACGAAATACCAAGGTACGAAGGCAACCCCGCGGAACTATCAGAATATATAAGGGCTGTTGAAGATATTTTCAGTCAGTTCTGGCAAACAGAAACCCCAACAGCATATATTAACAAGTTATTGCTCTCATCTGCAAGAAATCGTCTCAAAGGCGCTGCACTCGAGGTAATAACAGGACAAACGTTTAATTCATGGGATGCGCTCAAGCAAACCCTTATAGACAATTTTGGAGATCAACGTTCCGAGTTAAATATACGGATAGATCTCACCAGGTTACATCAATTCCAGAAGGAATCCCCTGTAAATTTTTATAATAGAATTAGATCCCTATTGGCAGTATTAAACTCAAAAATTGCTTTAGGCCCAGAAGATCAAATTATTAAAGACTTTAAAATAAAAGATGCTAAAGATCTAGCACTTAAAATTTTAGTGGGTGGACTACTCGAACCGTTAAGAAGCTTCATAAGAGGTAAATCCCCAGCTTCACTGGAAGTAGCTCTACAACACATTAAAGATGAATTAGACATAAGATATTTCCAAAATCTAAATAAACCCCAAAATACTAGTCAATCAAAATTTTTAATAACCCCTGAGACGTTTAACAAAAAACCCAATTACCCTAGTCAAAATTATAATGAACACAATTACCAGCCCCGTTCTACAAATCAAAATCAATTTTATAATCCCAGACCTACTCAGAACGCAAATACGCAATTTCAATCAAAACCATTCCCAAATTTTACACCAAAATATTCAACGCAGAATAAAGATGGAGCTATCAACTATTAAAAAGCGACCAGCTTCACAACAAGCTACTCGCATACCATCTAGACCATTTAACCCGAATTT
Organism: Agriotes lineatus; assembly: GCA_940337035.1. Classification (NCBI taxonomy): domain Eukaryota; kingdom Metazoa; phylum Arthropoda; class Insecta; order Coleoptera; family Elateridae; genus Agriotes; species Agriotes lineatus. The sequence goes on from CALNHX010001937.1 coordinate 50,247, forward strand.
CAGACAAAATTATATCAGGCAATCGAATCAGCCACCTAATTTTATATCTGAAGAACTACATCATACCCAACTAGACACTGAATATTCCGAACAAACGAACCCGTATCAATTTGAAAATTGTTCTCCCGAAATGGACGAAAATTATCCAAATTACCCTACAGACGATCCTTATCATCATCAATTTCCTAATGATTCACCAGAATATTATGAAAACTTTGACGAACATGAAACAAATTACTTTCCTGAACGAACTGTAAATTTTTAAGTAATAGCCTCGGAAAAATTAATTCTTTCTCTATTAACCCATCACCTTCCTTACCCTATATATTACTACCTAATTCAAACAAAAAACTACTCATTGACACAGGAAGCTCTAAAACTATTTTGAATCCAAATTTTGTATATGAAAATTTTCAGGACACTATTTATGAATCTCCTTTCGAAATTACGACCAGTCATGGCACTACTCAACACCAGTACGTAGCCGAAGTACCGATACTTGCTTTATTTAACGAAGAAGGTACCCATCAGGTATATCTTTTCGACTTTAACTCTTCATTTATAGGCCTTATCGGATCAGATTTATTATCCCGTTTACCAGCTAATATAGACTACAAGTGGCAACATATTCAAACAGAAAAAAACAGCCGTTCCCTTTTTCTATAACGAAACGTTAACCAGAGAACAACGACAAAAACGTAATTTTTGTAATTTTATAAAACCTCAAACTCAAGACACAATATGACAGGTACACATTGAACCCCGAACCGAAAAATTTGTTAGACTTCCAGCAGTCGGAAGTAACGGAACCAAAATTGCTTCTAGAATTAAATTTACGAAAGATTTAATAATGCCCTAAGCAATTGTTAAACTTAAAAATAATTATTGTATGACTTCTATAATTAACATGTCCAGTGAACCACAAACACTGACTATTGACCAACCCTTTTATCTTGACGATTTCGACAATTTCGAACAGGACCACGTACGAATCAATCACCGAACCATTAATCAAACGACAATTAAACAGAAACTTTTAGAAAATCTTAATAGTAATCTCAGACTAGACCACCTTAACACAGAAGACAAATTCCCTTTACCCAATACTGAAACTGTACTAGATTTTCCTGGTAAATGTAACAAAAGTAACAAAAAAGGAAAAAGTAATAAAGTTGCTGATGCACTCTCTCGCGTACAAATTTACCCTCTAACCGTAAATGACGACATCATGAACGACATTGACAATATTCTACAAGACGCAAATAGAATAACTACCCCAAATCCGAATTTAAACCCGACCAACATGAGCATTGCTCCAGAAAGACCTGATTCACCCGGTTTTGACGACTTCAGTGTACCAATATTTAACCCACCATCGAATAATCCTTCGATTTCTCAAAATATTATCGAGAACGATGACAACTCCTTGAATGACACGATTCACACACAATTCGAATCGACTCCTACTATAGACATATGTGAAAAACCGCTACAGTGTTTCCCTAGACAAATTGAATTTATTGAAGCCACCTTACCTAGACAAATAAAATTGACAACTTTTGATAACAATAAGCATTTAAGTGTTTTCCTTAACCAGTCTAATAAAAATTCTAAATTCCACGAATTACTCATCGAACATTGCGAACCAAAAACGCACTACTACTGTTATTTTTCGACCGACAAATTATATCAAGAATTTTCACAATATCTTATTTCAATTTCCAACGAAAATTCCCCAAAATTCCATCGCTGTATGACTCAAATCACTTATGTTACCGACCCCGAAGCACGAAGCGAAATTATACAAAGTTACCATTTAGGCAAAACGAACCATCGTGGCATAAAAGAAACGTACGAACATCTTCTAAGAAAATATTATTGGAGATCCATGCAAAAGGACATTGAGCGATTTATAAACAATTGCAATATATGTAAACAACAGAAATACAACAGACACCCTCTTAAACAACCGTTACAAATGACTCCTACGTATAGTCGACCTTTTTATATTCTTCATATGGACATCTTCCAAATTAATAACCAGAAATATTTAACCCTAATCGATGCTTTTTCTAAATATGCGCAAGCATACTTTTTGAGATCCAGTAATATCATAGATGTTACTGATAGACTATTTTACTTTATCACTACGTATACTGCCCCTCGAATCCTTGTAGTAGATAACGAACTTAATAAACAACCGTTGAAAGATTTTGCACAGTTGCATCAGATTACACTTCATGCGACTACCCCCTACAATCACACATCAAATTCGCCCGTAGAGAGACTACACTCTACTCTGATCGAGCAATATCGACTATTAGGCGATATACAAGAAAATCGTAAAATCCCCTATGCAATATTGGCATATAACCATACATTACATTCAAACCTAAATTATAGTCCTTTCGAAATATTATTCGGACACACCGAATGCAAAAACCCATTTGATCTAGATTACATAAAAACATTTCTAGAAACTTATGTACACGACCACCAAAAAATTATGAAAGATGTTTATAATAATTTAGCTAATAAACAAGAACAGACTAAGGACAAACGTAACGAAAAAATCAATAAATCCCGAAAAACCCATGTTTTCAAAATTAATGACAAAGTATATGTTAAGACCAATGAACGAAATAAGAAAAGCCCTAAATTCACTGGGCCATATATCATCACAAAAATGCACGAATATGACACCTACGATCTAAGAAATGAACCAAACGGAACAACCCTAAAAAGACATGCTAACGAGTTGCTCCCTCTTTCAGGACACCATTCGTTATGTTTCTCGCCTGGACCCTCGTCCTCAGCGAAGTAGTTATACATCCCTTAATAGACAACCCCGGACTATACCCCCTGGTCGAAGGAAAGGCACACCTTAAAGAAAGTGAATGGACCCTAATTAAAATATTAGATTATTCCCTCGATTATTCCCCTATATTAGATAACTATAACCTTTTTCGACAAAATCTTCTAGAAACCATTTCCAATCTCACTAATAAACATTACGTAACAAGCTACGCGATCTTTGATTATGATAATCAGTTATTAATCCTAAAACAATATTTATCAAAAACAGATCAATTAATCAAACAATTATTTCCCACTACCAAATTACGTAAACGAAGTATATTCGACGGATTAGGTAGTGCAATTAAATTCATTACAGGCAACTTAGATGCCAATGATAGACAACGATATGAACAATTAATCGGCACATTATCCCAAAATTCTGAAAAACAGAAAATGATCCTATTAGAACAGGCGCAGATCCTTAATGACACCATAAATTCTTTCTCTGAAAACATTAAACAGTTATCCCGAAATCAAGAAATGCTAAATATAAATCTCAATAAAATGTTTCAACAAATTAATAAAGATATGAATCTTATTTTCGGAAAATCATCTACTCAAAATCTGATAGACCAATCAACTTTCTCTTTACAACTTTTAATTAATACTCTAGAAGAATTGGAAACCGCTTTAACTTTTGCACAGAATCACCAGATTCACTTCTCGCTAATTAACAATGACGATTTAATAATGGCTCTAAGCAATATTTCCCAAAACCTACAAACAATTCAATTTAGTACGAAAAAACAACTTCAGTTACCCTATCCGGTTACTCGTGAAAACTTGCACCTATATGAATTCTTAATTAAAATCAAAGTTTACCAAAAAGGCTCTATTTTCACCTTCATCTATGAAGTACCGCTAATCAAGAAAACCGAATATCAATTAATGCAGTTAATTCCATTCCCTGCGTTAATACAGGAAAAACAATTTCGAATGACAATCCCCACTTACAATTCTATTTTATTTCACGATCAATTTAGCGTACCAATTAAACTTGATAGCTGTACACCAGTATCGACCCATTATTTTTGTAATCAGGAAAATCACTTTATTATCCCAAATATTAAGCTCTGTGAGACCCAGTTATTATCGTTTGCCAATAATCAAACTTGCAATCCATATCTTCTCGAGTTACAACATGTCAAAATAATACCCCTAACCAAATCTTCCTGGATCGTTAGCACGCCCACTAAAACAGTAATTGATATAAAATGTAAACGCTTTTTGACAAAAAGGTCACTTGAAGGATCAAATATTATCCATACTACCCCTGATTGCCTAGTGCAGATTGACCACGATGACGTATTGTTCACATTGGAATCAACAAGCAAAAAAGAAATCTCCATGGAACTGCCTTCCGTTGATCGAATTAAAAACTCCCCAAATTCAGTGAATCTATCAGTGATAGACACTACTCACGTAAATATGTATATATTAAGAAGAGATCAACTTAGATTAAATAAACAAAAAGAACAATTGTTGTATTATAATTCCCCAATGGAACACGGTCTAAGTGTTGGCTCTATAGTATTAACCATAATATTAATAATAAGCATATGTTCTATAATTTCATATATGTATTGTAAGCGTAACTCGTTCCTCATTTCATTACAAAAACATTTTACAAATACCAATCTTGCGAAAGCAACAGATCCTAAAGAACAAGTTAATTCAATACCATTAGTTCAAGTAAATTCATAAGTTTATTTCTAACTTGGACATTGATAAAAACTGTAATCAATATCCAAGGTCTTAACGGCGGAGGAGTTACGATACCAGAGTAGCCAAGCTGGCATAAGATAAGCTTATCTATTAGAGACGCAGCATCCGGAGTGCGAATGTTGCATTAGATTATAGTTTACCTTTGTAGAAACGCATTAAGAGCGCTTCACTTTACGTTTAGACGGCTTCACCGCATAATGTAATTTCCGTCTGTGTTTTAATGAAAATAAAGTTAGTTTTTAAAAACTTGTTTTCCTGGACGTAAAACAAAACTCGCGTATGCGAGCTGTACCACCTTAACAACACCCATGAGTAGGAATCCTATTTTAGCATATCTAAATTCAATTTACACCCCTTGATGTAATCTAAGAGTAAAATAAATAGAAAAGGACTCAATATTGCCGAAGCCAGTTTGTTTTAAATTCCTTTGATATTTCGTAACACGTTCTTACATAGTTTCGATAGTTTTTGTAAAACCTTATCGCTTTGATCAGGTTTTCTAGCACCTTTCTTCTTTCGCATGGCCTCCCATATTTCATTCCTCGGTGCTTTATCAAAGGCTCTCTAGGCCTAGGCCAATGAAATAAATACATTGCTCTATCGCACGCCACGGCTTTTTCTCCAGTGTTGTTTCGTATATTTTGCCCGGGACGCTCAGCAAAGACATTCCTCTGTAGTTATTACAGTCGGCGTTTCGACTAGGGTGACCACTTTTCAATTCATACAAACCCTGAGATCCTTTGTAAGTAAACCACTCTGAGTAAAATATCTCTAAAATTCGTGTCAACCGACTAATGAACCCACTATATCAAATCTCCGTCTCGGCTGTGCGGATCTTTTGCTGAAAATCCCAGCCCACTAGATCCCTCCCTCGTATTGGGAGATGCCTAAACGTGCTGTGGGGTGTACGTATGTGTGCACGATTCTGGTCGCCAGGAGCCTTCCTGAAGTCTTGGATCTTAGAGCGTTATTTGAAGAGACAAATTTTCTCCAAAATTTTAAGCTGAATTCAAAAATCTAATAATATACCGGGTGTTTTATTTAAAATAGGAGTTACTAAAAAAAAAAGAAAAAGAAACCCATTTTAGAAGTATTCAACTGAAAAATCACCTATCTCACATCAATACACATTAAAAATGTAAAGTTTGACAAAAATCGTTCGTCGTTTTTGAAAAAATCGAAAAAAACTTAAAAATTACAATAGCAAAGACCATACTTCCGGTTATGCGATTTTCTTCAAAAGCTTGCTGTCGCATCTAGAATAGTACACAAAACTTATATATGAAGTTTTAACGCTCTTTTCGTTCACACACAGACAGACAGAGCAATGAACAAAAACATGTTTTTTGAGTTCAGGGGACTCTAAAACGTGAAGATCTGTTGAAAACTCAATTTCGAATTTTTGGGGCGAATCCAATTGTACTTCTTTTATTGTAAAAGGAAGTAAAAACTAGTCAACTGTTGTAGGTGAATGTCAGATTGCATTTTGTTTATGAAAACATCTGTCACTGTGACAGGCAAAAGTTTGCACTGCATTAAGTTTACTTGTATCAAGCAAAAAGGAAAATAAAATGGCATTTACACAACAACGAGTGTATTAACCATAACCGTCAATAAGAATTGTTTTTATTAAGCGTTTTGTATATTTTTAGGAAAATAGTTCAAGATCAAGTTGTAATTTAGTTCTCTCACTTATGGTAGTTCGCTTGCTTCAATGGCATGCTGCGAATGTGTTTTTTAAACACACGATACCTTTGATTACAATAAAATCAAAGATTATACACTCACGCCGCGCGCGAGATTTAACCGATTTACGGTGAAGTTAATGTTTGACATTACAAAATTAGCGCAACCCTGAGAGGTGGTCACCCTAGTTGCAACCCGTCCCAATTCTGTCAGGACCGTCCCGATTTTTTACCGATTTTCCCGCGTCCCGGCGCAATGGATGTCGGGCGCGAAATGTCCCGATTTTGAACGTTAGACACGAAGTTACAAAACGTACAGTTGCAAAAACAAGTAGCAAACAATTTTCATAAAGAATAATTTAAGTTTACTTTATTATTTTGAATTTACCTTTAATAATGCTCTTATACAAGGCATTTTGTAATAGTAATAAATAATGCAGTACTAATTAACAACTATTTTTCGTGTATATTTTAAGTATTAGCATGTAACTACTTAAATTGCATGTGTTTTAATTTTTTTACTTTGCTTTTCGCATACACTTGGTTTATAATAATAAAGTATATTCGTGAAATTCTGTCAGTTATTAAACTAATGTGCTGATGGCAGGATATTTTCACTGTTAATAGTAATATGTAACAGAAAGATATACTTACCAAGTCAAACAATTTAATAAAAGACGCCAGGTTTAATTTAATTATTGATCCAATTCGTTGAAAACCTCTAACCACACAAATATTTAGCAACCGCTAAATACGTATTTCGACGAGAGACTAATCCGACCCCCGGACCCCCCTTCTAGCTGGGGGGTACTCCGTACCCCCACCCCCGACCCCCCGCTGAATACCCAATGGCCCCACGTGAAATTTTAGGAAGTCGGCGCCTATGGTCCCAAGTATACTTATGGATTTCTTTGTGTCGTAAAAATCCAATTAATATTTTTAGTGAAAAGCATTCACATATTCCAATTAGTCTATTTCCGTTGTTATTTACATTTTGCTCCCCGTACTGCCCTATTACCTGACTACCCTTTGTACTACCTATTCTTCAATTTAAATCTCCCATAAAATGATTTCTTTTCTGTTTCCAATATTACTAACAAGTTGCATCAAGTCATATTCAAATTCGCCTTTGATAGTTTGTCCAGAATTTTCAGCATGTCGCGATTACTGTTACATCATTCACATATTTATGTATTATTAGTTCTTATTAACCTTTCAGAAATTGCATCCTAACTTCTCTTATATATGGCGTAAATTGTTTGGTGTGAGAGTGGAGAGTTCGCATATTTTAGCTTTTACAAAACCATTTTTATAGGTGATGGGGTGTTGGTCCATATCCAATCCCCAACCTGGAGGACCGTGGCTTTTTCTGTAGGCGTTACCGCCCCTTAGCCGAGGGGTTCCAGTTTTAGGGCGTTGGACACTCGCCCTGGCTCAAGATTCTGCTGATCCAGGATTTGTTGGCAGAGCCAAATGGTGTTCGTTCGAATATAGGTACATTTCCTAGTATTCATCAGTGCATGCCTACCTATCGGCCTCAGTATGCTCTACCAGGACCGGTTACCTACCTTTTATTGTCTTAACATAATATTTTAAAGGAAATGGCAATACTAGGATTTAGATAGGATGCTAGAAGAACATTTTATGATAGGTTAAGGTATTGTTTAGCCGCAAATGGTAGCTTATTTGAACATTTGTTATAAATATTTTTATTTTGTTATCAAATTTATTTATTTAAACGTTTATATGGTACACATGTAGTTGAAATACTTTAATATAAAAACTGTTCTCGAGTCTTTATTATGATTGTGATTAATTTTGAGCATTTAACTTTGTCAAAATTAAACTGATATTTTTTAATGACAGTACTTTTCTAGCACATTTCATGAGTGGCTATTTGTTTAAATAATTACAAGGCACCACTGATTTTTGTGAAAATGGTAATTCTAATTTCTTGAATTTTTTCCGTTTTCCGAAATGTAAAATGACAAATAATGGCATGAATAGATGCAGAATTTTTTTCTCTAGAAAAAAGTTTGCTCTAAAATAATTAGGGAAGCAAATATTTCCATATAAAGAAATTAGTACCATTGAAATACATACCTATGGTGCATAAAGCATTTCTACACCCTGTGTACGATTAAATGAAAAACGGTAAATAGAAACGTTTTTCATTTTGGTGAACTCTATCAGCGGTTAAAATATGTGTACTCATTTCCAGAACACCCTGTATACGAAAAATCATGCTTACACCTGTTATATTTTCTAATCGTGCAGTGCGCCTTGGCTGCGGCACGGTAGCAAATATCGTATACGGTAAAAAAGCCCCGCGGAAAAAAAGCCCCGGAAAAAAAGCCCCGGAAAAAAATCCCCAGGAAAAAAAGCCCCGCGGAAAAAAAACCCCGCGGAAAAAAAGCCCCGCGGAAAAAAACCCGCCCGGTATGCTAGACAAGTTGTCAAAAATTTATTTTATTATTATTATACATAATATTCTACGTACACATTTACAAAATACTTTATTCACATCCAAGAATGTACTATACAATAGGTATTTACCATTCTAAGAATAAGTATCCATTATCTCCTAATGGGGTGATTTACTATTATTATACCAAGGGCCGGTTGCAGAAAGCAACGTAAAGTCTGGTGTTAGCTAACGCGACGTCAAAGTGAACAAAAACGAATCAAATCTCAAATCTTTATGATAACTAATACATTAGTAAACAAAATTTGATGCGATTTTGTTCACTTTGACGCGGCGTTAGCTAACACCAGACTTAACATTGCTTTCTGCAACCGGCCCATAATATTCTACGTACACATTTACAAAATTCTTTAAGACATCCAAGAATGTACTATACAATAGGTATTTACCATTCCAAGAATAAGTATCCATTATCTCCTAATGGGGTGAATGTGTATTTGTGGTCAAAATTATTATTGAAAATGAGTATTAAACCAGTTATTGTTGGGGTTTTATTGCAGTTCATTTGAAAGTGATTAGGGGTCATTTCCAAATAACTTGCTCACAATGACTATTACCGTTATTCACTTATAATTATCTTCGAACGGTATAGGGTGTAAAATGTAGGTATAAATTAGGGTATAAATACATTCTTCATAGACAACAACGTACCATTTAATTGGAAGCTTGTTAGTTGTGAGTTTGTGTCGCGTTGAAAATTAAAATTCCCAGTTTTGATGGAGCTCATCAAAAGCAACAAAGGCAAGAAACCAACATTGTGTTTCAACGGCTACATGTACAATGTACATAAGGAGCGCAGTGATCATTTGCGATGGCGGTGTAACAAATACAGTTCGTTCAAGGTAAGTTAACAGATCAATTTACAGATTGAATTTCAACGAGCGGTTAATCGCTGAAGAAAATCTTGTACACCAGACTTCATACTAGTAGCACAAAATAGCGCCTTTATTTGTATTTCCAAAAGAAAACTTTTCAAACAAAAGATAAACTGTTTCCTTTTCCCTACAAACCAAAATTATTTTCAAGTATACAGCTTGGGACGGGCACCAATTGAGCACTTTACTACTCCAGGTAAAAATGTATACCATTGCCGGACACACCAATTGAGCATCAAGGACCAAACGGAGACCGACCAATTGAGCACTTTAGATTAGCGCACTGTATTACTAGTTTGTTCATTAACAAACTAACAAGTTATCAGGTGCTGAATTAATGCAAACAGTTATCTTTCTCGGCCAAATAAAAATCAGTCATAGTAGGCCTTCTTTTATTTAAAAAATTATTTAGCAATAATTATGTTATTACATTGCAGTGTATATTCAGAAAAATCATAATTTATATTATTTCATTTATCGCAAATAATACATGTGTTTCGGAGAAAAATATAATTTTGATGATGAGGTTTCCCAATACCAAACGAGTTACAAAATGGTTTTTTTATGATATTGTTAAAATTTGAATTGTGTGCTAATAATAATTATAAATTGAAATGAAAAGATTAACATTACAAAGTGGACAGAGGTCAAAGTGCTGAATTCGCCTATCTCAAAGGGTCGCTTTGAAAAGGTACCTGATCTGCCTGGTGCTCAGTTCACCGGTCTACATTTATTACATCGAGAGCTTGGTGCTCAATTGGCGTGGACCCACAGCTTGTCCCATTTTTGTTGATCGGTTTTGAAATTTGTATAGCCAACATGCAGCTATTTTTATTTCGACGATACTTACTACAGGGTGTGTGTGAAAACGAACCAATTTTGAACAACTTTAATCTTGAGAATTTGAGTTTTTTCAAATAGCACGGCCCATTTTTTAGGGCTCACTAGATGCAGAATTCTATCCTCTTCCAGTTTGTAATTACATTTCCTATACCTAAAATGTAAATTTCATTCTGTTTTTAACGAAAATAGTAAATCTTATGTAATATCAATGCATTTTTTCATAATAGGCGTAGCCGAAATTTTTTTATAGAAATATATTTAATTATTTTAATAAGTTTTGAATTGTTTTTTTGCCAAATATGTACAAATTATTAAAATTAATATTTATAAATGGTATTATAAATATTATTTTTTAATATTTGTTTGAAGATATGAGAAATATATTTCTGGTAAAATATATCTAGGATATCTAAAATAAAATGTTTATTACATATTTTTAGTCAGATATAGGTATATAAAAAATATTTTTATATTGCATCTTAAAATATTTTTTTACTATATTTGTTGAAAGATATGAGAAATATAGTTTCGGTAAAATATTCCATGGAGGTTTAGATAAAATGTTTATTACATATTTTTGTCACATATGTAAAAAATGTTTGAGACAAATATTTATAGTGCATTATAGAAATATGTTTTTTTTTAAATATTTGTTCGGAGATAACATTTATGTTATTATTATATTCCGTTGCTTATTAAATTTAATATAAAATCAATATTTTTTGACGTTAGAAAAACGTTTTATAAAACACAAAACAAATATTTAAAATATATAAACAAAATATTAACTGTATTTTAGGTATATAAAACCAATATTTTTTTAACATTATAAAAACGTTTTATAAATATAAAATGAATATTCTATTGTAACAAATATTTATATAGTATTCAAAAACGTCACCTTTATTTTGATAGTTTTCTAATGTAATTTTTAAATATTTATATAATATTTGTGTGCTACTAGGGAAATGGCGTTACATAATAGCTGTAGAATTGTTGTTGTGTTATTTTTAACAAAAAAACTAAACGGATTAGAGCAAAAACCTGATTCTTTTGATTTTTCAAATGGTGCATCTTTATAAATCATTTTAGTGCAAAGGAGTTGTTCACACAACGCCTCAGAGTGAAAATCCCGTGGTCATTGCGGAACACAACCATCCCGCTGATCCTGAACACGTGAATGCGCCGAAAGTCATTCAGACCATGAAAAAACGGATCACGGACACTCTGGCAAAGCCTTCGCAAGTTTTTGCCGAAGAGGTGGCAAAAATTGACAACAACATCAAAGCAAGAATCCCTCATGAAGAAGTGGTGAAACGAACACTACGAAACCATAAGAGGGGGGACAATCCGGAAAACCCAAAGGAATTGCGAGAGCTTGTTTTATTAGCGGTAATTTAGAAAAGCACCTTAATCCTATCATTATTTTTAATTATGATTTTCCAATTTTTTCAGATGGATGGGCACACACAAAAGAACCCCTTGCGGAAAGATTTCTGCTGCACGACAACGGGACCGATGCCGCGGAAAGAATAATTATTTTCGCAACAGACCGGCTACTGACGTATCTGTCGGAAGCGAGTTCGTGGTATATGGATGGAAACTTCCCATTAGCCCCTCCACTTTTTTGCCAACTATACGTCATACGAGTAAAGAAACACAACTTTTTTATCACCGTTGCGTATTGTATATTGCAACGAAAAACCCAAGAAACGTATGAAAATATATTTCAAATTATACTTGAGAAATGCCAAGAGCGAAGCCTGTACCCTGAGCCAAACATCATATATATTGATTTCGAAAAAGCAGTCATGAATGCTGCGAAAAATGTACTAGGTGACCACATAAGTATAAGAGGCTGTTTTTACCATTTATGCCAAAGCTCACACCGGAAAATCCAGGAGTTACGGCTTGAACGGGAATACCGAGAAGATTCAAATTTGAGCAAGTTTGTGGGTATGTTGGACGGGCTAGCATTTCTACCAATTGAAAAGGTGAAAGACGGTATGGAATACCTAAGACACCATGAGCTAGCAGAAAGATTTGCCAACATAATAGATTATTTCGATACTACCTACGTAACCGGCAGTTATCGTAGAGTGGGAAACTGTATTGAAAACGTTCGGCTTCGAATTAGTCCTCCTCCATTTCCTCCAGAAGTCTGGAATGTCAATGAAGCAACAGTAGCAGGCGAAGACAGAACAAATAACAGCACAGAGGGTTGGAACAACCGTTTCAGCCATCTAGTGGGTGTGAAGCATCCTAGTATATGGTTGCTGATAACGAAGATGAGACAAGAATTGGCTGTAGATTACACCAAAATCGAACAATTTCGGGTCCAACCAGCGGTGAAAGGAAGGAAGCCCCCAAACTACGCTCGTCTACAGCAAAATCTGCAAACGCTGTGTGCGGAATTAAACAGTGATTCCAGGACAATTGCAGAATTCTTAGAGGCAATAAGCCACGCAGTGCGATTGCGGCCACAATAATTAATTGTACCTGCATAATTTCCAATTTTCTGTTATCACTATTTTTGGAAAGTTTTTGTACCTAAGTACTTATTGTATAAATTCTTGCGTGAGAAGAAAAGATTGTTGTAAATGTGTACGTAGAGTATTATGTATAATAAACAACAAATATAAATGTATTTATTGCGTTTTTCTATATTTTTTGTGACAACTTGCCTAGCATGCGGGGCTTTTTTTCCGCGGGGCTTTTTTTCCTAGGGCTTTTTTTCCTAGGGCTTTTTTTCCGGGGCTTTTTTTCCGGGTTTTTTTTCCGCGGGGCTTTTTTACCGTATACGTCCCACGACACTCCTAATACAATTTGAAGACGACAATTATAGAATTTTTGTTTAGGAAGATGAAATCAAATGCTTTACTTGCAAAGAATTAGGGCACACCTCATCAAAATGTCCACGCCCTGATACAAATACCAGTAACTCGTTTTTGAATAACCCAACCATAAATCTCACGCAAGAAAATCTACAAACCAATATGGAGTTAGAAAATGACATGTTTTCTATACCCAGTAAAAGGCCTCACCCCAGTATCATCCATTACCCCTTCGCATACAACAGCTCCCGCAAAAAGATTCCATCCAGTACAAATCCCACTTGGAGAGAAAATAAATACCAACATGGAACTTCTTGCTAAAGAACCAACTACTTCAAACCTACACCAAGAAGTTAGTAGCCATAAAGCAGCAAAAGTGATCAGCCCAAATAATCCACATCCTAAAAGTTACGAACAAGAGAAAGAAATACTAGAAAAGCTACTAGGACCTATCAAAGAAACTTTAATAGAGCAAGCTAATACCCTTCCAGTTAAATTTACACCTGAATCCCTCTCAGATCTTTTCCTAACCGTAAAATTTTCTAAAGATCCCCTGGAAGCAGTAAAGAAATTTTCTAGCGATCCAAATTCAATAATTAATACTTTATTTGACCTATACCCTTTGCTTACTAATAAAAAACTCAAACATAGATTTACATGTTTAAGAAACACTTTAATGAAAGCTACAGAACGTATGTCCGAATATAATACAGACAGATCAGAGTTATCAGAATATTAATTAAAAGTAATATATAATAACTATTCAATGCAGCCTATCTCACTTATACAATTTAATTGTAACGGGTTCCTTGCCCATCTTGAAAATATACAGTTGCTTATTATGAACAGTCAACCTGATATAATCTGCGTTCAAGAAACACATTTCAAAGGCAGCTATCAACACTTACTTAGAGGATTCTCCTCAGTTAATAAAAACAGAGAAACTGATCATGCCAGCGGGGGAGTCAGCATCTTCTTTAAAAATAGTGCACATGCTATCAATGTAGATATCATTTCAAGTCTTGAAATAACAGCACTTAAAATATACGTACCTCAAGCTATCATAATCTGTAACATATACATTCCTCCTGCCTACATACTTGCAACAAGGGATATGGAAAATATACTTAATCAATTGAACTGCCCTTTTATTATTGTTGGAGACTTCAACGCTCACCATACTTTATGGGGATGCAAGAAAACTAAAACTAGAGGAAAAGTCATAGAAAAAATAATTTTGGAAAATGGCATTGTGTTACTTAATACTGGTATCGCTACGCACTTTGATATCAAATCAAATGGTTTTTCTGCTATCGACTTAACGTTCACGAGTTCCAAACTTGCACCAAATTTATTTTGGACCGTCCTGCAAGATGATTTGTTTGATAGTGATCACTTTTCCATCAGGATAAATATTAATAATTCTACCGCTCAAACTGTAACACTACCACGAGAAAGATGGCGAATAGGGAACGCAGACTGGAATGTATTTCAACTAGGGATGGTAAAATCTGTTCCGCTAAAGGATCAAGTGCACCTGATCCAACTCCGACTCCGAACTAGGTGCAAGAAACTAGGTTCAGTTCCGCTTGCGGTCACCCTGAAATAGCAGGTCTCGCCAGACGCTGGAAGGGTCGGAGTCGGATCTCTGACGGGCCTGCACCTACAGTCGCATGTTATGACTCATATGTTAATGTAGGGGAGAAGGGACGTGATTTTTATTTGAATCCGACGGCTCCGGTCGGAAGTTTTTGCTGGGTCGTCTATTTCAATTGTAAAAGATTTCTTTGATTGCATTAGCAGGACATCAATAAACTATTGCAATTAAATATGTTTATTACAATTTAAAATTATGAGATTTTTTCCCTTTTTTCTATTTATACCTTACAGTAGCCTACATGGTCTATGATTTTGGCACAACACACGAGGCATTGCCATTACGACGAATCTGAAATCCTTGCGTAGATTATGCAGTTCCTAGTCAGTTACGAACGATTGCGAAGCGCAAACCTCGTCGATCCATTTCCATTCCGATTTCAAATTCGACGTCTTTGCAGTCCGAGAAAGAGGAGCGATCCGATCCGCTTCGTAGGAGCGAGAGTCCGGCATTCCGTTCCACAGTTCCGCCGCTCCGCGCTCCTTATTAGGTGCAAAACGGGTCGATTCCTTGAAGGAATTCCGGCATTCCGTTTACAAGTTCGCCGCTCCGCGCGTTGGCGCGGTTCGGCTTAGGTGCACAGAGGTTCGATTCATTGAAGGAACGCCGGATCAGGCGCCCTACTCTTTAACGAACTCCGAACCAGGTGCACCTACTCCGGCAAACGAACTAGGTTCAAAAGAGTAGGTCCGGGAATCGACAACCATCCCTAATTTTAACGCGAATTAACAAAAATCCCATTTAAATTCAATAACCTGAACAGTGCCATTATTAGGGCAGCTAACATATCAATACCCAGAGCAAGTAATATACCACGAAAATATAAAGCCCCATGGTGGAACGATGAATGTAAAATGATTATAAAAAAGAGAAATAATGCATTCAACAGATACAGACGAAACCCGAATCAAGAAAATCTAATCCTATATAAAAAAATTAGAGCACAGGCAAGAAAACTCGTCAAGGCAACTAAACGAAATTCTTGGAAGGAACATATAAAATCTATAAACATAAATACATCTTCCAATGAAACGTGGGAAAAGTACGCAGAATGAATGGTAATTAGTCTAGTTTCTCAATTACTGGTTTACTTTACCAAAACACTACAATCACCTCTCCAGAGGACATAGCAAATATTCTAGCAAAAGCTTTTAAGGAATCCTTCAGCAACTCTAACGACGATGAAAAATGTAACAATGGAACAACAGCAAGAGATAGATTACCCTAAAAGCCAAATAACAGCGAGCCTTATAATTATGAACTGCAACTGAGTCTAGGACACTACGCCGACTGGACACTACGCCGACCGTGGACACTACGCCGACCGTGGACACTACGCCGACCGTTGGCCGTGGACACTACGCCGACCCTGGACACTACGCCGACCGTCCTCTGTGGACACTACGCCGACCGTGGACACAACGCCGACTCTTAAAATAAAAATTAATAGCAAATGCAACACTGTAGTGGACACAACGCCGACCGTTCCCTTTGGACACTACGCCGACCGTGGACACAACGCCGACCATCCCCTTAGGACACTACGCCGACCGCGGACACAACGCCGACTCATCCTCCTAGAATAAACGTTCGTAATAGGTCTCAGGACTCAGAGTGCACATTTCTTCACATCGGCGTCGATACAATTTTCCCTACTAGGAAATTACATTTTCTAGAAGATTATAAGCATATAATCCTTCACTGAAAAATTTATTTTTGGAGATACTGATGCGGCGGGTCATATCGGTATAAAATGTTTTGATTGGTTGTTCTCACGCGAATTGAACAGTCCAATGTGTTGAAGCGAGTAAATCTTGGCAATTTAATGATCATTCGTTGGATTCCCCTAAAATTTTGTCATACCCTAGTTCAACGTTTCGAGAACACGTATGCCTAATTTGATATTGGCATGTTACTTGGATTCACAGATAAGTACAAAAGAGTTATTTTCGTAAATAAAAAACAGACGAAATTATTATTTCAGAAACATTAAATAAATGCCAATGAAAGTCGACTTCTATAGCGTAATTATTTTCAATTCTAAAAATAGCCAAGTTATGCTTAGTATAAACCAGTGCGCATTTAGAGGGTACCTAGTCATTAATTAAAAACAGTCTTGCATCTTTAAAAAAAAATTAAAACTAAACTACCTGTTAATGTCAAATTGCCTTATTGAATTTAATGAGATAGTTTAATTAAAATTGATTAACACATTACACATTAACACATTAACACATTTTACAACCAACTGCACAAAATAAAATTTATTTAACTGACAATACAATTTACATAAAACAAATGTTATAAAATCATGTATTTATGACAGTTATATACTGTTCGATTGGTTGTCGATCGAGAAGACAGATTGCGTAGTTATAGGTGTGACCCCAAATCTCGTCTGGAACTTGTGGCGTAGCATCCATGTTTTGCATCGTTTCAGCACATTCAGTGCACATCCCGAAATGCCGACACGGCATTATAATGGTGGTGGGGGGAGCGTTGTGGCATATCAGGCAAAGTGCGTTATATCTTTCGCCAATTGGATTGAGAGCATTTTCATTGTTACTGTCAGGTCTGGCCTCTTCCTCTACTTCAACAACTTCCTCTTCCGAGTCAGTAGTGGTACTATTATCTGAAATTAATTTATTAATGTAGACGGAGTTTTAAAAATATTAATATTATTCCACATACCATTAATTTCGAACGTAGGGGGTACGTCACCAGGAAGTGCTGTCAGCAAAATTTCCTCTTCCATATTAATAGTTTCGTCATCAGCAACTACATTCTGGAATATTCGCTCCATCGTAGACGAGACTCCGTTCAAAAAGGATTCCACATCTCCGTCTTCGTCAAATTGTGAAGTTAAATTCCGTATCCTCCTACTATTTGACTGATATGTTCGCTTTGGTAGAACCTTTATTTGAAGTCCTTCGTCAATAAAGGCTCGAACTTCTCTAACTGTGAGCATCGATATCTCCCGTATTTTGCCTGTAACAAATGAATTGTGTGTATAGGTCCTGTATTCAATTTTTAAAATGCACCAAATGGGTGTTATTGTTATTACCTATGAATTCCCATACATTCCGACCTCGTACCCTTAGTAATCTCTGCAACAACGCATGGAAGGATTCAGAATCGTTGTTTGTGCGCCTGGATCGCTTGTATACGGAAAATCCGTCCGCACCTACTCTAGTGAGCCATTGCCTTCGGTAATACCTAAAACATATACAGTTATATAAAACGGATACAATTCGTTTAATTATGGTTGGTTGTAAATATGGTTGTTTAAGTAAATTGCGCCCCATTATGTATCCATATACACATGCTGCAAGGGTTAGTTTGGCATAACATTGTAGTAGAATACTCACGTTAACAACGTTTCAAAAGAATTGGAAAGGTGATTTTCCGCGATAAAGTTAGACACATACTGAAAGCCCTCTTGGATTTGATTGGTAGGCAATAATGCTAAACATATCAAAATCTTTAGGGACCTTTTCGCAAGTCTGTTATCGCGTAGTAATGGTTTCAAGCCAAGTCCGCATGCTTTTCGTAAGATAGCCTAAAACAAATAAACTTAGTACAGAAAATAACCACATAAGTACCAAATATTCAGCCATTTTAATTACCTGAGCGTAATGAAAGAAACAACCCGCCTTGTTCACGTTTGGAAATTGTCTCTCCAAAGAAGAAACAAGAGGTTTCTCAAAATCTGTCATAATGAACTTCACTTTCATATTGGGTAGAATTTCTTTAAGTTTTTCAAATATTTGGTCATACGCCGAAGTTTTCCTGCTTTTCATTAAAGCGTACGCACACGGAAATGCCTAGAAAATGTTATATTAAACGTTGGTTTGGACAACGATATTATCACTTGATAAAAATACATACGTATCCATATTGTACTGTCATTATAGTCAGTAGCTGACTACTGGCTGGATGACGGGGACGAGTTTTAAATGTACCGTCAATATGGATTTCTTTTGATTCGCTGAGTAACTGCATTAAGTCCTCCGCCAAAAATACCACTGATGTCGAATCTTCTTCACCTACAGTACCCCAACAAAAATTAGTTCCGTCGATTTTACCGTATAGAGGGTTATCGCGGCAAATGTTCCCCAAATCCTCTAAAGTATTTGGCATAGGGGGTGCAACTAACCGGCGATGACGCCTCATAGCCTTTGACATAGCTGGAAAGGCCATCTTGCTGGCAACATCTACAGGAGCCCTTAAAAAGAGAACGTAAATAAAACTATAACATTACCAATTCCTGTTAATGAATTTCTTCTCGGTAGAAATACAATAAAAAGTAATCGCAAACAATGTGCGTTTTTTCTACAAGTTAAGTTTCGTTTATAAAAGCATAAATATATGATACATACCTCGCACTTTGTGTAACAAATATAGATTTAATATCTTCGCTCGTATTACTCGCCGTTTCTAACATCGCCACTCTTAAACGCAACGCTTCCTCCTTTTTCGCGTCTGGTAAATGGCTGTGGTTTTCCCCAAGTTTGGTAAATTGATTTTCGTTTGCAGACGCTCGTGCTGGACACCCTTTCTCCGTACAGATCAAAAATTTTATACCGTTTTTTGTTTTATTTATTCTGTATAAAAACCCTAGGTCCGCATTGCACGTGTAATAGGTCGAACCACGTCATTGACCAGGCACAGTTACAATTTCCATTATGTTGTCAGTCAATAAAATGTACTTAAATTGTTAATAAATTCTTACTAGTGCACTCGCAAAATCTCTGTAGAAACTGTGGATACTGGGAATCAAGCTTATATTTATACATTACACCCCTACAACCAATCAGTAAAATTTTAAGAAACTTTCCCCCTCTATGCATAGATTCAGTTAAGATAAAAAATCATATTCTTGGGGAAGAAGTACCGCCAAATAAGTGCGCAAATAATCCTATCCAAGAAGAACTTACTATAATCCCTTTGTCGGACTTTCCTCTAGATGAAAATAAATTACAACTTCCTGTCTACTTAACCGACCACTACCTGTTAGGTAACCCAGTGCTGCAAATTTAAGTTTTCTTTCTTAAAATCACAAAGTTGAAATTTGTAAAATCGCTCAGCTATCAATAAAAATTTAATGATAATCAATTTTAAAATTATATTATTCACAACAGAAGACCGCCTTGTAATTTGCATGTAAAAAGTAAGACGTTATGGCCATAGACGATAGTGGCGCTTCGTGGAGTAAATTAGTGGGTATAGACTATGCAATGTGAAGTTTTGCTACTGTAATGCAATTTTAATGAAAACAAACTCAAAAATAATAAAATAAATAATTGTCTATAATCATAAATAAATAGATTACAAAATAATATTTTTTAAAAAACAGGACAAACAATTATTGTAGGTTAGGCCACTCAAACTGGCCTGTCCATGCGAGCCGCCACTCGTTACAGGACAAAACCCCTGGACAAAAAAACTCGGACATAAGACCCCCGGACAAAAAACCCCCGGACTAAAAAACCCCCGGATAAAAAACCCCCGGACTAAAAACCCCCGGATAAAAAACCTCCGGACTAAAAACCCCCACCATAAAGAAAACATTCGCACATTATGTGAGGTTCGTGGGCGATTATTATTATTATTATTGAAAATAAGTTATTAATTATAATTATCATTCATTACTGATACAAGAATGCATAAAAAATGAGATATGTAAAGTGGGGCATTTATTTAATATAATTCACATACAGAAAATTTACAACCTAATGTTATTATTTACTGCAATTACAAAGTTTTCTAAATCACGTTCGCCATGCGAATGCATAATCCGTTGCTGGCGAAATGCACAACGTTGCCTAATTTAACATCCTTTCAACGCTAATATTTCAAAAACTATTCGTCCAAGACCAAATGATAATTATAATATTTGGTTCAAATTTTGACATACAATTGCGTGCTGTAAATATTCTCCGCACGTTTTAATACACCCTGTATAATGTTGGCTCTTGGAATACTTGTTTCAGGCGGGTTTGCAAAGTTTGATATGTCGGTCTTGTATTCTTCAAAGAAAGTCAATTTAGTTTAGTCTGTCGCCAATTTCCAATTATTAATTATCATTCCGTACTCATGCAAGAATCCATTTGCAATTTTTAGAAAATAGTAATCACCTGCCTTCTTATTGGACAACTATGATTACCATTGATAACAAAAGCTATAATACAAAGATACCTGCTAATGTATTTTGTATTAAATAAATGCCCTACTTTTTACATGTGTCATTTTGATCTGCATTCTTGCATCAGTGGTAATTATAATTATAATTAATAACTCATTATTATTAATAAAAATAATAATCTCCCAAGGACCCCACATGATTTGAAGGTGTTTTCTTTATGATGGGGGTTTTTATCTGGGGGGTTTTTAGTCCGGGAGTTTTTTGTCTGGGGGTCTTATGTCCGGGGTTTTTTGCCCCGGGATTTTTTGTCCTAGATTCGCGGCCACTACATAGGTTGAAGGTTGAATCTCTTTAATTTGTCTAGCGAAACATTTATAATTCAGCTATCTTTTATTTTGATCTTCTTTTACTTTCTAGCCCCAGGTCTCGAAAAAACACCACTAGCCATAAACCATTTTTTAATTCATTGTTACGATCAACCGCTAATTCCACGAATCGTAAAATGTATCTCTTCGATTTAGTATAAAATCAAATAATTAAATGCTATTTAGTTTCGATGTTAAACTATATTAAAATAATACATTGGGTTTTTGAACTGTTACATATCCAGATTACAAAAAGAATACACATATTATATTACGCACTATACTAACTAAAGTTCTATATGGGCACCACACTTAATAGGACATTTATAGTACTAATCTGTCCAATTATATTTCTATATTGCTATGAAAATTGTTATGTAACCATCTAGCTATCTGCGTAACTATAGCAACAGCGCTTGCAAATATTGTTGAAATAGTTATTATTGTATTAAGTGCCCAAAATTGGTGTTTTTCGAGACCGCCAGGTTGAAACCAAAATAAATTTGAAGGCGCCATAAAAACACTAATTTTGCCACGAAATACAAACAACGTTTTTTCTACGACGTTAAAAAAAAGAAAACTTTGCTATTATTAATCGCCTCCAACAAAACCTAACCTCAAAAAATCATAACTGTCATAACATGACTCATTTGTTTCATTTTGCGCACAAGATCTTAAAAAAATCATTTTGCGGCCATGTGAAAAAGTGAGATACTTCGCGCATCGATAAGGATGAAAAATTGCATTTTTTGACAGTTGTAGAAAATAGATATTTGTGTGCCAAGGCCGTGAAATTACTATTTAACGTACCGAGAGAAAATTGGACGAAAAAGGATTACGTAGACATGTTGCATACAATATTTTGTGGTCAAGTGGACGCAAAATGAATATTTGCGAACGCAACACAAGACGCAAATGGCTATTTTTGTATCTAGAATGCGAAATGCTACTTTTGCGTTCAAGAATGGAAGTTATTTTGCCCGGACCTGGACACAACGTCGACTGCCCACAACGTCGACCGGGTATTTTGAACGCCCACAACGTCGACCGTGCCCACAACGTCGACGGAGGTTTGTTGGCCACAGCGTCGACCGTGCCCATAACGTCGACCTGTCTTCAGAGACACAACGTCGACCGTGCCCACTACGTCGACTCGTATAAAATGACGCTACGTACATCGCGGCGGTAGCGTCGCGGGCGACATTGCCCGAAAAATTCAAGACTTTGCAGCGCCGCATCGTCGACTCCAGAACACATATATGGAACGAGGGACGCAACGTCGACCATGCCCATAACGTCGACCCGCCTTAAGGGACACAACGTCGACCGTGCCCATATCGTCGACTCGTCTTGAGCGACGCAACGTCGACCGTGCCCATATCGTCGACTCGTCTTGAGCGACGCAACGTCGACCGTGCCCATAACGTCGACTCATCTGTAGCTACGTCAGGGCTTAATATGATTTTTTCTACTCCCGCATGTATATATTCTGTTTTCTTCACAATCTACAGAATGGATATGTAGGCAATTGTAGTTAACTGAACGTATATGATTTCATATCCACACAAGGGTGGATATGAAATACACCAATCACAAACCACGTTAGTCGTGATTACCTAGGCAACTTTCATTAATTGTTTGTTTTGCAATGGGCACGCCCTGCTGTGCCCTGTTTGTGGCAAACGTGATTTTGTTGTAAGATATCTTATTAATTAGCGTTGAATAAATTTTCTTTTAATTTTCCATTCTTTTCCATTGATAGGTCGTAGAAAAAATACACTGTACAACTCGAGTGGAATGTCCATATCGCCCTCGGATAATTGAGCACTCCGCCTACGGCGTAGTGCTCAAACTTTATCCTCGTGCGATATGGACATCATATCCACTCTCGTTGTACAAACTACTATTACCTACCCCACGCATTCATTTTTTTCTATACCGTAGATACATTTTGAATAAATTAGAGTATAGTGTTACCTGTTTGACAGCATTTGTTGGACCTTCTATATTATAAAGCATTATACACCAGTTCCGCAATTCTGTAGCTACGAATAAACCAACAATATAATATCACTATCACTTTCTTAATGTGAAAATTATATTACTTCTTTAACAAAAAATCTGGTGTGATAAACGCACACAACTTCCTTTTACAGTGATATTATCATTAGCCCAAAATTTGATTTTTAATTTTTAAGCATTTTGTAAAAATTTTCAAAAGTTACAAATTCTGCAAAAACGGTATAAAATAGTATTTTAAGCTGCATTCAAAAATGTAATAACATACAGGCTGTTCTATTTTAAATAGGAGTTAATAAAAAAAATTGAAAAAAAAAACAAAAGAAACCCATATTAGAAGTATTCGACTGGAAAATCACTTATGTCACATCAATACACATTAAACATGTAATAAAAATTTGAAGTTTGAAAAAAATCGTTGGAGCCGTTTTTGAAAAAATCGAAAAGAAAACTGAAAAATCACAAGAGTAAACACCTACTTCCGGTTATGCGATGTTCTTCAAAAGCTTGCTGTCGCATCTACATAGTACACAAAACTTATATATGAAGTTTCAACGCCATACCTCTTTTCGTTTTTGAGATATTCTGTTCACAGACACACAGACAGACGAATGAAAAGAAATATGTTTATCCTCAACCGGGTGCAAAGTAGCCTATTCTAGCCCGAGGGCGCAAAGTAAACCATTCTCGCCCGAGGGCGGAAAAGTAAATTTTTCTGACCCATGTTTACGTAGTTGCTACGGAAATGCAGCTTGCTTTTATTAGATCCTGGTATTATGATTTTTAATGTTAATAGTTGGAAAATCTTTACGTATAAAAATACATCGCACCACGTCTTTTCGGTTGAGGATAAAATTATGTATATATATCTCTGGCGCAAGGGCGATTTCATCCCTTGATGATTTACAAACTATCATCGCGGACTGAAATCGCTTACCTTGCGCCCTTGATATATAAACTACTATTTTTGGGTTCAGGGGACTCTAAAACGTGAAGATCTGTTGAAAACTCAATTTCGAATTTTTGGGGTGAATCCAATACTTCCTCTATTGTAAATGGAAGTAAAAATTTACAGCGATGCTGGTTTTAGATTTTTACTACCTTCATTTGTTGCTTAATAGTGGCGTCATTGGAGGTTTTTTTAAATAGAAAAATTTCTACATATTTTCTAGTACCAATAACTAATAATTTATTGTAACAAAAAGCTTTATTTAATATAAATATTAACAGTAAGTTTCTTACTGTTAATGAATATCACTTCGAGAGATTCCTTTGAGAAAGTAGAGCTGTATTTTGGAACTATTTAACCACGAAAAATAATAATTTGGCAAAACGTCAAAATAACAGATAATAAATGCAAAATTTTTTTAAAATACCTTTTTTAGTCTTTTCTTAGTTCCCTTTCTCGATAGTAGAAAAAATCATGTGCGAAACACGTAGGAAAAGTGTCTTTTTCTACGATCGTGCCAAAATGTCAACTTTTTGCACTGTTTCTAGTGTCAAAAGCGACGTTTGTAGCACTCTTAATACCGGGCGACCATAAATGATTGCGATATTTTATCTTAGGTTAGCACTGTTAATGTTGGTTATCATGCTGTCAATTTTAAGTCTAGGTCAAATTCGAGGTTAGCAATGTTAGGTTTTGTGTCAGTTTGTATCAAAACTGACGGAAAGCCTAACCTGGTAACTATTTCCTATCTTGTTGCACAAATAGCTATTTCAATTCAGTGCAGGACATGGCTAACCCTTATGGAAAATTGTAATGATTATAAAAGTTACAAGAATAAACAGGTATATATACTTTATAATTTATTTTTGGAAATATACATAGAATATAAATACGTAAGTGTTTTTTTCTGAACGCTACATGGAAGTTACCAGTCGTAAATATCCCTGCACCGGAATCCTGTCCAGGGGGCAAGTTCCATGATCAATGATCCTATCGTAGGCGACATCTTCGGGATCTGGCGGTATGTTGTGAAGCCTTTGGCGTGTTTCGCAGCATTCATCGCACAGCCCAATGTGCCCACACGGTATTAATGCCATAGTGGAACGCGATGTAAGGCAAATCATGCAATACCCAAGATTTACCATGCTAGCTGCTTCCGCTACTTCTTCCACTCTGTCGTCCACCACGTCGGCCGCCACGTCATCGGTGTCCTCGTCGTCGTCCTGGTCCGGTTCTACTTCAGCGTTGTCTAAAATTTTATACAAGACGGAATAATGTTTAAGAGTAACATACTCCGACCCAGGGCCGGCGCAAGAAGTGAGGCGACCGATTTAGTTGTATTTCGTGACAGTCTTTAGTCTTAGGTTTGATTTTATTTTATTTTGTTTATTAGTGTGCTTGTAATAATAAAAAAAATTATAATTTATGTTGTTTCTTTTCTTGATATTCACAAAAATTCCGCCCCCTTTCATCGTCTCTGTGTTGAAAGGGGTGGCGTAAACCTTGCTCACCTAAGGCGGCAGTCTGGTCGCGCCGGCTCTGTGTCCTACTTAAAGTAAAAATAATATTAAAGTACAACTTACCATTCACGTTAAATTCCGGAAGAAGATTACCAGGAAGGCGTGCTAGGAGATACTCCTCATTTTCTATTTCGACCTGTTCCTCATCTGCTAAATTTTGACGGATCAGACCCTGCACGGAATAGGCGACAACTTCGAGGTATGCCCCGATGTTTCCATCTTCTTGTAAAACCGTTGTGGCGTGTTTGATTCTTTGCGAATTTAACAAGTACTTCCTTTTTGCAACGGCTTTAATTTGAAGACCCTCGTCGACAAACGCCCTAATTTCTCGTATCGTCGCAGCGGTGATATTGCGAATTCCGTCTGCAACAAGTTCAATATAAAAAAAAATTGCGGATGCCACCTTTACTTAATAGTTATTTGTGTACCTAAAGCGTAAAGTGATACTTTATAGTGCGAGAGCGACAAAGACACTTTACACTAGTGGTGCACACATAGTTTTTTCTGCGACTAATTAAAAATTACTACAAAATTTAACACAAACAGGTATATTTACTGAAAATTTATTCATTCTGTCAGTTTTTCAAGTAACGTCAAGTCAGTAAACAACAGATGTCTTTTTTAAGCGAGAGTAAAGTTAATTTTATTGGTCGTTGCTATGGGCGGCGAGCGTAAAGTAAATGTTATTGCTCGCTGCTATGGGAGACGAGCGTAAAGTTTTTAAAATCGCTCGCTCAGTAAACGCCCACTTTCTGTTGTCAAATGAAAGCGCAAAACCTCACTCTTTATATATAGAGTAGAAAGAAATATATTTAAGAAAAAAATGCTACCAATGTTCAGAATCCGTTTAAACATGTGCTTTAGATTTTTAAAAAACTTACCAGTAAATTCCCACACGTTGGGATTTCGTACCCCTAAGATACGTTTTAAGGCAGCATGGAGCGACTCTGAATCGTTATTCGTGCGCCGTGTTCTATTGAATACGGATATGGAATCCGCCCCAACTTTCTCCAGCCACTGTCTACGATGGTATCTGAAATATATAAGGTTTTAGTAGTAGTAGAGTTATTAGAATTTTGATTAGGCTTGCTGTCGAAGCTGAATGATGAAAATACCTTAGAAGTGTTGAAAAACTTTCTTCCAAACTGTTTAGCCTTATAAAATTGGTAATAAATTCGACGCCGTCCTGTATATTAATAGTAGGTAGTAAGGGCACACACATAAGCATTTTTAGTGCCTTCCTAGCTCGCAGATTTTCTACCAAGAGCCGCCGCATGCCCAATACTCCGGCTTTCCTTAAAATAGCCTGAAAGTAAGCCAATTAACAATTTCAATAAATACACACATACGACAAAAAATAATTATTACCTGGCAGTAATGAAACCAGCAGCCCGTTTTCTGCGCCTCCGGAAAATTTGCGTGCAACGCCCGAACCAGTGCGGATTCAAAATCCGTCATTATTAATCTAGGCTTAAATTCTGGAATAAGCTCGCGGATTTTCTTGAACAAGGCATCGTAGGCTTCTGTTGTTCGAGACGACATCAATGCGAACGCGCAAGGAAACGCCTAACAAGGAATAAGAATGATAATAATTATTACTCTTGATCAAAAATGAAACCACAAATACTTACAAATCCGTAGTGAACTACCATTATGGTTAACAATTGACTGCTGGCAGGATGGTGCGGCCGGGTTTTAAAGGTACCATCTAGATGGACTTCTTTCGATGCAGTTATCAAGTGCCTTAGCCCTTCTGCCAAAAAAAGCACTGACAGGGAGTTTCCGCTGCCCGACGTGCCTCTACAAAAGGTTTCACCATCGATTGGCCAAATCTAACGTTTGTGCGACAAATTTCGCCAAATTCTTCCAAGCTTCTTGGCATGTCTGGTAGAACTTTCCGTCGACAACGTCGCATAGATTTGACCGTAGCTGGATGGGCCAATTTGCTGGCGACGTCGGCTGGGGTGCTAAAACAAATTCCGTTATTTACGTGCATATTTTGTATATTTGCAATTGTAAATTAAACACGGATTTGCATATCCATTTTAAGAAATTATAAAATGTACAAGATACTGTTGGTGTACTGTACATGAATTTTGTAATGTATGGAAAAAGTCTAGGCGAACGGTTTCGCACATTTTTTATCCATATTTTGATTTCCATTTCAGCTCTAGTTATCCATGGAAATTTAATTCATGACTTTGATTAATTCACTCAAACAAAATTAATTGAAATGTTAAATTTGTAAACTGTCAGCAGTAAACATTAATTATCTTAGTATTTTTATTAATAAAGTTGTTTTTGTTCCCATACAAACAACATTTTAGTGAACTACTCGAAGTTATGACATAAATTTCCATGGATAACTAGAGTTAAAACACACTTTTTCAGTAAGTTATAAAATATGTAATATGTATACCCAAAAATTCCGCTGTCGAAATCAGATTTTTTTTAAAAGCTTATTTGAAATTCGTATTTTCGATATACCCCCTGATTTACAATTTCAACAAGATCGCACTATGTTTTCGATATTTACGGACAGTAATTTTTTTAAACCAATTTTTTTGGTTTCTAGATTGCCACAGCATGTATTTCCGTAAAAATGTAGGTTATGAAAATAATTTTCAACAGTTCAAGGGAATACTTCCTATATCCAAGGTATGCGAAAGTAAGAATCAGCTTACAGTTTGGATCATTAAAGCAAGATGTTTATCAAAATTAAGCGAAAATCCCAATCTGCCTTAATGACTACTGCTGAACAATCTTGAAAGAATTTTCGAAAGCTGGTTAAATTGACCAATAAGACGTTTCAACACAAATAAATAATGAGTGGGGATAAATATCCAAAATCTAGCTAACGATTCGCACAAAAATAGTTTCAAAGTTATCTTCCTACGGAATAACCACAGTATTGTAATTATTTTGATCTAATTTATAACTACTGTAACTATAACCATGGAAGTGAAAGCAGTACCTGGTCACAGACACGGTTCGGTTTATTACACTTGTGCAGCAGATAGCGGTTTTTTTTATAGAATAAACAAAACAAAAAATGGCAAACATTTTTTGAGATGCGTCGAAAAGGATTGTCCGGCGAGAGCGTGCCGTGACGATTTAGTTTTTACAAAACTTGGCGAGGGGCACAATCATCTTCAAGATGAACAAAAAGAAGACGCATTACAATTAAAAGCGTCGATGTTGGACGAAGCTTGCGCCACAAGTGAAAGTGTGAAGGGCATATTTGTAAGAAGAAGTGCCAGGTACGTATCTAATTTTTTTCTACCTCTGTGCAAAAATTTGAATGGCTACCTATGAAAACAGTCGATTTATGTTTTGTTTTGTTTTACTTTCCCATACCCAATAACATCTAAACGGCAATTAAATAATAACTTCCGGAATTTTGTTTTAGCACCCCAGCCGACGTCGCCAGCAAATTGGCCCCTCCAGCTACGGTCAAATCTATGCGACGTTGTCGACGGAAAGTTCAACCAGACATGCCAAGAAGCTTGGAAGAATTTGGCGAAATTTGTCGCACAAACGTTAGATTTGGCCAAATCGATGGTGAAACCTTTTGTAGAGGCACGTCGGGCAGCGGAAACTCCCTGTCAGTGCTTTTTTTGGCAGAAGGGCTAAGGCACTTGATAACTGCATCGAAAGAAGTCCATCTAGATGGTACCTTTAAAACCCGGCCGCACCATCCTGCCAGCAGTCAATTGTTAACCATAATGGTAGTTCACTACGGATTTGTAAGTATTTGTGGTTTCATTTTTGATCAAGAGTAATAATTATTATCATTCTTATTCCTTGTTAGGCGTTTCCTTGCGCGTTCGCATTGATGTCGTCTCGAACAACAGAAGCCTACGATGCCTTGTTCAAGAAAATCCGCGAGCTTATTCCAGAATTTAAGCCTAGATTAATAATGACGGATTTTGAATCCGCACTGGTTCGGGCGTTGCACGCAAATTTTCCGGAGGCGCAGAAAACGGGCTGCTGGTTTCATTACTGCCAGGTAATAATTATTTTTTGTCGTATGTGTGTATTTATTGAAATTGTTAATTGGCTTACTTTCAGGCTATTTTAAGGAAATTTTGTAGTAATTTTTAATTAGTCGCAGAAAAAACTATGTGTGCACCACTAGTGTAAAGTGTCTTTGTCGCTCTCGCACTATAAAGTATCACTTTACGCTTTAGGTACACAAATAACTATTAAGTAAAGGTGGCATCCGCAATTTTTTTTTATATTGAACTTGTTGCAGACGGAATTCGCAATATCACCGCTGCGACGATACGAGAAATTAGGGCGTTTGTCGACGAGGGTCTTCAAATTAAAGCCGTTGCAAAAAGGAAGTACTTGTTAAATTCGCAAAGAATCAAACACGCCACAACGGTTTTACAAGAAGATGGAAACATCGGGGCATACCTCGAAGTTGTCGCCTATTCCGTGCAGGGTCTGATCCGTCAAAATTTAGCAGATGAGGAACAGGTCGAAATAGAAAATGAGGAGTATCTCCTAGCACGCCTTCCTGGTAATCTTCTTCCGGAATTTAACGTGAATGGTAAGTTGTACTTTAATATTATTTTTACTTTAAGTAGGACACAGAGCCGGCGCGACCAGACTGCCGCCTTAGGTGAGCAAGGTTTACGCCACCCCTTTCAACACAGAGACGATGAAAGGGGGCGGAATTTTTGTGAATATCAAGAAAAGAAACAACATAAATTATAATTTTTTTTATTATTACAAGCACACTAATAAACAAAATAAAATAAAATCAAACCTAAGACTAAAGACTGTCACGAAATACAACTAAATCGGTCGCCTCACTTCTTGCGCCGGCCCTGGGTCGGAGTATGTTACTCTTAAACATTATTCCGTCTTGTATAAAATTTTAGACAACGCTGAAGTAGAACCGGACCAGGACGACGACGAGGACACCGATGACGTGGCGGCCGACGTGGTGGACGACAGAGTGGAAGAAGTAGCGGAAGCAGCTAGCATGGTAAATCTTGGGTATTGCATGATTTGCCTTACATCGCGTTCCACTATGGCATTAATACCGTGTGGGCACATTGGGCTGTGCGATGAATGCTGCGAAACACGCCAAAGGCTTCACAACATACCGCCAGATCCCGAAGATGTCGCCTACGATAGGATCATTGATCATGGAACTTGCCCCCTGGACAGGATTCCGGTGCAGGGATATTTACGACTGGTAACTTCCATGTAGCGTTCAGAAAAAAACACTTACGTATTTATATTCTATGTATATTTCCAAAAATAAATTATAAAGTATATATACCTGTTTATTCTTGTAACTTTTATAATCATTACAATTTTCCATAAGGGTTAGCCATGTCCTGCACTGAATTGAAATAGCTATTTGTGCAACAAGATAGGAAATAGTTACCAGGTTAGGCTTTCCGTCAGTTTTGATACAAACTGACACAGAACCTAACATTGCTAACCTCGAATTTGACCTAGACTTAAAATTGACAGCATGATAACCAACATTAACAGTGCTAACCTAAGATAAAAATATCGCAATCATTTATGGTCGCCCGGTATTAAGAGTGCTACAAACGTCGCTTTTGACACTAGAAACAGTGCAAAAAGTTGACATTTTGGCACGATCGTAGAAAAAGACACTTTTCCTACGTGTTTCGCACATGATTTTTTCTACTATCGAGAAAGGGAACTAAGAAAAGACTAAAAAAGGTATTTTAAAAAAATTTTGCATTTATTATCTGTTATTTTGACGTTTTGCCAAATTATTATTTTTCGTGTTAAATAGTTCCAAAATACAGCTCTACTTTCTCAAAGGAATCTCTCGAAGTGATATTCATTAACAGTAAGAAACTTACTGTTAATATTTATATTAAATAAAGCTTTTTGTTACAATAAATTATTAGTTATTGGTACTAGAAAATATGTAGAAATTTTTCTATTTAAAAAAACCTCCAATGACGCCACTATTAAGCAACAAATGAAGGTAGTAAAAATCTAAAACCAGCATCGCTGTAAATTTTTACTTCCATTTACAATAGAGGAAGTATTGGATTCACCCCAAAAATTCGAAATTGAGTTTTCAACAGATCTTCACGTTTTAGAGTCCCCTGAACCCAAAAATAGTAGTTTATATATCAAGGGCGCAAGGTAAGCGATTTCAGTCCGCGATGATAGTTTGTAAATCATCAAGGGATGAAATCGCCCTTGCGCCAGAGATATATATACATAATTTTATCCTCAACCGAAAAGACGTGGTGCGATGTATTTTTATACGTAAAGATTTTCCAACTATTAACATTAAAAATCATAATACCAGGATCTAATAAAAGCAAGCTGCATTTCCGTAGCAACTACGTAAACATGGGTCAGAAAAATTTACTTTTCCGCCCTCGGGCGAGAATGGTTTACTTTGCGCCCTCGGGCTAGAATAGGCTACTTTGCACCCGGTTGAGGATAAACATATTTCTTTTCATTCGTCTGTCTGTGTGTCTGTGAACAGAATATCTCAAAAACGAAAAGAGGTATGGCGTTGAAACTTCATATATAAGTTTTGTGTACTATGTAGATGCGACAGCAAGCTTTTGAAGAACATCGCATAACCGGAAGTAGGTGTTTACTCTTGTGATTTTTCAGTTTTCTTTTCGATTTTTTCAAAAACGGCTCCAACGATTTTTTTCAAACTTCAAATTTTTATTACATGTTTAATGTGTATTGATGTGACATAAGTGATTTTCCAGTCGAATACTTCTAATATGGGTTTCTTTTGTTTTTTTTTCAATTTTTTTATTAACTCCTATTTAAAATAGAACAGCCTGTATGTTATTACATTTTTGAATGCAGCTTAAAATACTATTTTATACCGTTTTTGCAGAATTTGTAACTTTTGAAAATTTTTACAAAATGCTTAAAAATTAAAAATCAAATTTTGGGCTAATGATAATATCACTGTAAAAGGAAGTTGTGTGCGTTTATCACACCAGATTTTTTGTTAAAGAAGTAATATAATTTTCACATTAAGAAAGTGATAGTGATATTATATTGTTGGTTTATTCGTAGCTACAGAATTGCGGAACTGGTGTATAATGCTTTATAATAGAGAAGGTCCAACAAATTCTGTCAAACAGGTAACACTATACTCTAATTTATTCAAAATGTATCTACGGTATAGAAAAAAATGAATGCGTGGGGTAGGTAATAGTAGTTTGTACAACGAGAGTGGATATGATGTCCATATCGCACGAGGATAAAGTTTGAGCACTACGCCGTAGGCGGAGTGCTCAATTATCCGAGGGCGATATGGACATTCCACTCGAGTTGTACAGTGTATTTTTTCTACGACCTATCAATGGAAAAGAATGGAAAATTAAAAGAAAATTTATTCAACGCTAATTAATAAGATATCTTACAACAAAATCACGTTTGCCACAAACAGGGCACAGCAGGGCGTGCCCACTGCAAAACAAACAATTAATGAAAGTTGCCTAGGTAATCACGACTAACGTGGTTTGTGATTGGTGTATTTCATATCCACCCTTGTGTGGATATGAAATCATATACAGAGAGATTTTTCTTACTACGAACACGGCAGACGATATGTCGAATTTACAAATGCCGAGAATTTAACTTTGACAGTTCGCGTATTTTGTCAGTAGATAATATCTGCTGTCATTTCTATCTTAAAATCGATAACTACGAAGCAACGGATCAGTGCAAATTGTAAAATGGTATTATCAGGGTCCAACGGTCCGGGAAATTCAAAATTCTTTCACAACATTTGATAATAGGCGTTCTTTATCGTTATCGACGTTACATGGAGTTATTTCAAATTTTGGAAACTTTGGATGTGTTTCTCCCCAAAAGCACAAAAGCCCTAATGTTCCCAATGAAGACAGGTATTTAAAAGAGGTTTGTATTACCGCTAATGACTATCCAGATTATTTATTTTAATAAATTGCAGAACTAGTAGATTTAGCTGCGATATTCTTCCCGGTGGCCATTTCAGAAGTATGGAATTTTGTGAAACTGTGACAGATATGCCTAAAACTTCCTCTGAAAAGTCGTTTTCACTACAACTAACGATTTGAAGAACTGCGTTTAAAAATTAAAAGGGTTGTTCAGAGTACTAGTACTAATACGTTTCTATGATCGCTTAGGATATTGTTTAGCGCAAGAAGGCAGGCTCTTTGAACAAGAGCTAATTTAAACTTCTTTAATTTTGTGGTTTGAAATAAAAATAGTTTTATTTTTGTTTGCATCTTTTTTTTACTGAGTTAGTTTGTTCGGAAGAAATTATTTCTATCTTCAGAATGCGTTTTACTTTAAGAACTACCTTCTTTTACTGTACTGTTAATCTCTAAAAATCCTGTTTTTCAACTCTGCATTTATCACCTGAATTAATCACAGAATAACAGTACCTCATACATTATATCTGTGATATAATAATTAATTTAAAAAAAATTACACTAGGCGTCTGCGTTGAACAATTACTTGAACAATCGACGCAGACGACCCGTGGATTAATATCAGAGTACCTTAGACCGACTGTCCATCGGTCTTGGCGTATTTTTAGGCAATCGTAAATTCGCCTTGATTTACTCGTGTTCGCAGTTCATGAATTTTCACTGTACGTTCAGTTAACTACAATTGCCTACATATCCATTCTGTAGATTGTGAAGAAAACAGAATATATACATGCGGGAGTAGAAAAAATCATATTAAGCCCTGACGTAGCTACAGATGAGTCGACGTTATGGGCACGGTCGACGTTGCGTCCCTCAAGACGAGTCGACGATATGGGCACGGTCGACGTTGCGTCTCTCAAGACGAGTCGACGATATGGGCACGGTCGACGTTGCGTCGCTCAAGACGAGTCGACGATATGGGCACGGTCGACGTTGTGTCCCTTAAGGCGGGTCGACGTTATGGGCACGGTCGACGTTGCGTCCCTCAAGACGAGTCGACGATATGGGCACGGTCGAAGTTGTGTCCCTTAAGGCGGGTCGACGTTATGGGCATGGTCGACGTTGCGTCCCTCGTTCCATATATGTGTTCTGGAGTCGACGATGCGGCGCTGCAAAGTCTTGAATTTTTCGGGCAATGTCGCCCGCGACGCTACCGCCGCGATGTACGTAGCGTCATTTTATACGAGTCGACGTAGTGGGCACGGTCGACGTTGTGTCTCTGAAGACAGGTCGACGTTATGGGCACGGTCGACGCTGTGGCCAACAAACCTCCGTCGACGTTGTGGGCGTTCAAAATACCCGGTCGACGTTGTGGGCAGTCGACGTTGTGTACAAGACCCGTCTAATCACACATCATTGGCTAGCTTTCCATATTTGTATACAGCTTATATCCTACTTTTTACATCCCGTCACTACAGCCTCCACTGAGAGATCTTTTTCTAAATTAAAAATTATTTAAAACTTTTTGCTAAGTAAGATGGGCCAAATACGCCTAAAGAGTTTTGCATTACTGAGTATCAGGAAAGTAAGAGCCAGTAATCTTGGTTTTAATTCACTGATAGATATGTTAGGTTTAGCAAAGTGTCGCAAAAGAGAGTTTAATTAAAGTGCTATACCTACCTACATATTTATATATCTACTAGCTGGCCCGGCAAACGCCCCCCCAAAATAATTTGTCTCTGAAACCCCGTTTCACCACTATAGAGTTTTAATTTTATGTCTTGGACTTAAAAATAAATGCCATTTTCGCAATCAACGTCGCAAAAAAACCGCAATAACGACACCCATATCGATTTTTAAGCTTATTTGCCCCATTTCACCTCCTAAGGGGTAGCGGACCCGACAGACGTTGTCCTGCCCGAACGTCGGTTTGCCTGCTATTGGCGGGTTTAGCAAACGTTTTTTCGATATTCGAATTTTCGATCTTTTTAATTTTAAAAAATATTGGAGGGTGGTGGGAGGGGGGTGAAATTTTGGAGTTATATGTTCTGATATGCGGGAAATCTTTAAAAAATTTTAAAAAAATTCGTCAAAAAATAAAAAAAAAACCTTGAACCCGATTGCACCGCCACCTACCGGATCCAATTGTGAATTTATACCATCGAGGGACCCTCTAAAACACACACAAAAAATTTCATCAAAATCGGTCCAGCCGTTTAGGAGGAGTTCAGTCACGTACACACGTACAGAAGAATTATATGTATAAAGATATACGGATGGGGCCATAATTATATGTTTATAACAGCAATAAGATAACCTGAACCACAAAATAGAATGCTTGAGTAAGAAAGAGATGACGATACAACAAAATTACTTTAGTAGGCACAATTAGTTGACATATGTCATAATCAAGGCTAGGGATAATATGCACTTGAACATGTAGAAATATGCGCATATATATGCATTAAAAATAGTCAAAATATGCACCAAATATGCATAATATTTTTAAAAATATACAGTGTTTCCTCGAATTATGTATTTAAAACAACAGTTTTGGCCAACGGCTTAGTTTATTTTTACAAAAATACACAAAATATAAATAGAAACTAATTAATTACATCTAATACTAAAAATTCGTAAGTCCCACAACATCATATAATATAAACTAATCTTAACTCATTCTTAATTGTTTATTTAAACTTGTAAGGCAGTTTTCTAATTTTAATCTTTATTTTTTATCGAACTATAACAATTGATAATTACATGTTTTTCTAAATTAGCTAGAAGACTGCCTTTTGTCAGTTAAAATATTTTTATACACAGAAAAACTTCTTTCCACGTCAACTGACGTAATTGGAGCATTTTTTAGATTGCTAATAATCTCAGAATCTAAAGAAATTAAATCGTTGTCAAATTTACCTTTTAAAATTTCACTAATTTGAGTAAGAGTCTTAAATCCTTCGTTTTTATTTAAGACTATGTAATTTTTGTGATACTTTCGTGCCAATATCACCCTTAACCTCTGTAATTATACTTTGGAATTTTTGAATATTTTCGATTGATTCTATTAAAGGAACTTCTGCTGCTTGTAACTGTGTAAGAGTGGTACTAACAAAAGCATAATTAGCTTTAATAAATGTTAGTTGATGTGGAAGTCCTTTTTTTTCAACAAAAGCTTTGATTCTTTGATTGAGCTGGAGCTGTCATCAAAATCCAAAATTAATTCCTTGACATTATTAAAATTATTTGCATAATACAGCGCTGTATCCAATCACGTGCCCCATCTCGTAATGACTGGTTTTGGGGGTAAAGGAATATCTGTCAATTCTTCTTTAAACATCTGTACTCTTATAAGTGGTGCCTTAACAATAATTTTTCACACGAATGTAACAAAGATATTAGTCATTTCCTAGAAAGTCATTAAGTGATCCATCCTGATTTAAACCTATTCACGTAAAATGTCATTTAAGATATTCTTTAGAAGCTTAGAACTACCTTAACTCCTTAAAATTTCAAACAAAAGAAAATTTAAAACTTCTTAGACTTTGTTTGTACATATTTATTTGGTCACAACGCCCAACTTGGTCACAACGCCCAATTTCGATTTTGGTCACAACGCCCAATTTGGTCACAACGCCCAATTTCGATTTTGGTCACAACGCCCAACTTGGTCACAACGCCCAATTTCGATTTTGGTCACAACGCCCAACTTGGACACAACGCCCAATTTCGATTTTAGTCACAACGCCCAACTTGGTCACAACGCCCAACTTTGATTCTGGTCACAACGCCCAACTTGGTCACAACGCCCACTTTTGATTCTGGTCACAACGCCCAACTTGGCCATAACGCCCAAGTTTGATTTTGGTCACAACGCCCAACTTTGATTTTGAACATATCGCCCAGGCGGCACAGAAAGTAAGAAAAATGTGTATCTAAAATGAATAATAATAAATTAAACTTTTAAGGTGAGGTAATACGTAGGAAAATTTTCAAGTTCCCGTAAGTAGTATTAATATTATTTATTTTTCATAATAATTCAGTAGCGTAATGCGTTGTCCAAAAAGTTTCTAAATTCGGATTATAACATATAAAGTTGTATTTTTTATATGGAACTCATAGTTAGCTGTGGCATTATGAGAAAGAGGATTTTCGCCCATTTCAGTGACATATGTCGTATGGGATCGATTTATTCATTTTCACTACTTTATAGCAACAATTCACAATTTTTTATATTTCGTCATCTTCTAGTTGAAGACTTTAGAATATACGTGATTAAACAAAGTTTTTGCGTTGTTACAATACCACCGTTTGATTGACAGAATTAATCACGTTTGATTGTTGCTTATAATATTATAGTGTCCTTCATATATCCATTTATCAGAACATTTTATTGTCAATTAAAAGATTAAAACCTCTGCAGTTTCTCGAATTAAAAATGCAATTGCAAACATGCAAATACCCTACTTCTATACGAAGGAGGTTCGAAAATATGAAAATGATGAAGAAAAAAGTACTCTTATTTTTCAAAATACCCAAATGTTAATTGGAAGTATTTGTTATAACATATCTATTAATAGTTATTTAACAAACAAGTATGTATGTTAATGAGAGCGATTAATAATCGAGACATTTTAATCCTCGAGCGCGTTAATTGTAGATATTATTAATCCCCCATTAACATACGAGTTAGTTACAATATCTTTCCGTTGATCGTACATTATTAATTTGAAGAAAATCTAATTTTATTCCATGAAAAGAATTTGACACTTAAAGTTTTGACATTAATGGTACCGGGTGACCATAAATGGTTGTGATTTTTTTGCTTAGGTTGGCACTGTTTATGTTGGTGACATTGTAAGTCTATGTCAAATATGAGGTTAGCAGGTTAGGTTTTGAGTCGGTTTGTGTCAAAACTGACCCAATACCTAACCTGTTAACCTCGAATTTGACATAGACTTACAGTTCCACCAACATAAACAGATTTTTAATATCGTTTATTAATAAAAAATCATTCATTAATAAGGGTCATTAATAGACGATTCTCTATAGATTAATAATAATAATGGTGAGGCACTGACACCCCATGAAGGAGCTTGGCCTGCAAGGCGGAAGGTTAGAGCTTCCGTATCCTCGCTCTCACACCCGGCTGTCGCGTGACATATTCATGACACGTGGTGATGTGGTGAGCACCACGCATTAGACAACCGCATTATTACCCCTTGTTCTTTCGAACGCAGGTTCCCAATTATTTAAAGCGACTGGGTAGGCCGCCCGCCAGGCATCGATCTGGGATTTGAACTCCAGACTTCCGCGCCGCAGTCCGATGCTCTAACCATCAGAGCCACGCTGGCGCTTCTATAGATTAATGAAACCCATAAATAAACGATCAACGGAAAAAATTATAATTGATTTTAAATTGTTATTTGGTCCGTTTGTTAATAAATTATTTAAAAATTTGACACAAAAATGAAATTTGTTTGCACTGATTTCGAATCACGTAATATCCTGGTTGCTAAGTGAGGGGAAACTCAGGTTTGACAGTACACGTTTATCGTATCCGTTGATAAGTTAACTTTGAAGTATTTCATTTGGTAATACACAGCGTGGTAAGAAAAAAATAGGAGCAACCAGAAAAACATGTTTTCGGAGCAAGTAACTGTGACTTTATGTTTGACACCTACTTTTAACCTTTTTAAATAAATTTTTTGTCTATTTTGAAAAATAAAGGTGCTTTTTTCTTAAACCATTTTCATATTTTTGAACATCCCCTGTATACGAATATATTTACATTTTGGCAAGTGCATTTTTAGTTTGAGAAGATGTAGAAACTTGTATCAGTAATAAAACACTCTGATAAATGGATGATAAAAAAATCCATGTGTTACAAATTTATGAGGGGCAGTATCTGTTATATTATACAGATTGGTGGTGGATAGTGTGAACATAGGCAGTCCATTGAGCTAGAATACAGTTTATGGGCTTTGTATGTTTTAGACAGATGTAGACATATATGATTTAAATCTAGTACCCTAGAATTCAGTGTTTTCTAAAAACAAAACCTTGTAATTCTACGAATACTAGATGTTAATCGCATATAGGTCTGTTTATGCCTAACGCATACAAAGTCCACAAACTGTATTCACACACATTTGATTACTTATGTTCACATTTTCCGCCACCAATCTGTATATCCTTTATCTAATAGACTTGTCTGTCCGTCCGTCCGGGACGCTGTTTCAGCAGCCAAACCGTAAGAGATAGAGTAAAAAGTTATTAAAGTTATATGTTTGGAATGGTCATGTCAGCTCAGGAACCGAATTTCAGTCACGTGACACTTCCGGTTTTCGAGAAATCACAAAAAAGACCGTTTTTCAAATAGAACGCGTATTAAATAAAAATGTTTCAGCAGCCAAACGGAGCTGCGACCCTCTGCGCCTTAAAACGTCGATCGGTTAGGCAACCACTTTGACACCTTCCAGGTCTGGGTACAGTTTTTATTTAATACGCGTTCTATTTGAAAACGGTCTTTTTTGTTTTTTTTATGAGACATTTGTCTCACTGGATTGCTTGTTATGATATATAACACTGGAATGGGAAAAATACAATTTTATGGTATAACTAGAATTTTAAAACTTTTTTTGAATAACTGACTATCCACTGCATTCGTATCGAAAAGGTGCCAGAAGAACATCAAATTACTTTTATCTATTTTTATAAATAAGCGAGATATTGTCAAAAAACGAAAAATCGAAAAAATCTATTTTTGTTTATAACTCGAAAACAAAAGACGGTAGCCCATTTTGGTTTAAACCATTAAGCTTTTCTCGAAAAAAGAGTTCGAGGATGGGGGTCCATTTTTCCATATCTCCAATAGTTATCGAGATACCCTATGAAAACATCGAAAGTGCCTTAACCTGTAGACTCTGCGACAGCGACCACGCTTGTTCACGAAAATAAATTTGAGCCCCCTTAGCAAAAGAAAAGATAATTAGGTATTGTAGGTATCCGAATGTTAAGAATTTGCTAAGTCTTGTAATGTCTATGACGTATTCTGAATTTCCACCCATTCAGTTTTCCGTCGAAATTTTAATGCCTCTAATGTTCTCTGGCGGAAGGCACGTTGGGCTGAAATGACAGAAGTGGTTAAATTGCTAGTTATCTTTATACAGATTGGTGGCGGAAAATGTGAACAAAGGTAATCAAATGAGTTGGAATACAGTTTATGAGCTTTGTATGCATTAGACAGAAATAATTATATGCGATTAACATCTAGTATCCGCAGAATGAAGGTGTTTTGTTTTCAGAAAACACTGAATCCTATGATAGTAGATTTTAAATCATATGTCTATTTCCGTCTAACGCATACGAAGCCCATAAACTATTCCAACCCATTTGATTACCTTTGTTCACATTTTCCGCCACCAATCTGTATAAAGATAACTAGCAATTTAACCACTTCTGTCATTTCAACCCAACGTGCCTTCCGCGAGAGAACATTAGAGACATTAAAATTTCGACGGAAAACTCAATGGGTGGAAATTCAGAATACGTCATAGACATTACAAGAGTTAGCAAATTCTTAACATTCGGATACCTACAATACCAAATTATATTTTCTTTTGCTAAGGGGGCTCAAATTTATTTTCGTGAACAAGCGTGGTCGCTGTCGCAGAGGCTACAGGTTTAAGGCAATTTCGATGTTTTCATAAGGAATCTCGATAACTATAGGAGATATGGAAAAATGGGGTGGCGGAAAAAATTCCGCGGAAAAAAGTGTCTGGAAAACAGTGCCGACGGAAAAAAGTGTCGATGGGGGAAAATAATAATAAAGTAATAACCCGACGAAGAAGGTTTACAACATTAAAAAGAAACTGGAAGTTACCCTTTTATTTTTAAAAATCTCTGCATTGCAGTATTTGAACATGTATTGTGCTTAGCTGTTCCCAAATCGACAGGAATCCAGATTTATACATAATACGTAGAAATATTTCAATTTGAAGATTTTTATCTAAAGTGCATGTGGATTATGTCTACCATCTTAAGTGCAATTAGCACCAACAAATCTTTTAAGGTAAGTAACAAATGACGAAATATATTATAAAATACAAAATTGTTATACAGTATGTCCCCGGATTGGGTTACAATGAGGGAAAAAAGTTGATTTTTGACTTCTCAAAAAATCAATCTTTATAAAAAGAACCCTGCTTGTTCTCAAACTACAAATGTACTTGTCAAAATTTAAATATCTCTTTCCGTATACGGAGGAGGTTCGAGAATATGAAAATGGCTCAAGAATAAAGTACCCTTATTTTCCAAAATATACAATAATGTTAATTGGAAATATGTGTTATAACATTTCTATTAAAAAATATAATTGCTTTGAATTGCTATTGATGTTTGGATCGCGTATTATTAATATTTTTAAGATACTTGTGTCTTTGTTGACAGAAATATGAGATTTTTAGCATCAATTTCGGGCGAGACAAATTTCAGGTTAAGTGACCGAAACTCAAATTTGACAATACACTCTTATCGTATCCGTCAATAAATTAACTTTGAAGTATCGCGTTTGGTAATTCGCAGGGTAGTAGAATAAGAAAAACCAGTGGAAATTGTTTTTTAGAGCAGGTGGCTGGGACTTTATATGTGACATCTACTTTTAATTCTAAGCAACTTTTTCAAATAACATTGTATATTTTGAATAATAAGGGCGCTTTATTCTTGAGCCATTTTCATATTTTAGAACCTCCCCCGTATACGGAAGGGGTTATTTAAATTTGGAGAAGTGCATTTTTAGTTTGAGAACAAGCAGCGTTTTTTATAAAGAGTGATTTTTTTTGAGAAGTCTAACACAATACGACACTGGCCTCACACTCGAGGGCGTGTCGAAGGTTAAAAATGGCTTTTTACGACCATTTACCAAGCTAGCTCACGGTAGGGATGTCCACGAAAGACGGCTATTGGCGCTCCTGGAGAAGATCACGATTGGTTTTTAAGTGTGCGTTTATTTACAATTACTATGTACAATGTTATATAATTACTCCCAAAAATATATATATAAAAACAATAAAATAAAATACGCCGTGTGTGTGCCCGGAGGAGGGCA
This sequence comes from Agriotes lineatus, assembly GCA_940337035.1. Lineage (NCBI taxonomy): Eukaryota > Metazoa > Arthropoda > Insecta > Coleoptera > Elateridae > Agriotes > Agriotes lineatus. The sequence goes on from CALNHX010001937.1 coordinate 93,221, forward strand.
TCTCCGAGGGCGAGAAGCGGATGTTGGCGGTCGACCTGGCAGCAGGAACACTTCGGCCAGGACTTCTTAGACCTAGGGCTCGCGTCCTAGCGCGGCCCTTTGGGGGCGGGGCGGTGTCCACGTTCCGGATGGCCTGGAGGCAGAATGACACACCTCGGCGGCAGGCCAAGGGGGCGGCGGCGGAGGCTTGAGGCGTCATTGCCGTGGCAGGTGCATCCTCGGCGGAGCTGTGCGAAGCCGGGGCGACGGTGCTTGGAAGCGCGAGCTCAGGCAAAGTCCTCTTCGTGGCGCGGAGTTTCTGGTGTTTCAGGAGCGACCTGGGGATGGCGTCGAGCCGGATGATGCGCGACGGGCCGGAGCGCTCTCTGGTTCGCAAGCAGCTAGCGTCTCTCTGAAGCTTGGGGCGCCTTGGGGCCGAGCAGAACGCGTCTGACGACAGCACACTCCAGGTGCGGGCTGCTGCAGCGAACCTCGAGCTCAGGCGACGGCGGGCAGCGAATTCGGGCGGCGGCTGTCCATCCTCCTCTTCCTCGATGATCGATGGCTAGGCCCCGCTGGAAGGCGTGGGTTCTAGGTTGGCATGGCGTAGCTTGTGGCTACGAGGGGGCGGCGGCGAGCGTCCTTTGTGGATGCTGCGGCGGCGGCGAATTGCTTCCTCCATGGAGGTGGTGTGGGGCTGCTTTCTGCTATGGGTGCAGTGGCGGCGGGGCTGAACGGCGTCAGCTGGTGGCGCAAGCGAGCGGCGTCGCTTGGCGGCGATTGCCCTCTGTGGAGGTTGGGGGGTACGCGTAGACGGCGGTGGCGTCTTTGGCGTGATGCGAGCTCCCTGACATAGGAGCGGCAGCGTAGGTGGAGGCGGCCTGTGTGGCGGCATCTTCCTCACAGTGAGCTGGACGTAGGTGTAGGCGGCGGCGGCGCCTGTGGAAGGGTGCGTGCTTCTGGACATGGGAGCGGCAGCGTACGTGGAGGCGGCCTGTGTGGCGTCTTCCTCCTCGCAGTGAGCTGGACGTAGGGGCAGACGGCGGCGGCGTCTGTCTTTACTCGCATGTGTTGGTTTCTGCGAACTAGATTCGAGTAGCTGTGTTTGTTTCTGAGAACTTACGTGGGCGGCGTCCTGGCGTGTCGCGTGTCGCGGTGCTGCGGAGCGATGCAGCGGAGGCGGCGAGGTTCTCCATGGGGCCTGGGCTATGCATAGCGGGCGGCAGGACCTGGGGCATAGCGCAGCGTAGGCCTGGGCTTGAGACGGGCGGCGACGTCGGTGGCTACTAGGGCTGAGGCCACGGCTCGGCTCGACCTGGGGCTAGGCGTTCCTCCGGGTGGACGGCGATGCTGGCAGTCTTCTGCGGCTGCAACTCGGACGCCCTTTGGTGGCTGTGATCAGAGATCGAACAGTCGCCTGGAGTCACAGAGTTGACTTCTGCGATCAGTGATCGAGCAGAAGATTTTTGTTGTTTGTTACTTCCTATTGGCCGGAGGGCCTAAGATAGGGAAGTAGTTGATCTGAGAACAGCGTTCGATCGGATCCGGAGTAGGCGGCAGCATCCTTAGCTGCAGGTGGACTCCTCCAGGGCTACTGGAGGTTCTAGCCCTGGGGAGTAGGAGAAGTTGACCCGAGAAGAAACTTCGATCGGATGATTATTCTGGCGGCTGCGGCTCTTTTTAAAGGGAGTTTTCCTCCCACCGCTTTCTCTCGGATGTCCGTTTGTTTGGGGTGGGATGAACTGCTTCGCTTCCGGGGCTGTTTGTTACAATTTTCTTTATTTAGCGTTTTGCGCTTTTATTGTTGTCCGGATTTTTCTTTCATGTAGCTCACTGGATTCCTGATGCCAAGGCGATTTTTTTGATACCCAACTCGACTACCTTACTTTTATTTCGCCGGTGCTTTTAATCCGGTCGCGATATATGCGTTTAATTAATTTTCGTGTTTTGTTGATGCGCTTTTATCCGGGCTGCAGATGAGCTCTGGACTCGCGTTTGAGATGCATCTTAATCCGATTACCTGGCTTTAACGACCACTCGGGTGAACTCCTTTGTTACGCTGTCTTTGTAGGAAGTTTCCGACACGCGGCCGGCTTCGCGGAAGGTCTTCGCATAATTTGTTTAATAATTTGTCGTTCCTATCGGACTCCTTCTAAATAATCTTGGTCGACGAGGGCCTGGTTTCCTGATTTTGATTTCTTTACATACCACGCATGCCTATAGTCTTATTAAAATTACTTGTAATTTAATTTGTTCGCGCTATTTGCTATTTCTTTTTAATTGTTGCGTGGCATGTCTGCATTGACCTCCTTATGGACAATTCTTTCCGCCGCTGGCCCAGTTCTCTGAGTTGACACCTTCGTTCTTATTTACCTTACTTAACCCCGTGAAAGGGAAAGTTTTAAGCCGTCTTTGTTAGACGGAGCGGTCGCTGGCATGCTTATCTCGGGTTGTTGGCCTGATTTTCTTTTAAGGCCGTTTACCCTAATAATGCTATTTTTAAAACCTAGGCGTTCGGCTTTTGTTTAGCCAAAAGAATAACATGGTTGTAATTACGTGTTTTTCTGCTCCTTGAGAAATTGCATGCGAGGTTTGAGGGCGTTAACTCACATGTGATTTTTTTAATTGGGCCGCTATCTTGACGAATAGGCGACAAGCGGCGATTATGCACGTGTGAGTCATATCAAGTCGAAAATAAACTTTTTTTCCCTCTTTGTAACCCAACCATACAGTACGTCTCCGTACTGTATAATTCCACAAATTTATCACAAAAAGTGATCATTTCACTTATTTTTAGATTTGTCGATTCTTTTGAACTGTTTGCTAATACCACCACAATTAGATGATTTAGTTGATTGCTTTGACTGCACGTACGTGTCAGGTACATTTCGGCGAGTTGGGGGCAATCCAGAGGACATGCTGAGACTACGAAATATTCCGCCTATGTTTCCGCCAACCCTATGGAACGTGCGAGAGGCCACCATAAACGATCAAGACCGGACCAATAATCAAACAGAAGGTTGGAACCATAGATTCTCAAATCTTGTAGGACATAAACATCCAGGTATTTGGACACTAATTGAAAAAATGCGACAAGAAGTTGCAACAGATGAAACCAAACTGTTGCAACACCAAAATGAAATGCATTCAAAGAAGAAAAAAGGAAAGAGTTTGAAAAAATGGAACAACGTTTAAAAAACTTGTGTATTCAACATGAAAATGATGAACACAATAACGAAACTTTTTTACGTGCCATAGGACATTCCATTAGATTCCAAGTGTATGAATAGCTTAGAGTTAATTATAAAATATTAGTTTTTTTGTAACCATTTATAATAAGCTTGTATTTTATTTAGCAGTTAATAACTATTAATAAACATAAATTCTTAATATTAAATTTTAATTTTATTTCTTCCGTAATTATTTTAGAACAAAAGTATATTAAGGGGCTTGAATAATTCGAATTTTTTTCGCCGCATTTTTTCCACCGGCAGTTTTTTCCGCCGGCACTTTTTTACTCGGCACTTTTTTCCTAGATTCGAAAAATGGACCCCCATCTTCGAACTCTTTTTTCGAGAAAAGCTTAATGGTTGAAACCAAAATGGGCTACCGTCTTTTGTTTTCGAGTTATAAACAACAATTGAAGTTTTCGATTTTTCGTTTTTTGACAACAGCGCGCTTATTTAGAAAAATAGATAAAAGTAATTTGACGTTCTTCTGGCACCTTTTCGATACGAATGCAGTGGGTAGTCAGTTATTCAAAAAAAGTTTTAACATTCTAGTTATACCATAAAATTGTATTTTTGTAGATGAAATCCATAGTTGTATGTGGTATCATGAGTAAGAGGATTTTTTCCCATTCCAGTGTTATATATCATAATATACAGATTGGTGGCGGAAAATGTGAACATAGGTAAGTAATCAAATGTGTGTGAATACAGTTTATGGACTTTGTATGCGTTAGGCATAAATAGACCTATATGCGATTAACATCTAGTATTCGCAGAATCAAAAGGTTTTGTTTTTAGAGAACACTGAATTCTAGGATACTAGATTTTAAATCATATATGTCTACTTCTGTCTAACGCATACAAAGCCCATAAACTGTATTCTAGCTCAATGGACTGCCTATGTTCACACTATCCACCACCAATCTGTATAATATAACATATACTGTCCCTCATAAATTTGTAACACATGGATTTTTTATCATCCATTTATCAGAGTGTTTTATTCCTGATACAAGTTTCTACATCTTCTCAAACTAAAAATGCACTTGCCAAAATGTAAATATATTCGTATACAGGGGAGGTTCAAAAATATGAAAATGGTTCAAGAAAAAAGCACCGCTATTTTTCAAAATAGACAAAAAATTTATTTAAAAAGGTTAAAAGTAGGTGTCAAACATAAAGTCACAGTTACTTGCTCCGAAAACATGTTTTTCTGGTTGCTCCTATTTTTTTCTTACCACGCTGTGTATTACCAAATGAAATACTTCAAAGTTAACTTATCAACGGATACGATAAACGTGTACTGTCAAACCTGAGTTTCCCCTCACTTAGCAACCAGGATATTACGTGATTCGAAATCAGTGCAAACAAATTTCATTTTTGTGTAAAATTTTTAAATAATTTAATAACAAAAGGGACCAAATAACAATTTAAAATCAATTATAATTTTTTTCGTTGATCGTTTATTTATGGGTTTCATTAATGTATAGAGAATCGTCTATTAATGACCCTTATTAATGAATGATTTTTTATTAATAAACGATATTAAAAATCTGTTTATGTTGGTGGAACTGTAAGTCTATGTCAAATTCGAGGTTAACAGGCGAGGTTTTGGGTCAGTTTTGACACAAACTGACTCAAAACCTAACCTGCTAACCTCACATTTGACATAGACTTACAATGTCACCAACATAAACAGTGCCAACCTAAGAAAAAAATCACAACCATTTATGGTCCACCGGTACCATTAATGTCAAAACTTTAAGTGTCAAATTCTTTTCATGGAATAAAATTAGATTTTCTTCAAAATAATAATGTACGATCAACGGAAAGATATTGTAACTAACTCGTATGTTAATGGGGGATTAATAATATCTACAATTAACGCGCTCGAGCATTAAAATGTCTCGATTATGAATCGCTCTCATTAACATACTTGTTTGTTAAATAACTATTAATAGATATGTTATAACAAATACTTCCAATTAACATTTAGTATATTTTGAAAAATAAGAGTACTTTTTTCTTCATCATTTTCATATTTTCGAACCTCCTTCGTAATAAATAATATTAATACTACTTACGGGAACTTGAAAATTTTCCTAACTATTACCTCATCTTAAAAGTTTAATTTATTATTATTCATTTTAGATACACATTGTTCTTACTTTCTGTGCCGCCTGGGCGATATGTCCAAAATCAAAGTTCGGCGTTGTGACCAAAATCAAACTTGGGCGTTATGACCAAGTTGGGCGTTGTGACCAGAATCAAAAGTGGGCGTTTTGACCAAGTTAGGCGTTGTGACCAGAATCAAAGTTGGGCGTTGTGACCAATATCGTTTTTGGGCGTTATGACCAAGTTGGGCGTTGTGACCAAAATCAAAATTGGGCGTTGTGACCAGAATCGAAGTTGGGCGTTATGACCAAATTCTGAGTTGGGGTTTGTGACCAGTGGGCGTTGTGTCCAGGCCCCGTATTAGTAACTTCTTTATTTAAAATTTTAAAATTAACTTTGAAATCTAAGACGCCAGTGTCAGTACAGTCTAATTTAAGTACAATTATCCTGTGCAGTTTTTCATGCTCGATTTATCACTTTGATATTTTAAATAAATAAATATCATATTTGTGGCAGCGTTATTACATTCATTAAAATTAAACGTTTTAGTAGTATTTTTTTAATATTTATTAAAACAAATACAAGTAATACTGAACAATACTTGTAACAATAAATAAATATTATTAATGGCGTCAAATGTGCAGTGGGGATTTTCTTGTGCATAATAATGCAAATTATTTCGATTTACAACACCATTATTGCTGAAGCTAGCTTCATCAGAAAAAAACTGGCTTAGAAAGTTTGGATTTTCAGCTAATTGGTTTCTTAGAAATCGGCAGAAACGTAGTCTACGTGGATAGTCTTCCTCAGACAGATGTACCAGCATCATGTGATATGGGTGGAACTCATTGGCTTTTAAAATGTTAAATACTGAATATTTGCTTATGCCTACAGTTCTTGCGACATCACTTTGACTGTTATGGGGGTTGTGTGTTACCATCTCAATCACTGCTGCCTCGGTTTCTGAAATAACAACATGTCTCGCCCTAATTTTTGGCTTTTTGAAGCTTTCATATTGACGCAAATTCTGTTCCAAGAGCCTAAATGTGCTATGAGATGGAGCTTGTCTGTGGGGATACCTCTCACTATATACAGCTGCACTGTCAAATCAGCATTATTTCTGCACTCACCATAGATCAATATCATTTCTGTTTTTTTCATTTGCAAAAATCATCGCGATGGTTTTAACACACATTTTAAATGGTTAATTGACCTAAATTCGACAAGTACTGACACTGGCGTTTAAGATTTCAAAATTAATTTTAAAATTTTAAGTAACGGAGTTACCAATACATGTGCATTTTGTTACCTGCATGCTGTAACGCGATAAAAAAACCACGGTGTATAGTTAGTTCATTAAACAAATTAAGAGAAAAACACACTGATTTTTAAAAAATCTGATCAGAAAAGGAAGGGGTTAAACTTCATCATCGGAATCTCTCTGTAGATTCCCGGCAGCAGGCTTGGATATGTTCCATACATAAACAGGCTTTGCAAAACTTGCAGAAATGCCAAAAGCCAGCGTCGAGTATTGCGATCAACACCGTTAAAGGTGGCTACAGACTTGTGTCAGATCATCGTATCGTATCGTGATCGCATATCAAGATCGGTAAAGTTTGTACGGGGGGACGTATCGCTTTTGCGTATCATATATTCGTGTCAAGCTGATACGACACGACATTTATCCACCAGGAGTCGGTATTTCAGCGTAATATCAAAGAAATGATACGTGATCTGGATAGAGGTGGTGTGGACGGCAAAACCCAAACAATCCCGATCTGCATGTCTCGATATGATGAACAAGCTTAATCATTAGTGCTACTATAATAAAGCACGGAAGACTACGGTGGCTGGGACACATGGCCAGAATGAAAGAAACGAGAATACCCAAAAAGATCCTGAGAGAGGAACCTGAGGACAAAAATAGAAGGGGTAGACCATCAAAAACTTGGCTGCAAAACTTAAAAGATCTAACCCGACTGGGCGAAAATTGGGAGACGAGCTAGGAGCTGACATTACAGTGAAGAAAAATGTAACTGGCAGCAATCAACTCTACCGATAACGACATTATTTTCTCGGGAGACGACTTGGAACTAAAAGATACGGATGTACTACAGTGGAAAAATAAAAGGCACATATTACGGATGCGAGTAAACGGGGTTGAAAACAATCCGTCGGCGTATCTGCATATCGTATAAAGGCGATCATGATTCGATGCGATGATACTACACAAGTCTGAACCCACCTTTAAGGCGCGTATCATTCGATGGACCACATCAACTCCGGATTTAGGAGCGTAAATGCAAATACAGATGATTTTGGCTGCCCTTTGCGATTTGACTTAATTGTCCCAAGAACTACTAGGCGGCGTTCTTTTATTAATACGCCTGTAACAATTTCATAACTGGTAAATCATCGGTCTATGGTCACAGATCCACTCAAATGGGCACACATTATTTCAGTGACGGCTGCTCTAGAGTTGTTGGTTTTGAAAGGACCATCCGGTTGGACACCAGTATAAATTTCCAAGTGGAAAGTATAAGATGTTCCACCATCCCCCAGGGAACTTTTAGCCCATACTTAGCGGACTTGTTGGGAATATACATTTTGAAGCTGCATCTTCCACGAAAAGCTAAAAGCATTTCCTCTAAGTAGCACAATTTCGTACAGAGTAATTTTTTTAGCAAGTATTATTAAATTCCTTTTCTTACTACTGCTAATTTGTCTAATTGCCGTCTTTCTCGAGTAGTGATGTCGTCGCAATGTAAAAATAGCAGTCTTCTTTGAGCCATTGCAGCAGGAAATATTTCAGCTTCTGGTCCATCGTCATCCTAAAATTCCGCCAGATTTTTTCAACCCCCATGCTGACAACCAGCAAGTATAACAATCCAAAAAGTGCCTGAATTTCTTCTGGATTTGTTTCTTTCGTGTCGTATGTAATTTTATATCTTTCAGAAATTTTTCTAATGTACAAGTTGGTATTTTCAACAATAATATCCACTATATTGCTAAAACAATATGTCCAGCATTGCATGGGGTACAGTCCATTTTTTGCATCTGTTATCACTCCCAGCAAATGCCTTACAATGTGTCTTTGACGGGTTCGAACATTGAGTGGCAGCGCTTCTTTCCTCCATTAAGTAGCATCTTTTGCATAATAATAGAGGCGTCTGTCTTCTTGAGAACTACCTTCGTCGCTGCTATTTTCTTTGTGGTCTTCAACATCATCACCGTCTGGGATATCTTCATCAGTATCCGTCTGGTGATCACTGCCAACTGCAAAATCTACATCGGCCTAAGAATCATCACTTTCAAAGAATTCATACTCTTCATCAGTCGGAACTTCCTCGTACAATATTCTCAATTTATTCTTTCTGTTTCATATGGATCCATTTATGTAATTCAAAGTTCTACAACGATCAGAAAAAATATTTTGTAAATATTAAAAAACGTATTACTGTGATTATTGCCTACCGCATCTACCAACGAACTAATTTTACACATATAATTTATGCAGATTTGTATGTCAAAACGAGAAAATGATAACTAACGATCAACCACGAAAAACTGTATCACTTGAAATGCAGAATAAATAGTGATGCTGGACTAACAAAACATAAACAAGAACAATTTCGCCGAGTGCCTCTCGTCGGCGTTTGTTTACATTCCACTTGAGTTCCAGACATAAACACACATTTGTACACTGAAGTTAGCTTTGAAAAGCGGCTTTGAAGCCAATTGTCTTAAATACAAAGTTACACTATACCACGGCTGAAGCCTGTCAGAACCAAATATGGCTTAACAGCCACAAAAGTTACACGATTTGTGTAAGTGGAGTCTTCAATTTAATGTAAATTTTAAATGTCTCAGTGAATTGCTTAAAATATTAGACAAATGCGGACATAACCTACCTTTAGACGGTAGAACAGTTTTAAATACTCCAAAGAAAAAAGCCGATATTGAGTAGGGAAATTAGCAAATTACTGCCATTTGGGAAATTAGTGAAGACATTTTAAATACTTTGGAAAAGGGTAATTTACTATTACATATACCAGACAAGATCTTAAATATTAATATAGATGGTTTACCCCTCGCGAAAAGTACAATTACACAATCTTGGTGTATTTTAGCAAACATACATGAACTAAATAACATGTGAGCAAACGAAAATGAAATCAAGCTTGGCTTTGAAATATTTGTTTTATGAATAATATGTTGGTGGCACTGTAAGTCTATGTCAAATTCGAAGTTAGTAGGTTAGGTTTTCTGTCAGTTTTGACACAGACTGATGCAAAATCTAACTTGCTAACCTCGAATTCGACATAGACTTACAGTGCCACCAACATATTATTCATAAAAAATATTTCAAAGCCAAGCTCGACTTCATTTTCGTTTGCTCACATGTTAGTTTCCCGTTCATTATAGGGGTATACCATGGCAATTCTAAGCCAGCTAATAGTAATAAGGCTGGTTTATACAGCGTTCTTAGCCCTAACATAGTAATAGCCTTAGTCTTAGTACTAGTCTTAAGAAGAAAAACGGGTGTTTATACAGACATATTTTGGGTTAGGAAATTTACGACAGCACATGCGCAAATGTGTGTGTAAAATCGTGCCTTTCATAAATTCGTTTAACCTTAAATGCATAAAAACCGTTACGTATTCAATTTCTCGTTGTAGTTGGTTCTGTGCTGTAAAATCTTTTAAAATGGGTAAAATTTAAATTGTAATTTTTAAAAAATACTAATTAGAAACACCGAAGACCACAAATTTTCAAATCACTCACTCGATGCAAGTCAAAGCAGCTCTGAGACAAGAATGAACCAAAATGTTGGAGGCTCAGTTACAAAAAGGGGTTGTTTGTGTGCAATTTTGAATGAATCATAAACTTTCCAAATGTTAAATGTGCCTAGCCTTATAGAATTCAAGGAAGAATGTTAAGCTTACTTTTGTTATAATAATCCTGATGCCTCAGTACTTTCCTAATTACTTTTACAGATGCTCACAATGATGCACTTTTAACAATTATTGTTATTCTAGGTCTAGGTATTGAACCATTCAAATTTTGCCCCCTCATCGGCTACTACCGCATGCGCCCCTATGGAATTTAATTCTTAGGACTAAGTTAAGAGTTCGGGAACTCCTCTCAAGTTCAGGTATTAGGATCAGCTGGGACTAAGACTAAGTTACTTAAGACTGTATAAACGCGTCAGTGGCAACTGAATGATTGGTCTTTGCTAGGGCTAATACTAATACTAATGTTAGGGATAAGAAGGCTGTATAAACCAGCCTTTAGTTTTTCAGCCCAGGGTTAAATTTAAAATATGAGATTTTGAAAGTTTTGGCGAATATTTACTCTAAATTGTCGTTTCATCTCCCCACATACTAGACTAAATCAGCAAGCGGTATGTTATAGTCTGAATCAAATTCATCCCCAGATTGTTTGTAATCAGAGTTATAACGACTATACATTTTAACAGATCTTCGTCATCGTTGGATTCACCGCCAACTATTTTCTCAACTTCTACTTCACCAAATCTTTGTAACTTCAAAACTTCTCCTTCGTAATCACCCATTTCTAAACTAGATACATGTAAGAATAAGCATTTGATCATGATTCATGATAAACCAATAACAACTTAATGTGAGTTGCATCCACCACTTTGACACATTTCAAAAGTACCGGAATTTGAATTTAATTATAAAAGGCAAAAACTCGTCTAACACTAATTGCGTATATAGGTGATCCTCTTGTTTTTAACCATTTAATTTTACCAAGTTCAAATAAACCAAACAGGGCAGTTATTTATAACAAACGCAAAGCGTTTCTATGAGCGAGCATAAAAAAATAAATAGAAGTGCTCCAGAAAACGACGGAGAGATCAATTTTTGAAATGCTAGCTAATCCACGTCACTTAGGTTAAGAAAATGTATATTGTTGTCTTTGTTCATTAGAACAAAGTCAGGTTAACTATCACTTGCGTTTTATTTTCCGACGTCATAAATTGCAACAAAAGTTAAATTTCTTGAATGAGAGTATCTGAAGGAAAATACAGTAATCAGTGCATCAATTTTCGTTATAATTGATAGGGGTATCGTTTACAATTTTGACGAATTCAACTTCATTTTGGGAACTTACCGGAAGAATTTCAAGGACCGAACGAACATTGGGGTGCCAGTCGTCTCCCGAAGGGTTCAAAAGCAAGTATGTAATTGTGTTGCAATTTCAAGTTCACGATAAATGTTTGTTTCTTGTTAAACCTACATAATTGGACTCATTGAGGAGCGAAATGTCTATTGTCGTGTTAAACCTTATTCGTTTTGACCCTATCAACCCGAGAGAACATTACAATACTCTGTGTGCCCGTTCAGCATTAGTAAATATTTTTATTTATAGTGAGATTGTTTGAAAAACAGTCCTATGTTTAAAAAAAAGTTCAGAGCACTTCATTTCACACGTAGGAATATGGTCTGGGACACGGCGAGTGAAGAGTCGCCGAAATATTTCTTTTCGAAATCCAGTCAATCGGGCACACCGTTAACGACGTACTGGGTGATGTGGTCAGCATTACGTCTTCGACGACTGTCTTACTTTCCCTACTTCCACAATTGAGGTTTCGGTACCCATTTTTTAAAGCGACTGGGTGAGCCGCCCGCCAGTTGCCAGACGTGGGAATTGAACCCCCTGCCGTGTCACCGCAGCCTGAGCTCCCTAACCGATCGGCCACTCTGGCGATGCCCTATGTTTTAGTGTAAATAAATTTCGTCAATTTGCTGTGGTGGCGGTATATTTGAAGCTTGCACAGTTAAAAATGAAACAATTTAAATAGTAAAATGAAAATGTATCGTGTGAGGGTGTATCGCATGAAAGCTGTATTTTAATTATTAAAGAGGCTTCCATAGCAATATATTACATCTTTTTAAAAGAGAATTTGTAACTTTCCCTTTCCTTCTATTGACAATTCTGAAACATGATTACATGTAAGCTGACATCATCTAGTCCACTGATTCCCAAAGTGGGCGATATCGCCCCTTTGGGGGGGCTGGAACGATCCAGGGGGGCGATAGTAGCCTCGAGTACATTTGGGGGGCGGTGAATTAAAATAACGAGGCGATTAAAGCTTACAGATGGAAGAGAAGATAAGAAGATTTAGAAAAACCATTCGTACATATTTCATCTGTTGTGTAAAATTATTTTCCAAATAAACACACAAAATGCAAGTTACAGATTTATTTATTCCATGAAGACTATTTACCATTATTAAATGTTCTTATTCTTCTTCATACCATTTAGTACCTTTTTTATTCAGTCTGTTTATTCTCCGTTTCTTTGATTTTACTTTATCACTCCCTTTAATACACCATCCAGAAAGTAAATACCATTATAATAAAGGGCTTTTATTATTCAAATTTGCTTTTACTAAAAATATAGGTTATAAATTCAGAAAAGATTTGTTTATTTTAAAAATATCATTTTCTCTAGCAATAATAATTCTTACAAAATTTCTATATGGTATATTTTATTATAACATTTCATAATTGACCTTTTCAGATAATCATTTGCGTTTGGCTTTCTCTTTAGTTATTCCGATTGTCAGTTAAATCCTACAAATTAAAATCTAAGCTCTGATGTTGCCAAACAACTATCCTAACTAAATCAACTTATATGCTCGGAGCTTTTAAATAAACTATTCGCAATTTAACAGTAACTGTATCTAATGTATCATTCATTAAACAGTTCTCAAATATTTATATTGTACTTTTAATGTATACATCCTTCCTTATACTTTTTAATTGCTAATTAATTTATTCTTTCAAAATAATTTCCTAACTAGAAATACCCTTATAGATAATTATCAGCCTCAAGAAGCTACCACTACAATATTTTTCTGTTTGTTCGCTTAAAGAATGTAGATTTCCAGGGGGCGCTGAGTAATTTTTTTTCTGAAAAGGGGGCGGTAGGCCAAATAAGTTTGGGAACCACTGATTCTAGTCCTCTAGTCCCTTATAAGTTTTGTCATACAAATTTTTTTATATCGATTAGAACATTAAAGTTTAATCAAAATACTCTCCTTCGGCACTTGCAAAATCTTTATTGCATTAAATATAAAAATAGCGGCGTCTAGCTTCTTAGGAAATGACAGTTCAGGTGGATACGACAGCTTAGCCAAAAATTATCCCACCTATATTAATACGAAAATGACACCGACTCGTCCTGTGCTAATCGTAAACTCCATAATTGTTGGATTGGAATTTTTTGCCTTTATCGTTACCATCCCAGGACCGTAAAGTCGAGTGGACGATCAAATCCCGTATGCGTGCATTCACAGACTCTCGTTTATTATGCATAACTGCATCGCGGTGACGTCAGAGCGAGAGATCGAGCATTACTTATACCGTGTGAATAATGTAAGACTATACATTGGCAACTTTATTTTAGCATTGACCAGTTTAATCATACTAGTAACAATTGTCGGTTTTGAAATTACAATGAAATAATCCAGTTTCAATTAGTTTCTATAGTCACTGGGTTGTTATTTTGTTTACTAACACCATGGCAACATTAAGTAAATGCCCTATGTAATTTTGCATAATTTAGCCATGTACAGTCTTACACAGTCTCACTGTATTCGTGTTTTGGATGTTCTCTTCTGTGTCTTTAGATTTTTGAGATAAATTAAAATTGTCTTTTAATTTGGGAGGTATAAACACGTGTCTCTCATCATAGTTTTAATTAAAAGTCTAGTTTCAGAGCCCGTTATATTGTGAATAATAGCACAGACACAAAGTGCTTGTTGTAGGCACTGGTAAGACTGAATAGGTTTACCCTGTGGTAAAAGTGTAAAATAATTCTGATTTTGCAATGTGCTGTCAACGTAACTATCCAACTTTTTAAACCATCAAAATTAAAATAGTAGTTTCTGATCATAGCAAAATACACTTGACAACTTAGCAATTTATTAGTTACCACGGTAAAAATTTGGCCAATAAAATGTTTAGGGAGAATGACTTACCTTTGAATATCCTTACAGACATTTGTAAGTTGAGGACTATGTTTTGCATGAATTTTGAAATTTAAGAGCTAAACAAGTAAAGAAGAGATAAAGTAAGATACCTGATAGGGATGTACGCGGGTACCCGGGTACCCGACTAGTAAATTATGTAATTTCCAAGAAGACAGCCTTTTTCGGAGATAATAAAAATAATAGCAATAAGCGCTAGAAAAACATAACCATGCAGTAATGACAAGAATAGGATGGGGTGATCCCATACCACATAATGTTTTTTGTTTCATGTAAGGAAGGCAATAAATCCGCTTCACCGAAATATTCAACCCGTCAATAGTATACCATTAAATTGCTTCAGTATGGGATGAAGTAACATAAACATCCTGTGTGTGATGTTGATTGATGCTGCTACCAATTTCGGACAAAAAGTCACGTAATTGAATTTGATAACACTTGGAAGTTTGAAAATACTTACGAATAACAGACGACTTGCAGTTTGAATTGGCGAGTAGGTACTATTTCAATTTAGTTTAATTTAAAACTCGCGGTGTAAAAGAAAGCAATTTGTAGTTACTTCAGATGTTCAGATGTACACTAACATTTTTGTTATATATTTCGGGTACCCGGGGGTATCCGGGTACTGCTTTCGGATACCCGGGTTTGATTTTAGACCCGGTACGACATCCCTGATATCTGATTCAACAAAAGAAAAATTGGAAGTTACACAAAATAATTAACTAAACCAAATTTTTTTTACAAATATATTTATATATTTTATCTGATTCAACAAAAGAAAAATTGGAAGTTACACAAAATAATGAACTAAATCAAATTTTTGTTACAACGATATTTATATAATATTTTATAAGTATATTCTGTCCATTTATTTTTTGAATTTTGCTTTAACAGTTCGAAAAATAATACCTATTATAGAATTCATTTAAAACTAAAAACTAGTTTCATACTAGATTCAAATTATCTAAATCCTCCTTAGCTACGTCAATGGTGTTTTATTGTTACGTAAAGCGTAATACAACAATTCCTTAAAAACTTGAAGTTGTTTTATAGCTAAAATACTCTTACTTCAAAATTAAATGACTTTTTAAATTATATTGCTTATTAATCTTTGATTTATAATTCTCTAAGATTGTTCCATTTTTAATAATTATCTATTAAAAATTCTAACATTTGTAACACGGCCCTTTGCATAGCCCTACACCTACTGAATTATTACGTTACAATGCCCTGGTTCGCTAACTTATCCAGTCGGTGAGCTATGAGGCTCTATTCACATCGTCAGTGCAGCTAAGAGAAAGCTAATATTGTTTGAAAATGGATGTACTTACTAGAGGATATTATGAACGTGCCTGCTGGGTGCTGTGCCGCAGATGTTGTAAGTAGAATAAGGACCGCTTCCCCCACTACTTTTAATTGATTAAGCCCTGCGGGTATGATAATTAAATTGCGCAATAATTAAATTGCCTGTGGCTTTTTAATAGTTAAACTCTCTGGGGCGTCGGCCATTGTGATTTCGTCACACGGCGGCCATTTTGGATTTTGATTTCGCCACGTGATGCTAGTGCCGTTTTGGATTTTGATTTTGCTCGCGCTATTTTTGGACTTTGAATTACTCACGTGATGCTCTGTATACGTCACGCCACACACTTTCTCTCTCACAATCATGCTATCTCTCTTGCATTCGTTTATCTTTGTCGTACGGTTATGTCTTGCACGTTCTAAAGTCATATTTTATTTAAAAAGCTTTTATGCTCCAAGCCGGATTCGAACCTGCTGCCATCGTATTGCGATCCTTATACCCTAACCACTGAGCTATCGCGACTGGTAAATACTTTCTCTTCTAAGTCCCTTACTATGCAGACTATTTAAATTGTTGCCTATATTTAAAAAAACTTTTCTGCTCTAAGCCGGATTCGAAACTGCGAACATTGCATTGCGATCCTTACATGCTTACCTCTACGCTGCGGAGAGTGGTTCCAACTTTCTATTTCAATATCCTGTACTATACAGACTGTTTAAAGTGTTTCATGATAATCCTCTTATAAAATCCTCGATTGATTTTAGACGAAACTTCGTGTAACGTAATGTGAAATAAAATAGTTAAATATGGTAAAATATTTTTTATTAAAGTATTGTATCTGTATACATACGATATTTATTCACTTAAACATTAATAACAATATTTGTTTTTTATTTTTATTTCAAAAACTAAATAACGTTGAATAAGTTTAACATAATAAAATACTGTGCGTAAAGGTTTTTTACATAATTGTCGTTACATACTAAATTATCGCCGAACAAACTAACATAGACACATTATTCATTCTAAAATATAAATACATTAACCAATACAAGGCGCAAACGTTGGAACTAAAATCTTGCAATATTTTTTTTTTCAGAATTTGAGTGCTTTATAACTACATTGGTCTTACAGCACTTTCATTCTTACTTACTAAATTAACTTAAATAAATTAGTGCCATTTCAGAACTTTATAGTGTTTACAGGTAAATTAAACACTGTCCAAATCGCCACTAAGGTCACAATTCGATCTACACTGCTCGTATTCGGGACAGATACATAATATATGGCGAACACTTAACTTAAGGGAATATTGCACTTGTCACAAACAGGTTGAGTTGTTCTACGGAGTAGGTAATCATGGGTTAGTCGAGTGTGTCCCTCTTCTGGTTAGATTGTCGTTGTTGATCGTATTTAGAGGATCAGCAGGTTTATAATAGTTTTTCCTCTCAGCTAAACTGTTCCAGCTATTAACCCATTTCATCTTGATTGACCGCTTTAGAGTTGTTTTTAAATCATTCCTTGTAATGCAGTTTTCTTCCTGTTCGGTCAGTAGAAAACAGCACCTGTATTAGCATCATTTTTTGAACCATCAAGAAAAATAAGTTGGTCGTTAGGCGACTTAGACAGGAATTCGTGCAGGAGGCTGTGGTAGATAGGTGGGTGCGATTGAGATTTAGTGTATTGTGCAAAGTGTAAATTTAGGTTAGGTGGACGGATATCCCAAGGATTATCGATATTAATATTAGGAATTAGATTTTGGTTGGAAGTGATCTCGTGCAAAAGAAGTTTTGATTTAATATTGCAAGGTGGGTATATTTGCACCGATTTTTTATATGAATTGTAGAATAGAGGCTTGGAAAAGTCCGAATAATTTGGGTGACTCGTATTTCCTATGACGCGTGCTGTATATGTCAGTAGTTGGATTGATATTCGGTGTTCCATTGGTAATTGTCCGCTGACAGCGTGTAAATTTTTTATCGGAGTAGTACGATGTGCGGATGTAGCTATTCTTAATCCATAATGATAGACTCCAAATAATTTTCTTAAAAGACTCTTATTCATGGAACTGTAGACACATAAACCATATTCTATTTTAGAGCGAATCAAAGCATTTACCAAGGTAAGTAATGTTTGCGTATTAGAACCCCAGTCCTGGTGAGAAATCATTTTAATAACGTTGAGTGATGATTTGCAGTTGTCAATAACCTTTTGGACGTGGGACTTCCATGACATCTTTTTGTCAAAGATTAAGCCTAGGTATTTGATTTCAGAGACTTGCTGTAAGGCGGTTCCGTATAATTTTAATTCTGGAGTGAACCTAATCCGGTTTTTGGTAAAAGTAAGACCTTTTGTTTTTTCAGGTGAGAATTTAATTCCATTTTCATGTGCCCAATGCTCAAGTAAATTAATAGTTCTTTGCAAACGTGTTTCTATATCCATGAGCTTTTTACTGGTTGAGAATATCACAAGATCATCGGCAAATAATGTTCCTTGGACGTTGTTAGGTATTCCATCAAGAATTTGATTTATGGCTATAAAAAAAAGAGTTGGGCTCAAAACAGAACCTTGGGGAACACCATTTTCTTGACTCATTATTTCGGACAACGTATTTTTAATTCGAACCATATATTTCCTCTCGCTCATAACATTTTTAATAAAATTAATAATTTTGCCAGTTATTCCCCATCTGGCTAATATATTTGTGATTTGGGATCTCGATGTTGTATCATACGCTTTCTGGAGGTCAAAGAAAACTGCACATAGCTGTTCCTTTTTTATAAAAGCGTTTTTACGGCGATTTCTAATTTAACTATGCAGTCAATAGTTGATCGTTCTCTTCTGAAGCCATTTTGATTGGGATTGAGTAGCATGTTAGCATGTTAGACTCTAGTATATGAACTAGTCTGTTGTTGACAATCTTTTCTAAGAGTTTACTTAAAACAGATGTTATTGAGATGGGGCGATAGCTGTTGGGACTATCTTTAGGTTGGCCTTGCTTTTAAACTGGTATTATGATAGCGGTTCGCCATAACTGTGGAAAATTTCCATAATTCCATATATTGTTATAGAGTTTAAGCAGTTCAGTTTTGATTTCATATGTCGCTTGCTTAATCATTGAGTAGTGGATGTTATCTATTCCGGGACAGCAATCCTTACAGTTGTTTAACGCATATTCGAGTTCATGTAGTTGCAGTTCATAATTATAAGGCTCGCTGTTATTTGGCTGGTAGGGTAATCTATCTCTTGCTGTTGTTCCATTGTTACATTTTTCATCGTCGTTAGAGTTGCTGAAGGATTCCTTAAAAGCTTTTGCTAGAATATTTGCTATGTCCTCTGGAGAGGTGATTGTAGTGTTTTGGTAAAGTAAACCAGTAATTGAGAAACTAGACTAATTACCATTCATTCTGCGTACTTTTCCCACGTTTCCTTGGAAGATGTATTTATGTTTATAGATTTTATATGTTCCTTCCAAGAATTTCGTTTAGTTGCCTTGACGAGTTTTCTTGCCTGTGCTCTAATTTTTTTATATAGGATTAGATTTTCTTGATTCGGGTTTCGTCTGTATCTGTTGAATGCATTATTTCTCTTTTTTATAATCATTTTACATTCATCGTTCCACCATGGGGCTTTATATTTTCGTGGTATATTACTTGCTCTGGGTATTGATATGTTAGCTGCCCTAATAATGGCACTGTTCAGATTTTGAATATTAGAATCCATGTCAATCAGGTTATTGAATTTAAATGGGATTTTTGTTAATTCGCGTTGAAATACATTCCAGTCCGCGTTCCCTATTCGCCATCTTTCTCGTGGTAGTGTTACAGTTTGAGCGGTAGAATTATTAATATTTATCCTGATGGAAAAGTGATCACTATCAAACAAATCATCTTGCAGGACGGTCCAAAATAAATTTGGTGCAAGTTTGGAACTCGTGAACGCTAAGTCGATAGCAGAAAAACCATTTGATTTGATATCAAAGTGCGTAGCGATACCAGTATTAAGTAACACAATGTCATTTTCCAAAATTATTTTTTCTATGACTTTTCGTCTAGTTTTAGTTTTCTTGCATCCCCATAAAGTATGGTGTGCGTTAAAGTCTCCAACAATAATAAAAGGGCAGTTCAATTGATTAAGTATATTTTCCATATCCCTTGTTGCAAGTATGTAGGCAGGAGGAATGTATATGTTACAGATTATGATAGCTTGAGGTACGTATATTTTAATTGCTGTTATTTCAAGACTTGAAATGATATCTACATTGATAGCATGTGCACTATTTTTAAAGAAGATGCTGACTCCCCCTCTGGCATGATCAGTTTGTCTGTTTTTATTAACTGAGGAGAATCCTCTAAGTAAGTGTTGATAGCTGCCTTTGAAATGAGTTTCTTGAACGCAGATTATATCAGGTTGACTGTTCATAATAAGCAACTGTATATTTTCAAGATGGGCAAGGAACCCGTTACAATTAAATTGTATAAGTGAGATAGGCTGCATTGAATAGTTATTATATATTACTTTTAATTAATATTCTAATAACTCTGATCTGTCTGTATTATATTCGGACATACGTTCTGTAGCTTTCATTAAAGTGTTTCTTAAACATGTAAATCTATGTTTGAGTTTTTTATTAGTAAGCAAGGGGTATAAGTCAAATAAGGTATTAATTATTGAATTTGGATAGCTAGAAAATTTCTTTACTGATTCCAGGGGATCTTTAGAAAATTTTACGGTTAGGAAAAGATCTGAGAGGGATTCAGGTGTAAATTTAACTGGAAGGGTAATAGCTTGCTCTATTAAAGTTTCTTTGAGAGGTCCTAGTAGCTTTTCTAGTATTTCTTTCTCTTGTTCGTAACTTTTAGGATGTGGAATATATTTGGGCTGATCACTTTTGCTGCTTTATGGCTACTAACTTCTTGGTGTAGGTTTGAAGTAGTTGGTTCTTTAGCAAGAAGTTCCATGTTGGTATTTATTTTCTCTCCAAGTGGGATTTGTACTGGATGGAATCTTTTCGCAGGAGCTGTTGTATGCGAAGGGGTAATCGATGATACTGGGGTGAGGCCTTTTACTGGGTATAGAAAACATGTCATTTTCTAACTCCATATTGGTTTGTAGATTTTCTTGCGTGAGATTTATGGTTGGGTTATTCAAAAACGAGTTACTGGTATTTGTATCAGGGCGTGGACATTTTGATGAGGTGTGCCCTAATTCTTTGCAAGTAAAGCATTTGATTTCATCTTCCTGAACAAAAATTCTATAATTGTCGTCTTCAAATTGTATTAGGAGTGTCGTGGGAAGTACTACGTTTTCTTCAGCGTTAATATAAACATATCTCCTATAGATAACTATATGAGCGTATTCTGGTTCTGAAAAACCAGCTTTAATCAGATAGATGGGCGATACTAATTTTAATCCAGCTGTTTTCAATTGATTTTCAATTATAAAATTGAGAATACAGGGCGAGACATTTGACAGTAATACTTTTTTGGTTGGAGTTATCAATCTTCTTATTTTAATCTGTTTTTCACCAATTGTAACCACACTATGGTTTGCTAGCAGATTATCTACAATTATTTTATTACAAAGGTAGATACCTGTTCTTTGATTGGATAATCTAGAAGCCGCTACAATATTTTTAGGGCCAACAAGATTTCCAATTGACATTACGTAGGTATTTTCTTAATTTAATATCTGAGTAAGCAGTTCAAATGATACCTTGTTCTTTGGTTGGATAACTTAATACATTTTTGGTGACGCTGGAATAGGAACTTTCATTTCTAGGTACAGAGGCCATTTCTTGAGTGGTTTTTTCAACTATTTGATTAATTTGACTGAGGTTTGTAGTTACAGACATATTTTCTGGATTTAATTCTGTTTCTGAATACATATCGATAACGTGGTGCTGGCTCAGATAAGCCAACAACACGCGATGCACAAGAAACACGAAGCAGATAAAACTTACTGTAGACTCTTGCAGTCACTGATAATGGTTATGTTTCACCCACGATTTAATTAACACAGCTATGTATTTAATACACGTAGCTTAAACACTAACTTGTTTCTTCGACCGAGGTTGGATCGAGACCGCGCAATATGTTGGAGTTATAAAACCAACTTTTTGAGTTTTTTGATGTATAAATTTTAAGTGATAACCGCTAGGTGATCGTCCAAATGAATCAAAATATTCCCCATGGCCATTCTCATCTACATACACAGCATTCCAATGATCTCCAGGCCTATATGAAGTATCTGTATTAACAATAACGACAGTAGGTCTTGATATTCTTGTAGGCAGCTGATCACAGGCAGAAACATGTCCTTGCACAATCAAGGGACTCGGTATTGATTGCAGTACTTTTAGAACTTCCCTTGGATTCATTACACCACCAGTTTGACAAAATTAGTATGTTTTCCAATGCACAAACAGGTGAAAGGATACTGTGGTTGAGGCAACGTACTGCTGTAGTCCCTTTTTTCAAACTCTTTAAAGATGGACACTGCAGATCCTCCCAATTCACGTTTTTATTCAGAAACCTTAGAACTTTCCTCTTTTCTTTACCTTTGACGTATACTTTTTCAAATTTTTTGAGAAGTCTTGTGAGTTCTATTTGAAAATCGTCAAAGTTTACTGATCCAGAAGATCAGGCTAGTCCGTGATGTTTATGCTCCAGATACTTTACTTCTTTTTTAACGTTATAAGGCAGTTTTACAAATTTGTCAGGGGTTTTAAAACAAAAATTGCTAGATGATTACCATCCGCAGAGATAGCAGCTACTTCTTTCGGAATAAACTGTTTATTTTCACCTCGGAAACCTCGCAAGTCTATGAATGCAACGTCCAGAGGATTGAGCACAACTAAATTTTAACTGTAAATCCGCTGCGAACAATTCGAAAAAAAGATGTCGCTACATTTGTGTTAGCGTCAAAACACGATTTATTGTAAATTTTGTAATTGTATCCGAGTCTTGTCGTATATGTCCGATTAACTCTAGAATTCGAATTTAACCATGTTAAAAAGTCAATTTCAACTGTTATACTCATAACTATTTACTATGTTACGTGCAAATAAATCGTATAAGGAACGTAGTACAAAAATACATTCTAAAATAATAAGAATATAAAGGATAACGTCCATTAATCAGTTCTGCTAACTCATATAGTATATATTTGGGTTAATTATGTACAATATATTCAAAGTACAATAATTAGACAACTAATGTTGCATCCCCACACCCATCCTCCATGCCTCACGATCGTATGCTAGATTCTCTTCTAAGTCTCTTTTATTCATGGATTTCCTAATTCCTTCATTCCAGGACTTGCGTGGTCGTCCTTTCTTCCTTCTCCCTGGTGGTGTCCATGCAAATATTCTTTTTGGCCATCTTTCTTCGTCCATACGTAATAAATGGCCAAACCATTTTAAGCCCTTAATCTCAATTCTATCTATAATCGTTTCCTTTGCTTCCATCCGGTTTCTGATTTCTTCATTCGTTATTCTATCTAGTCGTGATACTCTGGCACTTCTCCGGAGGCAATCCATCTCAACTGCAAGTAATCTATTCTTTTCATCTTTTTTTATTTTCATGTTTCGCAGGCGTAACATAATACTGTTTCTACCATGGTTCTACCAATATTCTTCTTGTTTTTTATAGAGATATTCTTGTCCCACCATAGAGAGAGTCCTGCTAACTCGTCGTTCAAATTAAAAACAGTTCATCGATATCACAAGAAATAGATTTTTTAGGAAAGGTGTTGAGTGACAAAACTAAATAATTTGATAGAACTGTAAAATATAACGATTTTTGTTTCTGTGCTAAATGTGCCATGCTAATGTTGGAAATTTTGGCTTTTACACACATTTTTTAATTCTTTAAGTATCTTAGATAATAATTATAAGGACGCATTAACGTCGGATAGTTCTACTTTGTACGGAATTACTACAGGATTTTTATATTTTTTGTTAATATTTTTTAGACCTTTCTTTCCAATAACGTGTATAATTCCTCTTGACATCATGTTTTCACTTTGCAGAAGATAAGGTAACTTTACTTTTACAGTATGTCTAGCCGAAATAAATTTCGAGAATTTCCCTCGTAAGTGACTATTACAAACACAGCATATCTCCTTCTTAAGAACACTTTTTCATTCGCAATCTACAAGATCAATAATTTTAGCCAACATTATATTGTCACAAAACGGTTGTGTGAGACGCGTAAGTAATTTAAATTTCTGACGGTAAGGAGTTGTTAGACTTCTGTATACTTTATATTTCTAAAATCTGTAACTTATGTTATAAATATATTATATGTATAATTTATATTTACAATATCTGTAACTTATGTTATAAATATATTACTATAGAAATTCTCGAAAAGTGTTGATTTACAAACTAAATAAATGGAACGCATTGTAAATCCGTAAAACTTTTAGTTATTGTGCTTTTACAAGATGGGGACTATTGACAAAGTGGAAGAACCAAAACTATGCTATTGTAAATGTACAGATTTTTCACTGTTAATTTGTATATAACAACTTAATGTAAATTGGCATTTAGAACATTTTAACGAAAAGTATTAAAAATGCTTGACTCATCGTACACATTTTAAAGTAATTTCGTAAGTTTTCTCTCATTACTATTATCTTGGGTTCTTTCTCGAGCAAATATTGGTATTGTTCTTTTATAGCAATTGTATTTTGCACATATGCTACAGATTATCGGGTAATTTAATATGTAAACCAGTCAAATTTCTTGTGTTTCTATTTCCCCAATAAACATATTGTAAAACATTATTAAATACAACACAACAACTATTATGCAGAGTATTAGTCAAAGAAAAGCGTTATACCCGCAGAAAATTTGTATTTGGCTACCTAACAACCTTAATTTTAAATAGCATGCTCCCTTACATTTGTGAAATAGCACATTAGTATCGTTTCGAAGTCCGATTATTGCTCTCACAAATGATACCAAATTAATCTCTGGTTAGCTTTTGTTTATCGTGTTAACAAAATTTTTGTTTTCGTAGTCAGAATAAGTAAGACGAAAAAAAAATAAGTTGTTTATTAATAACAGAAACAAAAACAAGTTTGACCAAATGCGGTTTACTCAATACTTTGGTTTGGCATGGATCTCATCCGCCCTTTAACAACGTCTTGTGGGATATTATCCCACTCTTCTTGAGCAGCCCTTGTCAGTATTGTACAAGATGCAGTTTAATATTAAAAATTATTTGTAATGGAAAAGTAATGGGTGGTCGAAACTTTTGCTCTCAAGTGTATATACAGGGTGAGTTTGAAGTTGATTCTTTCCTTTTACCAGGATATAAAGCTTAAAAATAAGCATATTTTTCGTTAAAATTTCAAATAAAGAACTAAAATTATTTATCAAAAATTAAACAAAATTTAATGTAACTTAAATGATATGTTCAAAATTTGCTTCTACACATACGTTCCGCGTATAAGAACAACGCGGCAGTGGCATTTTGACGACACTCTCAGTAAATAATAAGCATATTCACTCATTAATTATTTTCATAAACATGCGGCATTATTGTAGCAATAACATTAATAAAATTACAATGGAAAACTGGTTGACAGGTCATTCATTGCTTGACAACAGAAACAAAAATAAAATTAGTTTTGACATTTCGCAAAAGTGGTAACTGAAAAAAAATGCTTATTTTTAAGCTTTATATCCTGGCCAAAGAAAAGAATCGACGTAAAAACCACCCTGTATAGTATGATCAAAAATGGCTTTCATCTCGTATGGCTATGGTATATGTAGTTCCTAATTTATGCATACAACTATAAGTCACTTAAAAATCAAATGTCAAATTTGACATTTAAGTATAAACGTAGTTGCAATCATAAATTAGGAACTACTCCATAGCTATACTAGACGAAAATAATTTTTGATCATACATTACATTCGCTTATTATTTAGTTTACATGCAGAGCAATAATTTTTAACATGTAGGTATCCGAATTGGGTCATAAGAACCCCATTTTCTTTTAAATTTTATTTTGCATATATTTCCATATTTCAACAATGTAGTGCATATTGAATTATGTTTAAGCATACATAATGCATGTAATGTTTACTAAAACATAGCCAAACATTTTATTTTCCTAAAAGGAATGATTTTTCGAGAAATTTCTTTATGCCGTTTTAAACCTTCATTTTAGGATTATATTATTCAGAGCGTAAAGGGGCCTTCCTTCTTGAAGGGATTATCTACTAAATATTGTTGCATTGCCTTTTCTTATTATATAGAATGGTTATCGTTTGTGGCTTGATATTTTGATAATCAACTTTTAATAACATAGGACTGTATTGATAAATTGCAACGGCAGAGCATTACCTAAACAGTAAACATTAAACAGCTGCAATTTCATTCTATTGCAGGAAGCCGTTCTAGGAAGGACGCGGGAAATAACAAACGTTACGGTCACTGTCAATGTCGTCACCTGCCATACGCTAAATAAATAAATAAATGTCGTCACCCCATAACGAAGTGCAAAGCAGCGCTTATCTTATAAGTAGAATTTAGTCTGTGTGAACAACGCCCAACCAGGAATTAGTACCTTTAATATCTGGTACAATGGTTATCCCATTTTAAGTTGTTTATTGCAATATGCGTTCTTAAAAGTAATATAAAATACAGTACAGTAGAGGCTAAAATAGCTAGCAACAATAATTCTTACCTGTACCCTATATTAAAGGAACATACTTTATTTAAGAACAAGTGAACGTGGGTGATTAGATTTTTGTCCATTTGTTTAGTTGTTTGTGAAAGTCTAACTTTGTTAATATAGGCCCTATATGTACATATTTATAAATTAAAAAGAATATTCTAGTTTTCATATTTTCACTCACATGCAAATACTTTCATCAAACCACCAGGGTCCAGGCGCGGACTGGTTATATTTTTTCAAGGACGCAAACAGTGTTGAATCCAGGGGGTGACCGGGAGGGAAATGCCTCCCCGGGCAGTACAGCATTCCCTCCCGGAGACATTGCCACATCATATTCGTGTCTTTTTGATGTTCAAAAATGGGTGAAATGCGCGGAAATAGGTAAAAATACACCCCCAGAAATTTTAATTCCCCCGGGATAAACAGTCTGAATTCAACACTGGATGAAAATATTTGTGGAGGCCCGCAATAAAAAAATTTGAAACGCTTAGTACCTCGCCTACATAAACAGCTTCTTTTCTAGCTGTTTTGAACTTCTTCCAAACTGGTCCATTATGGCGTATACGGATAGCGTGAAATACTTTTCTGTGGATTTCATTATTAACGATTCCAATAGTTCCTTGCTTATAGATGATCGTAATCGGCTTTTAATTATTTTTAGTTTAGAAAAAGTTCTTTCACAGTGCACTTGAGTACATGCCAAAGTTAATAAATATTTGTCGGCAATGTATAAATTGGTGTAAGTAGCACAATGAAAGTTGTACCTATTTATGTAACATTTCAAATGCACAAGGCATACACATTTTGCATTTATGGTCAGTCACTATATTGTTATCACAAACCATGCCATGCCGTTATACTATCAATCTGTAACATTTATATTAGTTAAATAAAATTAAGTAGGTAAGTACACTTATTTTGAGATAAACCTGTGTTGGTTGAGAAATTTTAGTCGTTTTTTATAGCTTTTGCTATCACTATCAGTATCACTGGCGAACATTTGGTACTTCGCAAGAAATTGATAACATAATTTAAATTACATTAACTTTCTGTTAATAGATGTATAAGTAAGGCAAATAGGAGATTATTTCATAATGCAAGATGTGTATTTTAATAAGTTATCAGGTTATCACTACCAGGCTATACTAACAACAGGGGAAATATGTAGCAGAATATGGATATAGGACAGTGAAAAAATACATCTTCAGTAATTCGACACATTTGTGAGTGCAGAATAACAAAATCATAAACAATTTAATATAAATCCCAGAAATTATAGTGAACGAACATTATTATTTGTAATAATAATTTCGTTGTAAATTCCATTCTTTGCATAGTGATCTTCAGAGCGAAAATTAATGTAATATTTACGTATGGTATAAGGTTTGGACCGTATACCGTATCTGAGGCAAAATTACCGTACATATACGGTAGTTATCGTATATCTGGCAGCACTGCCGTGCACCCCACCCTTTGAACCAAGAACAGGATTCTTGTTCAGTGTTGCTAGATGTAGTGAAATTTTATTAGATCTAGTGATTTTAGTCAATCTAGTGATTTAGTGATAACTTTTGCCAAAAGAGAATTATCTAGTGACTTTTTGCAGTCTATTTTATAAAAAACCAAATAATAAAGCAAAAATTCCTTCGCCCCTTCCGCCGTTGTTGCAGATTACTACCTACTATTATTATTCCAATTTTAGAAATTAGTTTTCGCTGTGGACAGATGGCAGCCTGAGATTTGAAATGCGAAGGTAAGTAAATTCCATGAATTACTTAACAGAAAATAGGTATTTCCCTGGTTCAAACTACATGCCCGAGGCTATAAACAGAACTCCGAAAGGGAATTGTTTACATTTGCATTTTTACTTTCGGTAGAACGTAAACAAAGTATCAAAGTTCGAAGTGTGCTGTGAGTACTGTGACCACTGGGACTCAAGTGGGTTTTTCAGTAATTTAATGATATGAATTTAGAATTGCAGGCTGAAGTTCCAAAGATTAACTTGCTTTATCCAAGAATAGCAACTGCTTTTAAATTATTGTTGAGTTATTACATCAAACCAGATTATTTAAAAAACGCGGATTTAAGCAAATAACAGTATAGAAATCCGGAACATTATGTTTTAATTGAGCACTTGTACTTAGGTCCAAATATCGCAATAGCGCTAGCAAATAATAGTTTAACAGATAGTGCAAAACATTTTTTCCGTTTGAAGGGTTTACATTTTTACACCGAAGCAGCGCATCAAATTTTCAAAAGATTTCCTTTTAATTCCCGTGAAGCTGTTCTGCTTAAATCATTAAATTTTCTAAATTCTTCAATAGTTGCAAATGTTGATAGTGTCGGCCCCTTAATTCTAAATTTTCTTAATCTAATAACGGATGTCAATGCTTTAGATCGGGAAATTCGATCGCAAAAATATTCTGCCATTAATTTTGAAATGGAAGATTTAGAATTTTGGAAAGAAATTTTTAATTGTAAAAATGCCGACGGTAATTTGTTATATCCCCAACTTTCTCAGCTTGTGAGTATTTTTTTGTTCTTCCCCATAGTAGCGCCTGCGTTGAAAGAGTTTTCAGTTCAATTAATTTAAATAACACTAAACCAAGAAATAGATTAAGTACTAACACTTCGACTGGAATTTATCATTCTAAAAACTTAATTTTGCCAGAACACTGTTATGATTTTGTTGTTACGGATGCAATAATAACAAATCATAATAACAAAATGTATGATTAAATTACATATTGTATAATTATTGTAGGTGTAGTTTGTTATTCATTTATACTTCTTATTATATTTTTAAACATTTTATCTTGTGCTGAACACTACACGCCAGCCAAGTAGCGAAGAGCGTTGCAGCGCTTTTATTTAAGGTGCGGTAGTATTACTTTTTAAAATATAAGTATGTGTACTTTTCTACTTTTTAACAAACCTAATTTTGTATTTTATGCACTTTTCAATTCCTATTCTTTTTGGCTACGTTTCCGTGATAAACAACATAAACTGAATGTTGTTGTTGGTTGATCATATAAGGAAATTTCTGAGAACGACGTATGGCGTCTAAAGCAGTTTACATTGAACACACCCACACTTGCTCAAAAGCAGGGAATTTTCACTGCGCGTCTGCACTTCGTAGCAGATACAGCGAACTAAGCGATAACGATAAGTCCAAACAGAAACATGAAACATGCTCGTTCTCAAAACTGTATAAATGCGACGCGGTGTTGGAATTTTCTGCCGGGAAACCCCGGTTACCGTTTACAAAAGTACAAATAGCCTGCTTGTTTTGTTTTGTACACTATAGAATGGACAATGGATATTCTATTATATAGGGAGTGACAATGAGACTAGGGCCATGCGTATGCGCATAGCTCCTTTATTTATGAATCGATGTGAATGAAATTTGATACGGTGATACTTGACATAATTTCTGACTGGCAGCTATAGCAAGTTAGAATGGCAGACTTCCGGATTTTCTGGAAGTGCCACTAACTTTGATGTTTGAAATGGATCACCCTGTATATATTCTGTTTTTTATGTACGGCTCAAATTACATACGATGGTCTTGCCAAATTTTCTAAACTAATTTTTTTTTCAAATGTTTGTTATAATAGAAGACGGTGACTAGTAAATTTGTTCTAATTGACTCTAGTAATTCCTGATAGTAGCTATTTGCTAGCAGTAATATAATAATATTCTTTATTGTGCTGAGAACAATTTGGCATTAAGACGATCGTCGAATGATATTAACCATAACGTTTGCGGTATTTTTTAAACACTATTAAGTTAATTGAAAAACATGGCCCAAAGATACGTTGCTTTGTCGACGCCGCAAGCCATCCGAGAAGTGATATACGTATCTTATACTTCTCAAATAATATTCGAAATGCAATTGTTTCTAATGAAGGAAAAATAATTTCGAATGGAGTGCATAAAACAAAGTGCTTTTCAAGTTATTTTGATTGATCTTCAGTTTTAGCTCACAAAAAAAATGACTTCAATTGTAAGATGTTTGGATATTTGGATTGTTGAAGGGTGAACTATGTTCACGTGCACTTAGGCCTGAATGTGGGCCCGTTGTTCCACCTCCAAGTCACGTGTGTGCATCTTGTGTGTAGTCGTGTTACTCTACCTCATAGACCAGTCTTTGGTTAGAGGAGTGCGACGTTAATTGCATTCCAAGGTCGAATGGTCACCCGGATCAGTACCAATCCAGTGGACTGCGAAAAAAGGTTTGTCTATCCATGGTTGCGAAACGATGACTTCATTATTGCAAAGCCTGGCAATCTATCTACTAAGCCACTGAGGTGATACATTGTACGATATATCAAGATTACAGAAGACGGAATTTGTTTAATTAAAGCAAGGTTTCTTGATTTCATTAATAAAAAAAACTGGAGAAGGACTATCCCAAGAAATTACAGACCCGACAATCTCGACAGTCAAAATTATACAGCTTTAAACTTGATTGAAATTCACGTTTGCGAGCGTATTACCAAAAAATATAACATTTTTTGATACCATTCAAAATATATTTGTTTATTTTGTCTTTTTCTGGGAAGTGGGATAAACTTATGTGGCATTTAATAGTTTCTTTGAAGATGCATCGTGATGCGCAATGGCTATAAAAAAACGAGCTATATCTATGGTGTTCCAAGAATTTAGCAAAGGTTCTAGATGCTTTGGAAAAACTTTTGCAACTTAAAAAAGAAAATAAGAAGCAAGAAACTTTATAAAACAAATACAAAATTTCTATTCTCTGGGCGCTTTGATAGTGTGGATTCATATTTTGGACGAAATAGACAAGGTTAATGTTATTCTACAGGAAAAGACTATTAGCGTTTCGGTTGCTAGCAAGCTAATTAAAAGTTCAACAAATGTAACAATAAACGAGGGGGCGGCACATGAGAATTTGCATCCCGGCGGCAAATAAGCTGAAGACGCCCGTGACTTTGTGGATACAAGAACGAAATAAACGCTTAACTGCATCTTGCTTTGGAAAAATTTGCAAATTGCGCAAAACTCAGATGAAAAACCGTTATGCATATGCTAAATGGTTTCGCTGGTTCCAGTAGCACACGTTACGGAATAGGGCATGAGCTACAGACCTGTGCGGATCCAATATTTAGGAGAGGACCCGCACCCGACCGGCGAACCGCAATTTCTGACATTTTAAACCCGCACCCGACCCGCGACTCGCCGTTTTATACCCGCACCCGACCCGCGACCCGCAAGTTTTGCACTTTTAAGCGGCACATGACCCCAACTTCGAATATTAGACCAGCACGTACCAGCAACTTGCTTCAGATAGAATACCCACACACAATACAGAAAGTTATCTTCACACTTCATTATTATTAGGTACAATTTTTTTATCCGTAAACAAAATTTATGTTGAAGAAATGAAGTTGTACCCGCCACCCGACCCGTGACCCGCGGTATTGATATAAATCCTACCCGCAATGCCGGTAACCCGCTGGTAACCGACCCGATGCAGGACTCTAAGCTACTTACTCGGCAACACTTTCAAGATTTAATTGGATTATCTATTCACGAATGTGGTTTTTTTCATCGATAAGTGCCACAATTCTTTGGAAGCAACTCCTGATGGTCTAATAGGCAATAATGGAATTATCGAAATTAAGTGTCTATATTCTGCAAGATCCGCGACTCCCAAGAATCGATTTTGTTACATCGTTTGTTGGACACCCAATCCCAAGGGCCTTCTATACGAAAAACTCTTTAGTAGATTTCGAGAAAAATTAAAAACATTTTATTATGATAGTAATTTACCGGAACTCTTAAAGTCGTATTATTGTAACTCATCTAATGCAAAATAGTTTTTATTGCTCTATGTATGTGTGAAGTTTAATATCTTATCTGGCAATGTTGAACATTTTCTCTTAGAACGCTGAGCACGATGTTACTAATGTGTTTATTACATTTTTCAACTTTGTAATTCATTAAAAATCTAAATATTTTTGTCAATGTCACGATTTTATTTGGGGCTATACACTATAGCTTCATGTTTTTCTATCACATTTTTCAAAGGAAACTAGTGTTCTATTCGTCACTTTCTAGAGTTCCTAATACAGTCAGACCTCGCCGTTCGCGGCTTTGCGGTTCGCTGATTTGATTTTACGCGGGGCACCTTTGTGCTCCCTTTTCTTTGCCGTTCGCGGATAGAATTGCCAACGTTAACTGTTTCAACGTTCACACACTAACGGCCGATCTTATGAAGGCCACTAATCTGACGTTAACTTTAATTCGTTGTTAAAATAAACAAAAGCGCATAAAAATTTGTTTACTAATGAATAATATGTCATAAGTGCCAAGGTTTTGATGCTTTTGTTTATTTTAACAGCGATTTAAAGTCAGGTTAAAGACCTTCATAAAACCGGCCGTAAGTAAATAAAGCAGACGTATGCGGTTTATGTCATGAACACCTAAATAACATTATTTATCACGAACTTGTAGACACACTTATCGAGCCTATTTATTTGAATCTCTTATTACCAAATCGGACCTGAAATAAATTGTAAAATGATAACTTGAATAAACAAATGGACATTCGAGCTCTAGCTTCAAGTGGCAGACTGTCACGTATGGAATTTTAGTTCAAACTTTACTGTCTTCTCGAGCGTTTCTGCCGAAAATTCATTGGGTTTAATTTTTAAAACGCGGAAAACCATGTCGTCAATGCGTAAAGTTTCTGCTTCAGATTTGTTAGACAAAAAACGCAGAAAAGTTTTGGTTGTTTGACGTTTTGTATAGTATAAATAAATCTAGTTAATGGAACCTAACCCCGTTTTTATCATTTATGTGTTTACTTGCGCATCGCGGTTTTGCGCTTCGCGGCATTTTTCTGGAACGTAACATCCGCGAACGGCGAGGTCTGACTGTAATGAGTGATACATTTTGTAACTTTCTAACCAAACTATTCCATAACCCCTAAATTCCAATTTAGCATAGTAAACGTTTTTAATTTATTCAAACAGTGTATTATTATTAATAATCTTTGGTCATAAGTTAAGTTGATATATTTTTCTCGTTATTATACATTGCGTCAATAGTTATAAAAACAAATGTAAAATAGAATTATTGGTATAGTATTTAACGGTATTGGGCAGATATTAAGCGTATAATCATTGATTAAATAAGTCTATTATTTAATCAATGGTATAATGATGTATTTTGTAGCCGAGGCCGATTAGGCCGAGGCTAATATATTATCGGAATCAGTTATATGTAATATCGGCCGTATGTTGTTTAACAGTTTTCATAATATCTACTAAAAGTGGTCAAGTTTAAGATATGTGATTTTAATATACGAGTACTAAAATGTGATTTTAATATACGAGTAAGTAGAGTACCTAGAGGCGTTCTGGGACACATTTGACCTTGAACTTTTTTCAAGGTCACGGGCCTAGCCGAGGTCAAGGTCATTGGCCTAGTCGGGGTCATTGACCTCGGCCACTTCCGAGAATTTTTTCTAGGTCACGGATCTAGCCTAGGTCAAGGTCGGAGTCATTGGCCTAGTCGGGGTCATTGACCTCGGCCACTTCCGGGAATTTTTTTGGGTTAAAAGTGTAGTTTTTGAAATTTTCCCACGCTCGAGCGTCTGGGATGCAGACATGTCTATTCTTGCAGGATGTAGACATGTCTATTCTTGCAGGATGTTATCAGTAAATCAGAAGCTATTGTTACGCTTATCAAAATTTTCTCAGGCTCGACCGGATGTGAGTCATCGTCTGACAGACATGCCTATTCTTGCAGGATGTTGTTGAACAATGGCATCCCTTGTTTTAAAATCAGCACGAAATTCGAGAACAATGAAGCTATTGTTGTCTGGAGATTAAAATGTGCAAAGCTGGTAAATAGAACAATGACATCCATTGTTTTAAAATCAACACGAAATTCGAGAACAATGAAGCCATTGTTGTCTGGAGATTAAAATGTGCAAAGCTGGTAAAAAATAAACCGAATTAATTGTGGTCTAATAGTATATATCGAATTATTTCCACATAAAAAAAGATGCAATATAAAAATCCAAACCATTTTAAATATCTTGTTAGGTTTTTGTTTTATTACGTGTTCGACGAAATGTATGTCTGGATATTTAACTTGAATAGGCCGATTGGAAGCATCTTTTAGTAGATAGGTAATGTGTTCGATCCCACTGGAGGACTGTTTAAGCGGTAGACAGTATTTAACAAAGTGTTGGGGTGTTAGAGACATTGTTTGTAAGCAAAGTAAATATTACGTGTTTTTCCTGTACTTTATTAAATACACAGTCTCGAGCCGATAGTTATTTATTTCGCTTGGATTTATGTACAGCATCCCTCACTTTAGCAGGAAGCAAGTTCCTAAAGAAATATTATTATGCTGTAGAGATTTACAGGTTACAGTTCGGAGTTAAAAATTTTGGATATTAGCAACAGTACCATTTAATTGCATATTGTTTTCTTTTACCAAATTTTAGATTCGATAGGTTCGAAAGCACTGCTAACAGACAGACAGAAAACTTGTAATGCAGCTGCCAAACCGGGCCTTGTCAAATATCGAACAGCAATATATATTAGTAAAAAATACCCTTCAGTTAGCAGGTTTGATGTAGTTTTAGCCAATCTTATACACATTCCAGCAGTAAACTCTGGTAGGAAGCTAACACACACATAAGTACGGTGGGTCTTAGACAGCTGAATTTTATAATACAAAACAGGAGCGATAAAAGAACCGTGTTTACCACTCAGCATTTTTCAGTTTATCCGATTCGGCAACTTCCGCATATCGCAAAACAGACACCTTCTTTGTTCCTGTGTTGGCATCTTGGCTTTAAGAATGTTATGGTTTATTTACATCTTGTGTTAGCGCCCTTGGTTTTAAGAACGTTATGTAAATGAATATTTTATAGAATTTGGAAAACTAAAGAATATATTAGCAGATAATACAACTTATTTTAAAAACGCGAGGTTTATAAATACAATACAGCAAACCATAAAAGTTGGTTTTTGTTGTATAAGCAAGCCAATCCGGTAGAGAGATATTTAAGAGGGGTGATAAAATACTTAAAGAAAATATTAGCAGATAATACATTTGAAAAATCTGCACGACTAATACTCAAGATTATTACAATTAGAGACTGCAGACAAAAGGTAAGATATCAAAATTTTTTAAAATAAAGCCCTGAGAATAAGAACTAAATAAAACCAAATAATAACGTAAAAATATTTAAGTCGTTAGGTTGACTGTGCCAAGTTTCCACGAAAAAACTAAAGCTCCTACAGGCCAGATTCTTGAATCAAGTAAATAATACAACAAGGCATAAAAGTTGGTTTTTGCAATATAAGACATCCGCAAGCCAATCCTAAACTGGTAGTTTTAAATAGCAGAATTTTATAATACAAAACGGAGCGATGAAATAGTCGTCAGCCGAGGTTAAGGTCACAGGCCTAGCCGGTGGGCGTGGCCTAGTCGGGGTCATTGACCTCGATCACTTCCGGGAATTTTTTGGGTTAAAAGTGTAGTTTTTGAAATTTTCCCACGCTCGAGCGTCTGGGATGCAGACATGTCTATTCTTGCAGGATGTTGTTATCAGTAAATCAGAAGCTATTGTTTTTCTCAGGCTCGACCGGATGTGAGTCATCGTCTGACAGACATGTCTACTCTTGCAGGATGTTATCAGTAGAACAATGGCATCCATTGGTCGAAATTCGAGAACAATGAAGGTATTGTTGTCTGGAGATTAAAATGTGCAAAGCTGGTAAATAGAACAATGACATCCATTGTTTTAAAATCAGCACGAAATTGGACAATAAAGCCATTGTTGTCTGGATATTAAAATGTGCAAAGCTGGTAAAAATTGAACAAAGGAACCCATTGTTTGAGGAAAAATCTGCACGACTGCTAAATTGAATGCCGCCTTTGTCTGAATTTTTTGCTGACGCAGGCCTCCATTATCAGCTGCGACGATGAATAAATAGAGCGGCTCGGCTGTCTGCAATAGTTAGTACTACAACTGCACGCGCGCGAACATGTCTGCAACAGACAGCGTTACCGAATTAAGTTCGAACTCAATAAAAACCATCAGAGACGCGATAGCGATTGTAAAATATAGTGATGAGGCTGAGACATTGATTAAACATGTAAATAAAACCATTTTAATTGTTAGTCGATTTATACGTAAGCATAGTTTTAAAAATGATAATCCATTCAGGCTAGAGGCAAATTTAAGTTTGTTAAAGGGGCAACGGCAATTATTGCGAAATTTAAAAGCAAAATTAGGAAAGAAGGGAGCGGGTGTAGGGAGTGGTCAACAACAACAACAAAAGAACAAGTTGATATGGGAAGATGTAGAATCTTGTTTTAACAGTAGAATAAGAACAGGTATGATTGTAAATTTAGGTTATAAGGAACCACAAGAATTTCTTGCAAAAGCATACAGAAGTTTCTCAATAAAAGTAAAACAAATTATAAAAGATAAGTTAATGCTTAAAGCTAATGTAATATTTAGTGCATATTTTATAAAACCTAGTAGTGGCGAGATAGATTTAAAAACGTTTGGTACTAAAAATGAAAAAATTGATTCTGGCACCAATTTAAAAGAGTGGTATGCGACTAATGTTGAGAATAAGCTGTTGACGAAATTAGAAGATTTTCAAGAACGTGATTCAGGTTGGAGTTTGCTCGAGATATTACATTTAAAAGTAAATTTAAATCATTACACGCCGTTAACAGTAGGTAAATATATTGAGTTACCTAAAGATATTAAAAATAAAAAGGCCGTGATTAACGTAAAAAATGATGACGAATATTGTTTTTTGTGGTCTGTAGTCTCTGCATTACGTCCTGCAAATGGGAATTCTGATAGAACATCTTCATATCCACATTTCAGTAAAGTTTTAAAGTACTCGGGACTAGAATTTCCAATGAAATTAAAAGATATATCAAAATTTGAAACAATGAATGATTTACGTATAAATGTATATACGCTAGAAAGAAAAAACAAATTTGGTAAAAATTCAGTATTGCCCATATATATTAGTAAAAATACTCAAATTAATAAAGATGCTATACATTTACTAATGATATCCAACGATGAGGGGCAGTTCCATTTCTGTTGGATAAGAAACTTATCGAGATTGGTTACAACTTAAATGCATAAGAAAAAATCTCAAACTTTATTATGTGATACGTGTTTAAATCATTTCGTAACTAAAGAATCACATTTAAGACATATTAGAAATTGTAATAGTGTAAATGAAACCAAAATTAAAATGCCTGAAGAAGGTACAAAAATAGAATTTAAAGACTATAAATACCAGGAAAAAGTACCATTTTCAATATACGCGGACGTGGAGTGTGTTTTAGAGAAAGAACAGAACGTTGTTTCCGAAAATGCAGGGGTTTATCAAAAACATGTTCCATTTAGTGTTGCATATTATTTAAAATGTTCATATGACGATAGTTTATCTCGATTTAATATATATCGTGGTGCTGACTGTATGGAATGGTTTGTAAAAGAATTACAATCTATAGCATATCAAGTAAATAATATATTGTCAACTATAGAGCCTATGGATATTAGCCAGCAGGAAAACGATTCATTTCAAAAATCGGTATGCTGTTACATTTGTAAACAACCTTTCGCCGATAAAGACGTGCGTGTACGTGATCACAATCATCAGACAGGTGAGTATAGAGGTAGTGCTCATCAACACTGTAATCTTAACTATAAAGATGCACATTATATTCCCGTTCTCTTTCATAATCTCAGTGGTTATGACGCTCATTTTATTATAAAACTCTGTCTGTCTGTCTGTCTGTCTGTCTGCCTGCCTGCCTGTATGTCTGTCTGTCTGTCTGTCTGTCTGTCTGTCTGCCTGTCGGTCTGCCTGTCTGTCTGTCTGTCTGTCTGTCTGTCTGCCTGTCGGTCTGCCTGTCTGTCTGTCTGCCATGTTCAGACTTGTCCAGACCTGTTATAGCTTACGCAAGCACTTCCTGCAGCCGGTGTAAAGTAGGGGAGAATATTATATATAAGAATACTAATCATAGAAACATTAGTTTCACGATAACAATGACCGAAGACTGCTTCTCAAATCATAGTTGGGGTTTTGACTCATGGGCTGACGATCCGTGGAGCCAGCAAGGGGAGGAGGAG
Organism: Agriotes lineatus; assembly: GCA_940337035.1. Lineage (NCBI taxonomy): Eukaryota > Metazoa > Arthropoda > Insecta > Coleoptera > Elateridae > Agriotes > Agriotes lineatus. Next base: position 131,728 of record CALNHX010001937.1, read on the forward strand.
GTTATACTCTGGAGTGAGACTGAAGAAAATACTCCTCCTCCACCTCCTCCAATGGACAACCACACTCCTGGTCGTCTAACATAACAAAGGTGGAGGCTGCAGCTGTAATAAATTGTGCCAACATTCAGGGGTGGTTAAGCCCAACACAAAATTTGAGGGGTGCGCACCACTACAGCAATCTGAACTGGAACAGGTGTCACCACCACCACAACCCACGTCACCACCACCACCTCCTTCGTTTCAAGCAACATATAGTTTTACACTTCCTGAACCAACACTGCCTCTAGATTTAAAAGATAGAAATTAGGTTAGGTAATAAACTTATACATGTAATTATTAAAGATTAAAATAAAAGACATTTTATTTTTAATATGTGTTTTATTTCATTAATATATACACCGTATTTATCTCATATGCAAAAAACTTATTGCTTAGAAATCAGGTTCAGATACCTGTTTAATGGAAACATTTTCTTGAATTTCTAATCGAATCTAAAATTTGGGTCTTAACGTAAAAATATTTAAGTCGTTAGGTTGACTGTGCCAAGTTTCCACGAAAAAACTAAAGCTCCTACAGGCCAGATTCTTGAATCAAGTTAATAATACAGCAAGGCATAAAAGTTGGTTTTTGCAATATAAGACATCCGCAAGCCAATCCTAAACTGGTAGTTTTAAATAGCAGAATTTTATAATACAAAACGGAGCGATGAAATAGTCGTCTGTTGATCATATTTTTGTAGCCACCCAGCATCTTTCAGTTTTATAAGTTATCCTATCACCTCCTTTGTTGCAGGTGTTAATAGAGACTATATTTGCGTGTCGCCACAGACCTGTCAAGACTTGTGGATGTGAGCGTCTGGGAATGTGCAAGGTTGCTAAAAATGAACCGGATGTCTGGGGTTTCTGAGCAGGTCTGCGCGAGGGTTTGGCGGTAAATTCAAATTCTGCACAGGTTTCGCGGGAAATTCAAATTCTGCGTAGGTTTTGGCGGTAAATTCAAATTCTGCGCATTATTTTAACGGTGAATTTTAAATTATGATCAGGTTTTTGGCGTGAAAATCTGGGAGTGTACAAGGTTGCTAAAATGTATGATGTCTTTGTCATTATCAGTCATTGTCATTATCAGTGTCTATAATTTGGTAGTACAGACAGACAGGCAGCCAACAGCAGGCAGACAGACAGGCAGGCCGACAGGCAGGCAGACAAACAGACAGACAGCAGACAGGCAGGTGGACAGACAGACAGACAGACAGACAGACAGACAGACAGACAGCTAGACAGGTAGACAGCTGTTCCTGTAACGGTTTTATGGGCACGACGGTGTAATAAAACGACAATTGTAATATGAATTGTATTGTATTTTGTCTAATGTACATGTATAAAATTATTACAAATTATATGTTATACACTCAGACCTGTCAAGACTTGTGGATGTGAGCGTCTGGGAATGTGCAAGGTTGCTAAAAATGAACCGGATGTCTGGGGTTTCTGAGCAGGTCTGCGCGGGGTCTGCGCGAGGGTTTGGCGTAAATTCAAATTCTGCACAGGTTTCGCGGGCAATTCAAATTCTGCGTAGGTTTGGCGGTAAATTCAATTCTGCGCATTATTTTGACGGTGAATTTTATGTTGATCTGGTTGTTGGCGGGAAATCTGGGAGTGTACTAGGTTGCTAATGTATGGGGTCTTTGTCTGAGAAATGTTCCCAGATGTAGGATGACCTGCATATCAGTGTCTATAAATTGGTAGACAGACAGACGGCAGACCAACAGGCAGGCAGACAGCAGCAGACGACAGGCAGGCAGACATACAGACAGACAGGCAGACAGCAGGTGGACAGACAGACAGACAGACAGACAGACAGACAGACAGACTACAGACAGACAGACAGACAGACAGACAGACAAACAGACAAACAGACAGACAGCGTAGACAGGTAACAGCTGTTCCTGTAACGGTTTTATGGCACGACGGTGTAATAAAACGACAATTGTAAATATAATTGTATTTTATTTGTCTAATGTACATGTATAAAATTATTACAAATATATATATTAACCTAATGTGGTTAAAAACAATGGAAGGTACTGTTTACTATGTTTGTATTTTGTGTCAGTTTATTATTAATTTCATGTTGCGTAGACGGGTGCCAAAGTTTGTTTATATTCGTTCTTTCATAAAATTTATGTTGTCAACATACCAACATAGTTTCTGTTTATTTTTTCGGTGTGTAAATAATTATGTGCCCATTTTGCACTGTATTTTAAAATTTAGTTGTAAATGTTATATTATTTTATTTTTCTTTAGGAGTTATGGTTGATAATCAAATACCTATATATTATCAAAATGTGCGCAGTGTCCGGCGTCGCACGCAGATAACTTTGGAAAACGTAATGGCATCCAATTATGATATTATTGCCTTTACGGAAAGTTGGCTAACACCGGGAATACATGATAGGGAGATTTTTGATGAAAGATATATAGTTTACCGTAAGGACAGGTCGGCTGATCAAAGAGGTAAGGAAAAAGGTGGAGGTGTGGTGTTGGCGATTAATGCAAACTTTCTTTCTACTCGCATTACATCACTTGAGACAAATGACATTGATTGTTTATGGGTGAAAATAACAAACTGTAAACATGTTTCATTATATCTGTGCCTTGTTTATTTTGAACCCAAATCTAATCAAAACAAATATCTCAGGCTTTTTAAAAAATTTTAAGAATATGTGCGCCCGCCCAATAGCAAGGTCATTTTATTAGGAGATTTTAACTTACAAATTTACGGGAATGGGTATGATTTAGTACATGGGGATGTAATCTGTAGACATTTATCGAACTTTTTAGAGTTCAGTGGGTTAACAATGGTTAATAATATTCTTAACGCAAGACACAAAACATTAGATCTGGTTATAACTGATCTTGCAGAAATCTCTGTACAGTTGGCCGATTTTAATTTAGTTAAAGTAGACAATGATCACCCCCCATTGCAATTAGATATTCCTCTAAGTATAGACACTAAAAGAAATATAAAAAATGAGTATAAAAACACAAGTGCTCACAGTTCTTATGATTTCAGAAAAGCTAATTTTGAAGGAATGTATAGAGAAATGGCGGTTGTTAACTGGGACTTCATTGATACTTTTAGTGACGTTAATTTAGCAGTAGAGTGGTTCTACGGAATGTTGTACTCTGTTCTTGACAAATATGTCCCAAAGTATCAGAATAGGAAAAACAAATTCCCATATTGGTTCTCTAGGGAACTTATTAACTTAATTAAGAGAAAAGATAAATATAGGAAAAAGTACAAAGCCTCGGGAAATGTTAATGATTTACATTCTTTTAAGGAGTTACGCAGAGAAGTTAAACGGGAATTATCTAACGCGCATAGACGATTTATTGATGGGGTAGAAAATGACATCTGTGCAAATCCTAACAAATTTTGGAGTTACGTGACTGCAAAACAAAAGTCTTCTAACACTAATAATCCTCTAATGTATCAAAATAAAGTTTTAGATTCGTTTAACTTAATTACTGAGGGTTTTGCCAGTTACTTTGAATCCGTATACTCCGATCCTGAAACATTTCAATTTGAAGACGTATTACAATCTGAGACGATGAATGGTGTCTCTTGCTATGATTTTTCAATATCAGTAACTGATGTAAGGAAAGCCATTAAAAAATTTAAAAATAAACGGTCTTGTGGTCCAGATTTATTACCTGCATATTTATTTAAGGGCCTTGCTGAATTCTTAGCTTACCCACTGTGTCAAATATTTAATTTATCCATAAAGACAAATACTTTTCCTGATAGCTGGAAGATTTCCAAAGTTACACCAATTTTTAAAAGTGGGGATAGAGATATGGTAGTTAACTACAGACCAATTGCATTAATCTCAGTACCAGCAAAAGTATTTGAATCCTTAATATATGATGAAATCTGGAATCACTTCAGACACTACCTAATAATTGAGCAGCATGGGTTCACCCCTAAGAGATCTATTGTATCAAATCTTCTAAATTATGTTGAAGAAATATCAGAAGTGTTGGATAAAAATAAACAAGTGGACTGTATATACACAGATTATCAAAAAGCCTTTGATAGAGTATGTCATTTTAGATTACTCAAAAAACTAAATTTTTACGGTTTTTCAGAAAATGTTATTAAGCTTATTTCTACTTACCTGTTGGGCAGGCCGCAATATGTATATTATAAGCAAGCCTCATCAGAGAAATTTATTGCATTGTCAGGGGTACCGCAAGGATCCAAGCTTGGACCACTGCTATTTTTAATTTTTATTAACGATATTGGAAACGTAATCACTGGAGCCAGATATCTACTCTATGCGGATGACCTCAAAATATACAAGACAGTCAATGATATCAATGATTGCCACGAACTACAACGTAATTTTAACAATGTACTGCAGTGGAACGAAAGAAACAAACGCCATATCATTACCTAATTAACGGGAAAACTTTAGAAAGAATAGAACATGTGACTGACCTGGGAATTAGGTTTGATAAAGAATTAAAGTTCAATGATCATATTTTAGAAATGGTTAAAAGATCCTATCGCTCTCTCGGGTTGATTATAAGATTTGGTTTCGAATTTAGAAATAACTCAACGTTAATTTTATTATACCAATCTATAGTGAGGTCCAAATTAGAATACGCAACATTGATATGGAATCCATCACACAATTATCTCAGTGATCTAATAGAACGAATTCAGAAAAAATTTGTGAGATATTTGTACTATAAAGAGCATAACATTTATCCTATTTTGATACCATATTTTGAATTGTTACCGCTATATGAATTTAAATCATTAAAAAGCAGACGGGATTTCAATGGTCTAGTGTACATATACAAATTAATGAATAATATGGTAGATGACTCCAAAAGTTTATCTAAAATTGGTTTTTACATTCCACCGGTTCACATTAGAACTCGTACACTGTTTCATCAAAACTTTGCTCGTACTTCTCATTATTATAATTCACCTATAAATCGGATACTTCGACTATATAACGCGAAGGCTAACACTGTTGATATATTCTGCACAGGTGGTTTAGCTAACTTTACATTATGCTGCTCTGGATTAGATATTTGATTTTCAGTTGTGGCTCCCCGTTCTTTCACCTAATAATAGTTATAATTTAAAAAACTAAGGTCTGATCGGGGATTATTTTCATCTAGTGTGGCCGTGGAGTGCTTGTACCAAACATTTTTTTTTTTAGTGAGTTATGGTTACATTCAAGAATTGGGAGCGTTCCGTGGCCCTGCTGGATGGGAGTAGTTTTTGATCATACCATATAAATATATGCCATTTTCATTAATTTTTTCTTTTTAAATTTTCAAGCTACAATGTAATAGGGCTCTTCAGCCTGTTTTGTAGCCGTACATAAATAAATAAATATGTTATACACTAGTTAATTATTGTGGTAGAGGTGTTGTTGTCATCTCTGTCTGGAGGATCTCTTCGTGCTGTTTCCGAACTGGATTTATTCAATTATTCCTGCCTCTTTTAACTCTTCTATTATACTAACAATTTCATTTATATGATTTGTATGGCCAGATGCTTGAGAGGCATACAGTAACTTTAATCGATCAACTAATTCGTTCGGATCATCCCAGTAAACATAATCCAACGGTTTATTGCTAACTTGTTTATACATTTGCTGCATACCTTTACCAGTAGTCCTTAACGATATCGATGATGGCGTGGGTGATGATGACAGGTTAGATTTTATAAATTTCTTGTATTTCGCTTGGTTGAAACCTACCTTCTGATCATTTTTATCAAAATTTCTATGCGCTGCATTTGTTCTGTTTATGATATCATTATAATTTGCTCTATCTGTCAGCGTTGGAGTTATTTGAGGATCGTTTTTAAATAGTAATTCGTACAAACCAGGCGTACCTTCATAGTGCACATTTTTAACAATTATATCTGATCCCTTTATATCTAGCTCATCTCCACCAAAATAAAATTGGTTTTTATCAAAATCATATCTAATTCCATACCTCCCTAGATTAGGTCTTTCTATAAGATAATTGCTTACATATTTCTTAGGAAGTTCGTCAAACTGTTCTAAGAAAGAACTTATAGCTTGCGGTTGAAATTTGTTTGCTATAGTTGTATTAGGTTCATCTTCGGTGGATTCACACAATACTTCATCAGCCGGTTTTGGTGTAAATAATTCTAGTTTTGGAGGATTTGATATATTGATATATTCATCATCGTCATCATCCGCGTCATAATCGTATTTAGTTTTTCTTTTAAGATTATATTTATCATCGTCATAATTGTATTTAACTTTCTCTTTCTTTTTCAATTTGAAAGGCTTAAATTGTGATGGAGGATTCTCTTTTGTATTGATTTCTTTTGCAGCACTTTGTATTTGTTCGGTAACAGGTTTAAAAAATTTACCGAGGAGCTGTTGTTGCACCAACTTACCCTCCTTAAGAGCTCGAACTTTCTGTCTTATAATATTTTTAGTTTTAATAAGTTCTGTCGCTACATTCGATTTCATTATCGGCGCAAGTATGTAAGCGGTAGACGGGTAGACAGCTAGATAGCTAGACAGGTAGACAGCTAGACAGGTAGACAGCTAGACAGGTAGACAGCTAGACAGGTAGACTGGTAGACAGGTAGACAGCTAGACAGGTAGACAGCTAGACAGGTAGACAGGTAGACAGCTAGACAGCTAGACAGGTAGACAGCTAGACAGGTAGACAGCTAGACAGCTAGACAGGTAGACAGGTAGACAGCTAGACAGGTAGACAGCTAGACAGGTAAACAGGTAAACAACCAGTTAGACAGACTGACAGATTCAAACTAGTTCACACGTCAACAGCTTTCTATCAAATAATAGACAAGCTATTGTTGTCTGGAGATTAAAAAAATGTGTTGATCTGCAAAAAATTCAAACAAAGAAACCCATTGTTTTAGAAAAATCAACACAGTTGGAAGTTTTTGCTAATACAGTTAATGAGTCTAAGAGATTAAAATGTGCTGATCTGCAAAAATGATCTTGAAATAAATTTGTCAAGTACTGATGTCTGTTAGACAAACAAAAAAGAATTACCAGGTGTGGGGTTCAAACCCACGCTTCCCTTAGGGAACCAGAGCTTAAATCTGGCGCCTTAGACCACTCGGCCAACCTGGCATGTTCCTGTAATCGGGCACAATAGTGTAATAAAACAACAATGTAAATATACTTGTATTTATTTGCCTAAAACATACATGTATAAAAATTATTACAAATACATATCAGCTAATTATTGTGCTACGGATGTCATCTCTGTCTGAACGATCTCCTCGAAGACAAGTTTCGTGCTGCTCCCACACTTGCCACCCGAGATGATATTGTAGCGACGTTTTCCTAATTGTTGCAAGTCAGCATCTGTTAGGCAATCGTAGCGTGCTGGTAGAATGAATCTGAAGTTGTCCAGTTCCACCGCCACTTTATTGCCGTATTTAGTCGGACATCGATACACATTTATTATTAGATATTTTTCGTCAATCTTCAAATCTCGTACATTTCCCCACTCTTTAACCTCATTTAAGTTGCAAAGTTTCTGGTTGAAATCTGCCATGTTTTTGGAAGGAACGTGTACAGGAGAATGATAAAAATACTACAGCACATCAGGTTTATATAGCACCGATGAAAATTAAGTGATGAGTCATCACAACGTGGTAATTTAGACAATATTTTTAGCATCAATCCAGCTATTGTGCTGATTTGAAAATCCAAGCCATTTTACAAACACTTTGTTACGTTTTCGTTTTATTACACGTTCAACGAGATGTATGTCTGGATATTTAACTTTTTGAAGCTCAAGATCGTAGAAACATCCTTGAATAGACCGATTGGAAGCATCTTTTATTAGATAGGTAATAGGATTAGTTAATTTAACTTGATCGATTGTGAATATTTCATTAGTCCAGTTGGGAGTATATCCTTTATCGAATATTGTTCGATATTTGCTAATTCGCACAAGATCGCCAACCTTAAATTTTACATTACTTAAATCGGTCATTTTTATATGATTATAGGCTTGATTGAGAATTTCCTTCTCATTACTCTTATTCACATCAACCGGTCTTTTACCAATTGTACTATGTTTTTTATGATTGTAGGTGTGACTGGCTTGAGATAATAGAGAAAGCCATTTGTATGAACCTTGCAAACTAAACATCTTCCACATAATAGATTTAAGTGTACGATTTACTCTTTCAACGACACACGCTTTTTTTGAACTAAATGTTGAGAAATGGTTAATTTTATATTTATTCATTAGTGTTTGAAAATCTTTATTGAAAAACTCTTTACCCTGATCTGTCTGCAAGTTCTTCGGAATTCTACCGCTTTCAGATAGTATTTTTTCAGTTGCACTAGTAACTTCCTTCGAGGTTTTGGTTTTTATAGGCTCTAACCAAACATATTTTGAAAATACATCTATAATTACTAAAATATATCGATAACCTTTATTTACTTTAGAGTATGGTATCATTTCTACTAAATCGGCCTGATGAAGATCATCCAATCCTTTTACTATTACACGACGCCTTCGAAAATTTATTCGTGCAGGCTTATGCAACTCGTCTACTATTTGAGCCTTAATCGAACTGTTTATTTTCTTCCGGGTCATTTTGAACCTCTCTAAATGAGACAGTTTCACTAACTGAAGGTTTAGGCGGAGGTTTAGTTAGTTTTAGAGAAAAGTAGAGTTGATCAATTTCAGCTTGAATGTCTGCAATAATTTCATTTGCTATTTCTATATTTGTACTAGCAGAGTTTTGGTGTTTGGAAAGTCGGTAAATAATCTTATTAAGTTCTTTGTTAAGGAGGGTCTTGTTGACAGCATCCTCTTCAAATAGAAGATTGGCTAATCGTTTATGTTGAAGATTAAAATAATCACAGTCATCGTAAAAGTATAGATTTCTGTGCTGAATGTGACGACCGAACTTATCTCTCGACATTGTCGAACTGACTTTATTCAATGATTCCCACCTCTTTTAACTCTTCTATTATACTAACAATTTCATTTCTATGATTTGTGTGACCGGATGCTTGAGAGGCATACAGTAACTTTAATCGATCGACTAACTCATTCGGATAGGAGCTTTAGTTTTTTCGTGGAAACTTGGCACAGTCAACCTAGCGACTTAAATATTTTTACGTTAAGACCCAAATTTTAGATTCGATTAGAAATTCAAGAAAATGTTTCCATTAAACAGGTATCTGAACCTGATTTCTAAGCAATAAGTTTTTATGCGGTAAAAATGAACTGTCCCTCGCCGTTGGATATCGTGTATGGCATCCTTATTAATTAGAGTATTGTTGTGGCCTAATAGCTTTTATTTGGTTTTATTTAGTTCTCATTTTCAGGGCTTTATTTTAAAATTTTGATATCTTACCTTTTGTCTGCATGTAATTGTAGTAATCTTGAGTATTAGTCGTGCAGATTTTTCAAATGTATTATCTGCTAATATTTCTTTAAGTATTTTATCACCCCTCTTAAATATCTCTCTACGGGATTGGCTTGCTTATACAACAAAAACCAACTTTTATGGTTTGCTGTATTGTATTTATAAACCTCGCGTTTTTAAAATAAGTTGTATTATCTGCTAATATATTCTTTAGTTTTCCAAATTCTATAAAATATTCATTTACATAACGTTCTTAAAACCAAGGGCGCTAACACAAGATGTAAATAAACCATAACATTCTTAAAGCCAAGATGCCAACACAGGAACAAAAAAGGTGTCTGTTTTGCGATATGCGGAAGTTGCCGAATCGGATAAACTGAAAAATGCTGATTGGTAAACACGGTTCTTTTATCGCTCCTGTTTTGTATTATAAAATTCAGCTGTCTAAGACCCACCGTACTTATGTGTGTGTTAGCTTCCTACCAGAGTTTACTGCTGGAATGTGTATAAGATTGGCTAAAACTACATCAAACCTGCTAACTGAAGGGTATTTTTTACTAATATATATTGCTGTTCGATATTTGACAAGGCCCGGTTTGGCAGCTGCATTACAAGTTTTCTGTCTGTCTGTTAGCAGTGCTTTCGAACCTATCGAATCTAAAATTTGGTAAAAGAAAACAATATGCAATTAAATGGTACTGTTGCTAATATCCAAAATTTTTAACTCCGAACTGTAACCTGTAAATCTCTACAGCATAATAATATTTCTTTAGGAACTTGCTTCCTGCTAAAGTGAGGGATGCTGTACATAAATCCAAGCGAAATAAATAACTATCGGCTCGAGACTGTGTATTTAATAAAGTACAGGAAAAACACGTAATATTTACTTTGCTTACAAACAATGTCTCTAACACCCCAACACTTTGTTAAATACTGTCTACCGCTTAAACAGTCCTCCAGTGGGATCGAACACATTACCTATCTACTAAAAGATGCTTCCAATCGGCCTATTCAAGTTAAATATCCAGACATACATCTCGTTGAACGCGTAATAAAACAAAAACCTAACAAGATATTTAAAATGGTTTGGATTTTTATATTGCATCTTTTTTTATGTGGAAATAATTCGATATATACTATTAGACCACAATTAATTCGGTTTATTTTTTAGCAACCTTGCACATTTTAATCTCCAGACAACAATAGCTTCATTGTTCTCGAATTTCGTGCTGATTTTAAAACAAGGGATGCCATTGTTCAACAACATCCTGCAAGAATAGACATGTCTGCGTACTCAGACGATGACTCACATCCGGTCGAGCCTGAGAAAAACAATAGCTTCTGATTTACTGATAACATCCTGCAAGAATAGACATGTCTGCATCCCAGACGCTCGAGCTTGGGAAAATTTCAAAAACTACACTTTTAACCCAAAAAATTCCCGGAAGTGATCGAGGTCAATGACCCCGACTAGGCCACGCCCACCGGCTAGGCCTGTGACCTTGACCTCGGCTAGGCCCGTGACCTTCGACTAGACTTAGCCAAGTTTCAAACCAGAGGTGATTTCCGTTTAGGCGCCTTCCGTTTAGAGTCCTCGGACTAATTATACCTTTTTTCTTCCGTTTAGACTCCTCGGATTTTAAAAACTAATTAAGCATTCCGTTTAGACTCATCGACTTTGGCGGTGAAGTCATTAAAATGTTTGTAGTTTTTCACTCTGACGTCATGGGAGTGTAGATTAGAAAGTAATCACGCTATGACGTCATTGTCCAATAAGGACCTGTGTATATTTATAAATAACCAATAGCAGAGGGTTAGCAACGGATCCGTGAGGGTGCAAGTAGTTAGGTACTTGAACATACTTCATTTGTTGTCTTACGTTAGCTCTGACAATATGGAGAAAAATGAGTTTATTGAATCTCGCAAAGGTCGTCCTGTGGTGATTTATTCCGGTTATAAATTAAATTTTAAGCGGTCTAATAAAAATGGTACTACGCGGTGGATTTGTGTTGAAAAGTGTGGTGTCACAATCGCTGATTTAACTGAAAACAGAAAAACTGTCGGTGAAACAGTGCGACGGTTAATGTATATAGTTAAATTAAACTAATAAATTGTATATATTACATATTCTTAAAAAACAAAAGATATTACATAACTTTAAAAACATGACAATGTCGTAAATAACTACAAATATTTAACCACACCTAAGTAATTATACTTATACTTACATATACTTAACCAGTCCTAAGTCTGGGTAGAGTGGAAAGGAATATTTGTCGCATTTTCAATCCACACAAACTAAGCGTTCTTTAATATATCGAGGAGTCTAAACGGAATAATTACATAGGTAATTATTTGAGGGAAAAGTTTGAGGACTCTACTCGGAAATTTTTATCCGAGGAGTCTAAGCGGAAGGAGTCTAACCGGCATAAATCAAACCAGAGGCCGCCACGTGACACTTAGCCAAGTTTCAAACCACCGGAAGTGTCCCAGAACGCCTATAGGTACTCTACTCGAGTACTAAATAATTTAAATCAAACTTGCTAGTAACGTGAGTCCCGCACGTAGTTTGGTAGCGTAGCAACGGATGTCTACAAATTCGTTTTCAAATAAATTAAAACAATGCCCGTAATTAGCCGGGGCTGTTAATGGGTAACATTTCGATCAAGCGGACAGTACTGATATAGTACAGTAACATGTAGGTATTTGGTATTATGAAAAATTTACTAATATACATAAATCATTTTCTTTTAATTATTGCAGAATGATCTAGTCTCTAGCTTTATATGAAGTCTGGTAGCCGAAGCACATACAGCCATTTTGGTCCAAATAACATACATAATTTTATCCTTAAAGGAATACCTAAATAGCAAAGCAGGAACAAAATTAGAAAACAATAATTTAGTACGGATGTGAAAAATCTAGATTGAGGTAGAATCGTGATACACTGCAAATCTTTTTTTATGGTGAATGAAAATAACAAATAATTACATTATATGGTTGAAATGTTTGATTTTGTTATTTTATATGTTTAGGCAGGTAAAGTAGCACTTTTTTGCCTAATCAGACAAAGTGATACTTTCACCTTGGCAATCAAGTCACATAAGTCACTTTTTTCTACTTTGCGTCAACAATGCTCTCATTGTGAAACTCAAATGCGTTTCACAATAACGACAATTATTTTTATTGTAGCACGCAAAACAGTAACTTTTTCCTTGGTTATGTTGGCAATGTTATTATGCGGGCAGTTGAAAGTTGAAACCAAATTTCAATGAACATTGTTAATACTAACTAGCCAAATTGAACATTCCTATCTATTAGCTCCCTTTTGTATCACTCATTCTATTTGACCACTTCTCGCTGCGCTCGTCGTGGTCAAAACTCATTTGTGCCACAATAATTGCCTTATGAAATACGTGTAATAATGTAATATTATGATGTTTGAAAATAAATTAATTTTATAGTAACTTGAATGTTAAGGATGCATTTGTGGCACTAGCCTTCATGAAAATTATATTTAAAATAATTCAGAAATGCTGTTAAGACGTTAAGAGTGTTAAACCTTTACGTACGATTATTAAATATGGCGTGTATTGTTTTACGTGGTTTTTGTCAATATATGGTGCTTATACTTCTTTGAATATTGTATTAACATGATAAACCTAGAATTAGTGAAATGCTCCAGTCGAAACCAATTTCTAGGCGGTGCCTTTGATGAAAAGATGCAAAACAGCTTTTCTAAATATGGAATTGACGGGTAGTAAACACGTCTATCATATTTGGCCGGCAAGGGATTATTGCAGTGGACCACCTCAAGTAAACCACACGGCATTAGGAATTTATTCAATATAACTGTAGTGGCCCGATGTATTTATCTTTGTACAAATCCAGAACCAGCGAACATAGTGAGTGCAACAACGACAGATTCGTAAACGTGTCGTTATGGCTGGCGTTTGGCTTATGTTGAAATAATAGGGACGGATTGATACATATGAATCGCGTATTATCGATTTACAGACCTCGTAGGAAGTTAAACAAGGCTTCATTTCAAAGACGAATGTTTGGCTGATTATCGTAAGGTATTTTATAAATAGTAAAAGATTCGCTTGCGCTGTAAAATTGTATTTAAAATATCGACGCTTTTGTAGCCATTTTTCATTTGTATTTCTGCCATTCAACAATAAAATTTACTTGTGCAAAATAGAAAGCAGAAACTGTAAAATTTTCGAGAAAAATGCAAACAAAGCAAGATATTTCAGGTGTTCCAGACTTTTTTACCACACTGTATAGTCGTACAATATGCAGCATTATGGAAACGATAATGAAGATTATTAAACATAAAAAAACTCATTTTTAACCTGACTTGTTCAGCTGCTGTACGTGTTAGTCGTTACTTTTGATTGTTTAGTTGCAAAATCGTATTTTTTAAATAAATAAAATAATTTATAATATTAATTTTAATAAAAACTCCTATTTGTTCCTAACTTTGATACGGCCCTGTCGCTGGACTCGCGCCTCTAAAGAGCATTATTTTATAGATGTTTTATAAGAATCACCTAAATAGTTTAATTATTGCGTTCAACACAAAACTGTTGAATGTAGATATGTAGTGTATAAATAAAACAATTTTAAAAATAATTTGTTTGATAGTATCTTGTAATGATTAAATAATCTATTAAAAAGTGGTCATCTCATTTCCAATGTGGTAATATTTAAATAATAATTTACTGTTGAACTAACTTTAGTGACTATTTCCCGCATCTCCTATTATCCAATCAAACGCCATAATTTTCCAAAATTCAACCAATCACGTGTTTTTATAGTGGTAATAAATCAAAAATTTTCCTTGGGATTTTATCGGTTTCTTTAACCACTTGTATCTATGGAAACCACCAAATATGTTGTTTTAAGCAATGTAACATTTGAAAAACCTCATTAAACTTTCATTGTGAATCAGTATAAATGTCATATTCATTGCATACTGATACAAAATGAACCCATATTTGGGAAATACTCCACAAAATGTGTTTCGGGCTCATGATTTTGCTCGAAACATGTTTTATTCAAGATTTGTTGTTTTTTGGCAATGCCCTCAACAAAATAAGTTTGACAAATTCCCTTACCTATCAAATTAGTTTGTCTTGTGACATTGCCAAAACAAGAAACTTTCGTAAAACATTTTTACCGGAAAAATCATTTGCCCTTAATACATTATTACTGATAAAAATTCAGCCATTAAAATAAGTGCATGTTGGCTTAAATATCATGAATCTGCTAAGTATATAGCTTGTTGAAGAAGAGAAATTATAACCCTGCATAGTGTATTTGCTAGGATACCTGACTTTCGCTAAGGAGACCTGTGTTCATTCCCGCTACCGAAAACTTTTTTAAAATTGAATTGTTTATATCTTCACGTACAATTATTACAAATAACTATGTTATTATTACAAATAATAGTGTAACAGATTAGCTTTTTACGTAATACGTATGTACTTTCTTGCTTAATTTACTACAGACTAGCAAGATGCCCGTTCTTCGTACGGACTTCTTTTAAATCTTAAACGAGTTCTGGAGTGCCCCCCTCACCCCTTACTCAATATGCTCAACTATCAAAGGCTGCAAAAAAATATTGTAGGTAAAAAGGAAAATATCCTTTAAAAAAAAGTCCTTAACTCTTTTATGCTTCACGTACCCCCTTGGAAATGTGTATGTAATTGTTGTTCCCCTTGTTTAGATAGGTGTAGTTTTAATATAAAAATGAGATAAAATCAAAAATAAATGTACTTATTAAATGTTGTATTCATATATTATAGCAGGATATTTAGAAATTCGTGAAAACACAGTTTACAGCTTTTCACCCCTTAGGGGTGAAATTTCGAAAAATTATTTCACTCAGTCTTATCCTGAAATGAAACCATTTTAACTCCCTCCCCTTTTCGGTTTTCCGTTTTTACCGCTTCAGGGGTGAAATTTAAAAAACTAAAACCCTTTCTAAAGATTTAAAAAACACATCTATTTACCAAAAAAGAATGCTCTAACTCAGCGTTTCTCAAACTGTAGACATCGGCGGACCCCTTATTTGCTTAAAAAATTTCGAGGACCCCCATACAATTTTATCGACCATAAACTGTGTATGACTTATGTACCCCTGTGACCTTGAAAACAGTTTACTTTGCTGTTACATTAGGTGCAGGTACTAACATTAAATAATATTTGAGAGCTCTATATTTTTATTAGTAAAACAAGGCTAGTACCTATTAAAAACACAAGAACACTTACAAAATTAATAGAATATGTAGTATCAATACAGGCGTACAAAAATAATAACAATGGAATGATGTTAATTCTTAATCATACAAAATAATAACTATTTATTGTTAATGTGACGGATGGTGTTGTTTTACAGAAATAAGATCAGAAATGTTTGGCTCAAAAGTAGAAAGTTTTAATCGTAGTTCTGGTTCTACATTTTTAAGCGATTTCTGTATTTTGATTTTATGTATACAAGTGTAGAGAACGCTCGTTCACATAAATACGTCGTACAAAATGGCATTAGATACATCAAAGCTTTTTGTGATAACTCTGCATAATCAAATCGCAGTCGTAACCAAAAGTCCGTCAAAGTATGTTCGTTGAACATCAATTTCAGGGAGGTATCACAAGACAGTTCTGCAAGAGTGTCTTGTTCAGCAATAGTTAAGCCCTTAATCTCTTTTAAATTTACAATAAATGGATTTCTAATCCAGTCATTATTGGAATCGGGAACAGGAAAATAATCCCTGAAGTTGCGTTTCAAAGTTTCCAAATGATCAATAAAAATTTGCCTTGTTTCAAAAGAGAGTTCATCATCAGATGTTTCAAGAAAATCACTGAGCGTTGGGAAAGACCCGTATATTTGATTACGCATTCGATGCGTCCACAACTCTATTTTTGTTATCATCCCTTGTACTCTGTCTTCAACCTTAAATATAGTTACATTCACCCCTTGGAGAGTCAAATTTAACTCATTCAAATGTGTAAAAATATCTGCTAGATATGCTATCAGCGCTAACCATGCAAAATCATTAAAACGTATCCCTAACTGAAATTATGTTGTTGTGAAGAAGATTCGTATTTCGTCACGCAATTCAAAAACCCGGGTAAGTACTTTCCCGCGGGACAGCCATCGTACTTCCGCAGGCAAAAGAAGATGTTGATGCTCACTACCCATTTCCTCACAGAGGATACTAAAAATGCGCGAATTAAGAGCGCGAGCTTTAAATAAAGTATACAACTTTTACCACTTCATCCAGACCCAAATGTTGTGGCATTTTTTTGACAGCCAGTGCTTCCCTATGGATGCAGCAGTGAGTCCACTTGACTGTAGGCATCACAGTTTTTATTCGCGCAACTAGTCCAGTATTTTTCCCCGACATTGCACGAGCTCCATCACTAGTGATGGCTACACATTTTGGCCACTCAATGTTATTTGTTGTTATAAAATTATTCAAACTATTATAAATGGCATCGGCGGTAGTATGCGTTGGTAGTGCATGGCAAAATAGGAAATCTTCGTTAATTTTATTGTCGAATTCATACCGAATAAACGTGAGTAAATGAGCGTTATTGCCTATGTCTGTACTTTCATCCAATTGTATTGAATAGTACTGACTTTTGCGTATTCGGGAAATGAATGTTTCCTTTATATTTGTGGACATATCATCGACTCTGCGTTTGATAGTGTCGTTGGAGAGAGAAATTAAATCTAATTCTTTCGCAGCTTTATCTCCCAACATAGTACTTACTACTGACCATTGTTTTTGCGGCTGGCAATATTAGGTCCTTTGCAATTGTGTGTGGTTTTCCCTTTTTAGCAACAAGCAATGCCACTTTGTAAGAAGCAAGTACTGCATTTTCGTTGTTACTGGCATGTGCCGTTTTCTCGATAGTTTTCTTACTTGCAAGCAATTCCCTACGTTTGTTTTGAATAAATTCGACTGACTTTTTAGCGTAATCGTTGTGTTTCGTTTCTAAATAATGTCGACGAAGTTTGGCTGGTTTCATGCATTCGTTGGATAGTGTTTCATAACAAATCACACATTGGGGTCGTTGATCATCCTGGGAGCCCGTATATGTAAATCCCAGTGATAAATAATCCTCGATATATCTGCGACATTTGCGTATTTTATGTTTTGGCTCCTCTTGCTGGGCAGATTTGCTCGAACACGGGGCATTTTCGTTGACCAAGTCACCATCGCCACCATCACTGTTTTTACGTTTTAACAATGAACCAAATTTTAGCCACTGATCCATCGTATTTATTTTAGGTTTTGTCCAAAGCGATATCTGTCTGTACTAGACGTCAGCGATAACACACAGGCCGAAATCATACATCATACAATACTGCTTTGTTTTCGTTATCGATTAAGAGCACGTGCAGTTATTTGGCGAGGTTTGTCGAACTTTATCGGATGGCAAACCATGCATGAAATGGTTCAAAAAAAATCTGGTGTGATACACTCACACAACTTTCTTTTACAGTCTTCTTATAATTAGCCAAAAATTGGATTTTTAATTTCTAAGCATTTGTTAAAAATTTTAAAAAATTGCAAATTCTACAAAAACGGTACAAAATAAAGAGTTAGTTGAAGAGACAATTTTTTTCTAGAATTCTAAGCTGAATTAAAAAATTTAATAATATACCGGGTGTTTTATTTAAAATAGGAGTTAATAAAAAAATTTGAAAAAAAACAAAAGAAACCCATTTTAGAAGTATTCAACTGGAAAATCACCTATCTCACATCAATACACATTAAAAAAGTAATAAAAACATAAAGTTTGAAAAAAATCGTTGGAGCCGTTTTTGAAAAAATCGAAAAAAAATTGATAAATCGCAAGAGTAAACACCCACTTCCGGTTATGCGATTTTCTTCAAAAGCTTGCTGTCTCATCTACATAGTACATAAAACTTATATATGAAGTTTCAATGCCATACCTCTTTTCGTTTTTGAGATATTCTGTTCACAGACACACACACAGACAGACAGACCAATGAAAAAAAAATATGTTTTTTTGGGATCAGGGGACTCTAAAACGTGAAGATCTGTTGAAAACTCAATTTCGAATTTTTGGGGTGAATCCAATACTTCCTTGATCGTAAAAGGAAGTAATAACCGCGCAAAAAACTAATTTTTAAATCTGCGTCAGTGTGTTATATAAATCTATATACATTATCTATTCCTATTGATTTATAATAGCTCTTTTCGGGTTTAACTCGCGGACCCCTTAGATTGCGTTTGCGGACCCCCGGGGGTCCGCGGACATCAGTTTGAGAAACGCTGCTCTAACTTAACAATCACAGGAAATATAAGGGTTTCTATACTTCACTCCGAATGCAGATTCGCACTTTAAGGGTTGAATAGCGTTTTTAGACATTTGCATTGGATACTTATTCAAGCAAACACCAAGTCGATATCTTACCGGGTCTAAGAGATACTGAGGATTTCGTGAAAACACAGTTTACCCCTTTTCATCCCTTTAAGAGTAAATTTTTCAAAAAATAATTCAAAATGTTAATTACTTCTTTAAATTTTTTATTATTTACCGACAATTAGTATTTTTTAGAAATGTTAATTGGATAAAGAAAAATCTCATTTAGACAACTGTAAGAAAACATTTACAGGATTTTTGTAACAGTAATTCATTAACAGATTAGAGTTTCTAGAAGCCATTTAAATAGATATTAATTAGAATTGAAAAATGTTTCTCCTAAAAAGCGCCTTGCATAAAAAAACGGAAAAATTATGCAATCATACTACTTTTCGGTAAATGATAAAAAAATCTAGAGAAGTAATTAACATTTTATATTATTTTTTCCAACTATAAATCTTTAAAGACTTCACATAAAAAAATTTAATTTTGATATTAGGTATTGGCATGTGAAATTTTGAAAATATTTAAAATTAATAATTAGCTAAATTTAAAAAAATAGGTGTTTTCTGGCCTGAGATTGTTCAGTTAGCTAAAAATAACACACTCTAAAAAAATGTCATTGAAATCTTACTTAATTTTCGACAAATAGCACTTTTTGGATTTTGACAATTTCGAAAAACTCCATTTTCTAAATAAGTAAATATTACTCGGTATATATGATAGGGGCTAAATAGGTTTTTGGACAAACACAAATTATTGACGTAAAAAGTTTTTTTTTTTCAATATTACACCGACTTTTTGGCGGTCACTGTATATAATAGATTCAGCATTTGGCTAGAATCAGTTAAATTTCATTTGGTTCCGGTTTATTCTATCTATGCCTGATATTTCACTGATTTTTGTTTAATTATACTGACTGAAAGGCCAAGAAGCATAAAGCACCAACCTTTACACTTCAAGGTAAAATGAGGTTTTCGATAATAGGATAATACATATTCATACAAAGGACAAGAAGCTTATTTTACTTAAATCACAGAGTAATCTTAAAATTATCTGCACCGGCAAAAACATCTGTCCGTGTTTTTGACCCACACCTGCTTAGAGCCCACCTGCTCAGCAGAGAAACAAACCCTTGCATAAATTGAATAGCTGCGGTAGAAATTTTACATTGGAAAATTCGAGTGTGTCTATATCAATACAGATTCCAGCACCGCACAGCACAATAAAGAGAGAGGGGCGATTGGTGGATTTTCTTCGTTTCAAACCCCAGCCTTATCGCCCCGGGTGCGATTTTGTAAAATATACCTTACCACAGTCAGACCACGCCCATAATGGCATTAAAGTAAATGGGATCAAATATAATGTACACCAAATTAAACCATACATCCCTAGCGCTGTCCACCAAAAAATTTAATGAACATCAAAAAATCTTAATGGAACCCAAATTATTATACTTCGGCAAATGAGAACAGCACCACTAAAATAGCTATGTTGCGTATTGTTTTACCATTGCTTACATTTTAAATTCCATATGTCTATCAATTTTACTAAATTCGCGCTATCCATTTATATTTAGTCTTTCTCGAAAAAACTACTTGTGCGTCAAATAATTATTCTGTTACTCCAAAAATGAAATAAGCTCGAGCATCTCTCCTTGTCGCTTCCAGACAAACTTCTTGCATGCTTCAGCTTGCAGCTGCACACTGTGTTTGGTAGCCTTTTACAGTTTGTGTAACCAGTGTATTGTCGTATGAAAAAACTTAATAAGTTTAATTTTCAATTTTGTTTTGTGAAATTTGTGTTAGATTTTTATATACAGGGTGATTCTTTAATATTGCAAAAAAATTTAAAGACGGATTCTTTGGTTAAAAATAAACAAAAAATGTCCTATAAACTTGTGACCGGAAACGTTTCGTTACCGAGATACAGGGCGTTAATTTTTTCATTAATTTACTTTTGATAATTATTAATATTTCAAATTTAATTGATAATTGGCAGCTTGAATGCTAGTAATATGGACTGTTTTTTAAGTCATTACATTTCGCTTATTTATTCCAGGGGCGTGTCTGGGTGGGTGCATTTTATTTAATATTAATAAGAAAAAATAGTCCGATATTTGTATTTCGACAAAGGAGTAAAAAAATACAACCTCACTACGATTTAGAGATAAAATAGTAGATTATGCAATGAGGGAGAGAAATGAGTCATTTTGCTATATTTCTGACTCGAGGGCGAAGCCCAAGAGTCAGAAATTGCACATTGCATAATCTACTATTTTATCTCTAAACCGTAGTGAGGTATTTTTTACTCCTCTGTCGAAATACAAATATCGAACAATTTTTTCTTATTAATATTACAAAAAATGCACCCACCCAGACACGCCCCTGGATTAAATAAGCGAAATGTAATGACATAAAAAACAGCCAATATTACTAGCATTCAACCTGCCAATTATCAATTAAATTTGAAATATTAATAATTATCAAAAGTAAATTAATGAAAAAATTAACGCCCTGTATCTCGGTAACGAAACGTTTCCGGACACAAGTTTATAGGACACTTTTTGTTTATTTTTAACCAAAGAATCTGTCTTTAAATTTTTTGCAATATTAAAGAATCACCCTGTATATACTAGCGGACCCGACAGACGTTGTCCTGCCCGCTGCCCGCTATCAGTGGGTTCAGCAAACGTTTTTTCGAGGGTTCAGCAAACGTTTTTTCGATATTCGAATTTTCAATTTTTTTTATTTTGAAAAATATTGGGGGGTGGTTAAATTTTGGGGTTATATGTTTTGATATGCGAGAAATCTTTAAAAAATTGCCTAGAACCCGATTGCAGCGCCACTTACGGGGTCCAATTGTAAATCTAAACCATCCAGGGACCCACTTAAACACAAAAAATTTCATCAAAATCGGTCCAGCCGGTTAGGAGGAGTTCAGTTACATACAGACGTACAGAAGAATTATATATATAAAGATATTGATTTATTTCCAAAAATTTTTCAGACTTATTTCTATGTCCCCATTAATAAACAAGACCTAATAAAACACGATAGATTTTTCTTATAAGTGATATTTAGGCCAACAAGAAATATAAATCTGGGTATACTTTTGAAATTGAATGCGGTATAAAATATAGTACACATTGTGTATTTTGCCAAATAAATAGTGTTTTTTAAATGCTAAATAATATAAGACGCTGACGAAAATTAAATATCTGGGTATCATGTTAGAATTAAATGCGGAATAAAATTTGGTGAACATTTAGCATTTTTAGCCAACGAAAGTTATTTTTAGGAACAAATAATATAAGAGACTAGCATGATGTCAATTTTTGTTTGTCGCTCGAAGATTATGTATTTTCTTAGTTTTGGTGAGCATTTAGTATTTTTGGGAAACGAAAGTATTTTTTTGTACGAAAAGGTTAGATAAATTTGGTAGACTGTTAAATACCACCCAAAGTAAATTAATACCCGACCACAGTGTTGTTATGTAAAATATATCCGAGTAACTTTCTGGCACGCCAGCACCACCACGTGCGATGTTGATATTTGAAGTGTTCACAATGGATGACATATAAGTTATTAACAATTTGTTCATAATAGAAATAATATAGTAGAAGCTTTTGTTAAAGTGGCGAAAGATATTATTTTGCAAAGAGGCATAACCTTTAATGTTGTAGGTAGAATTAACCGACTTCGTCACTGAAATTCTGGAAAATTACCATGTAAGACATTGTTGTCATATGCACATAACAAATACTCAAACAATAACATTCTGCACAATAGGGAGGGATTAAACGTTATGAAAGTGGATGAATTTGCGTAAGATAAAAATATTCTGTACGACACGGTGTCTACTAAAAAATGCGTTTTGCGATTGCAGTCAAAGGTTCTTCAATTCATGCTCTTTTATGGATATTTCGCTACCCTGCAAAATTAAAAATATTAAACATCGAACGTTTCGAGAGGCATAGTATGTAGTTAGTAGCCAATTAACAATTAAAACTAAAAATTAATATGGAAAGCTTAGTTTTTCACTGGGACTGAGAAGTGACCAACTTCAATACACCAATGCAATTGGCGCATTTTTTACCATAAAAACAATAGGCATCAAAAGAGGAAAACT
The DNA here is from genome assembly GCA_940337035.1 of Agriotes lineatus. Lineage (NCBI taxonomy): Eukaryota > Metazoa > Arthropoda > Insecta > Coleoptera > Elateridae > Agriotes > Agriotes lineatus. The sequence goes on from CALNHX010001937.1 coordinate 154,702, forward strand.
CATCCGGGTGTAACCAACGTCTCGCGTCCGTAGAAAGCGAAAGATTGATTTTTCTTGTGGTTCCAAAGCAGAAAACAAACCGCTGGCTAAAAGCAAGCAAATTGCAAACAAAGCAAACATTCCCTAGTGACAAATATTACAGCAAGTATACCCATTGCAAAAGTGCATTATTTTTTTGTTTAAGTATTATACCGTCATTATTGTTACTTGTATTTACATTTACCCCCCAAAATAAAAACTCGAGTTTCACCTTAGTCATATACGTATCTTTATGTTTTCTACGAAACTACATTACAAAATAGTAAAAAAGGCAAGTCTTCTTGTATGTACTATTCGATTTGGGTACGTTTTACCAAAAATTCTCTGGCGCGGTATACTTTCCATTAACCAATAGGGGGAGTCGCGGGCGTGGTCTGAACTGTGGCAAGGTATATTTTACAAATTCGCCGGATTTGTGACCTGAGTGTATTACGTGTTGTACAATTATTATGAGATACGGGTCAAACTAGACATCGTCTATGAGAGAAGCTTCATAATTTTGTATTTAGGTGCTGCAACAATTGAAGTCTGCCACATCAACACCACCAACCAACTGACTTGCACAAGGGTGTAGCCAGGACTCCAGTTAGAGGGGGGCAAAAATTTATATACACAATTAACAAGTATTATTATTATAGTTGTATGTATTTAATTTTTTACAAATTAAAAAAACTATAAGTTAAATTATCATCAGTTTTAGCAAATCTGCTGCAGATCTTTTTATTACCTTATCTTCTAGCTCCTTCCTTTTTTCCAGTACATTTTTTTGTGTACACTTGGCAGCCGGTCCACTAAAACGGTGTTCTGGCATTATTCTTCATCCTTCCAGGGATTGTACCACAGTTCCGCCAGATTTATTTAAAATTACATAAAATAACTGTATTTTGTAGTTTTCAAGTGTCACGGCAGATTTTCGATTTTTTTTCCTCGGAACAGAACGCATACATACACGTATTTGGCGTGTATTTACATCTGCATCTAGATTATTCAGAAACAGCTGTTAAGAGACAAATGCGAGTGAAGGTTTGCGCTACTACACCTTGAATACTATGATAGCAGCTCATTATTTATTTACCTGGCGCTCCTTGAATTTGGGTTTTCGAACTGAAAAAATATTTCTAGTTACTATTTTTCATTAGTTTTGAACCATGTATTGCCTTGGATACGAGCTGAGGAGTGGTACTTATCCCAGTACAAAATACCCTTGTTGTTGTAACATGTACAGCTCGATGGTATGGTATACAGTGGATTGAGTCGTATGAGCGTGCGTCTACCTCATTTATCTAGTATCATATGTATAACCCAGCATAGCTTCGTTTTTTTAAATATTGTAGAACGTGAATTGTAATAAATAATAATGATTATAAATAACTGTCTTTTGCCTTTTATACATGTTTAGGGGTGGGCAACTGTTCACCCCTGCCCCTCCGTGGCTACGCCCATGGACTTGAATGCAACCAATGACTTGAATCAACAATAAAAAACGCTATAAAGAAATATTAATTACTAACTACTAACTACACCTGTTAAAACTAATATTATCCAAATTTATGCGCCTGTCACAAAAACAGATAAGAATAAAGATCAAGATGAAATCAACGACTTCTATGAACAACTAAAAGAGGCACTCAAATTAACTAAAACACACGAAAATAATGTAATACTAGGAGACTTTAACTCCAAGATCGGTAAAGGTGAATTTGAAGACACTACAGGAGCGTATGGTCTAGGAGAACGTAATGAGCGAGGAGACTTATTATTAGAATTCTACAATTCTACCAAGAAAATAGGTTGGTAATAAAAAACACATTTTTCAAGTTACCTCCTAGGAGACTATACCTATACATGGAAGTCTCCGCAATATGGAAAAAATGAGTTAGTAAGAAACCACATAGGTTATGTTCTAATTAATAACAGATTTAAAAACTCAATAACCAAACTAAAAACCTACCCAGGACCAGACGTAGGCTCGGACCATAGCCCACTCATTGGAACAATCAAAATCAGCGTGAAAGCAATAATACACAAGGAAACAATAAAAAAGTGGGATACAAAGAAGTTAAAGAACGAAGAAATACAAAAGAAAATAAGTAAAGATCTAGCAAAAGCAGTTCATAGTCAAGATGGAGATGTAGATATAAAATGGAAATCTATAAAAGAAAATGTCAAAATATTTTTGGACACCACCTGAAAACCGACAAAATTTACAAAAAACAAGAATGGATTACTGACGAGATATTATCTCTAATGGAGGAACGCAGAGAACATAAGAATAAAAATCAAGAAGAATATAAAAAGATACATAGAAAAGTGCAGAGTAAAATTAAAGAAGCTAAAGAAAAATGGCTTACGACAAACTGTGAAGAAATAGAGACACTACAACAAAAACACGATAACTTCAACTTGTACAAGAAAATAAAAGCGGTTGTAGGCGGATATAATAAAAATAAAACAAGCATTCTGTTGGATGAAAATAAAAATATTGTAACAGAAACAGAACAAAAATTAAAAGTATGGGAAAAATATATAAAAAGTCTCTTTGAAGACGACAGGCCAGAATATCCAAATAATGAGAAATCTGACAGAGGTCCGAAAATACAAAAAGATGAAGTGATAAAATCCTTAAACAGAACCAAAGCAGGAAAAGGTTTAGGCCCTGATGAGATACCGGCAGAAGTAATAAAATTGCTAGATGACAATGGCACAGATGTGCTCTGCGATTTATTTAACGCGATATACGACTCTGGACTAGGGTGACCACCTCTCAGGGTTTCACCCGGAGTCTCAGGTTTTCTACACCGCACATCCGGGCTCCGGGTTTTGTAATAATTTCTCGGGGTTGCACTAATTTTTTTATAATGTCTAAATATAACATAACCGTCAATTATATCAATGAAAATAAAATACGTTTTTTTCTTAAATAATAGGATTTTATTTCGAATGCAACCCTTTAATAGTTAAAAAGCGAAACTGCTACTTATTTCTAGGTTGAATCGTATTCAGCAACCAGGAGACATTTCATATAGGTAATTAGGTACAGAATTTTTGAGTATTCGTTTTGTTTTTAATATAATTTCATTTTGTACTAGAGGTAATTTAATTATGTATTTTTTATTCTTTCGTGATTCTTCTCTCTTGAGTCAATAATGGTTAAAATTTTCTTTTCAAACCTCGTTGTTTATTGAGTTCGTTTTCAAGTGTTTAAATTATCATTTCTCACTCATAAAGTAATTCACAAAAATCATAATTTTTAAATTTTAGGTAACGTTGAGTCTTTTTTGAATAAACTGGTTATTATCTCCAGAACCGCTAACTTTAGAACAGCGCTTGGCGCTTGTGTGTCATGGTGATGTGTTGACCTTGTTCCTCTACCTCTTAGCTTCATTATTGCAAAATAAGAAATCATTATGATTGAGGGAGTATTTTACAAGAATGACAAACAAATACAAATGCCTATACTATTTATACATACATACATAATCCTTCCTCTTCCAGCTTACGGTGTCGAGGCACTATTTAAATTTTTAGTAATTTAAATCAGAAAAATACTAACAATACTCGTATTTAAACACAAAAAAACACAATAGAAGAATATTTACAAAATCGATAAATCTATACCTCAAACATAACAATTCAGGAAATTAAGAGTATGTGTACATATATTTTTTGGTAAATCAAATTAGAAAATGCATATATGGATAATAGTCAAGGAGATATTTTCTACCAATAGAAGACTTACTTAAGTTTAAAAAAAAAATTATATGGCTTTATGGTGTTGAAATTGGCAACCCATAACGTATTTGTTTTATAAAAAATTATAGGTTTGAAGGAAAAATTATAACTCTATTGACAACCCCAAACTAGTAGACATTGCAAGACTAGTAAAAAATAGGAATGTCGGCCTGCGAACTTGAAAACTCCCGACAGTACAAAAAGTCCAAAGGGCTGACGTGCGCATGCCAGCAAAAGGCAGTCGTGGAACCTAAATCTAAATCTAAGGAAAAATTAATACGACCTAAAACATTTTAAGTAAAAAAGGTTTTCCAATACATTTTGTAACCAATTTTTTTAATAAAAACATTTAACCCCCCCCCCCCCACCATTAGTATCTCCGTAAAGGTTGAGAATTGAAAGTATGCTTATAATACTAGTGCCTATGAAATTTTTTGGCCAATTTGTGACGTACTATATGGGCAAGTATTTGGTTACACCCTGTATTATATTTGCTATCCATTAATAGTAAGAAATAACAACATTGTTTTATTTGCTTGCTTTTTTTTTTCTATAAACATTCTGTATTTCTAATTTTTTTGCTCACGAAGGATCTCAGGGTTTGTATAAATTTAAAGGTGGTCACCCTACTCTGGACACATACCACATGATTGGCTAAAATCCACCTTCATTACCATTCCAAAACCGCCAAATGCAAAAACGTGCGATCAGCATAGAACAATCAGTTTGATGAGCCATGTCCTTAAAATATTTCTTAAAATAATACGCGAAAGAATATATCAGAAATGCGAATCCACCCTCACAGAAAACCAGTTCGGCTTCCGCAACAATGTTGGAACAAGGGAGGCGCTGTTCGCAACACAAATATTAGTTCAGCGCTGCAAAAATGTAAACAGAGAGGTATACCTAGCTTTCTTCGATTATAATAAAGCATTCGACAGGGTACAACATCAGAAGCTGATCGAAATTCTCAAACAAATTGGGATATACGAGAAGGACCTTCGTATTATAAGTAACCTATACTGGCCACAAATAGCAAATATACGAGTAGAAAAGAGAACGAGCTTAGAAGTAGAAATAAAAAGTGGACGTGACTACCTCCCTGGACTTTCCCATACTGGAAACTGTTCATATCGTCTTTATTCAACAGTCTTTACAACATATCAAAATTTCAACTCGATGACTCACGTCTTCACCGTGATAAGCGTTTACACTTTCACGTAAATTGCGGGTAAATATAAAAGAATGTGTAGTTCAAAACGTGACCACCGAGCTTCTGTAGATGGCGCCAAGTGGACAAGCCGCCACTGTGCTAGTTTATGTATTATTTTCCTCAAAACGGCTGTAGCACCGAGGTGAAATTTTCTTAAGTACCTGGAAATTATATTTTCTAGGGCATAAAAAATCGATTTTTTATTTTCGCGGAAAAAGATTCTTTGACGCAAAAATATAACAACCGTTAGAATAAAAAAATTATTTTTTAAAAATAGAGGGGGAGGGGGCCGGTGCGCTTACATATATCCACGAGTGTAATATTTTTTTGCATATTCATATGCTCCATTATGCACTGAGCAATTCAGTGAAAACCCCAGCTACCTATCTTGTTTTGTTTATTAATTAAAGGGGTTTACATTTTCAAACTTCAAAGCTTCGTAGAGGGCGCCACAGATAATTCATGAGATTCTTTAAAAAACAGATCGATAGCCCTTTTCGGGGTCTATAAGTGTATGAAGTTTAAACAAATTCCTGTGGGCAGTTTTTGAGAAATGATTTTTAGAAAATTTCCAAAATTTTGAAAATTTGTAATTTAGGCCCCTTAATATTTTTCAAAACACTTTTTATATCACTTCATATTAGCCTTCATATACTATTCAGAAAAAAAAGTCAATTAAATCGATTCATCCGTTTTTGAGTAATAGGGCGTTAAACTCAAAATTTTCAAAAAATCATAGCGCCCTTCATTTTAAACCTAGCGAGTTCGGCAAAAAACTAGCAGATTTGTCTTATGGCCCTCTATCGTTATCCGCGATAAAATTTTCAAAATTTTAATCACGAAAACAGTGATACCAAAAAAACATGCGTAACTTCCGCTTCCGGTTTCGGATTTTTTTGAAAAGCTTATTTTGTCGATGCATTTTCGATACACCCCCGCATTCCAAAGCGCATCAAAATCGGAGCAATACTTTCGGCTGTAGGAGCGTCAACCACCCACCCACCCACACACCCACACACAGACAGACATTTTTTAAAAACCACTTTTTTGGGTTCCTAGAGGCCCAAAACGGATATTTCTGTGAAAATCTCGATTTCCAAAATTTTCATGATTCCAAGACTTCCCTATACCTATGGGTATGGGAAAGTAAAAAGAGGAGTCCGACAGGGGTGCGTTTTATCTCCACTACTGTTTAATATTTATTCAGAAGCGATGTTTAGAGAAGCCCTAGAGGAAGCTAAGCATGGAATTGCAGTCGTGGGAGAACTAATAAGTAATTTTAGATACGCAGACGATACTGTTCTAATTACAGATAACGAAATAGACATGCAAAATGTAATTGATAAAGTAGAGCGAATAAGTGAAAATTATGGCCTAACACTTAATACAAAAAAAACCAAAATAATGGTCGTCGCAAAAACTGCACGAGTACCTAGGATAACAATTGCAAATAGCGCCTTAGAGAACGTACCACACTATAAATACCTCGGATGTATGCTTAACACTCAATGGAACAATACTCAAGAGATAAAGTCTTGCATCGAACAAGCCAGAAGCTCAGTCCTTAAAATGAGAAAACTGTTAAGTAATCGACATTTAAGCATACAACTACGTCTGCGAATGATTCGATGCTATGTTTTCCCGGTTCTGTTCTATGGAATGGAAAGCTGGACTCGTACTAAAAACATGTGTACGAAACTTGAGGCTTTTGAGATGTGGACATACAGGAGAGTCTTAAAAATACCTTGTACAGACAAAGTAACAAACAACGAAGTATTAAAGAGACTAAATAAAGATAAGGAAATTTTAAAAACTATCAAAATAAGAAAAATCTGGTGTGATACACGCACACAACTTCCTTTTACAGTGATCTTATAATTAGTACCAAAAATTTCAATTTTAATTTATAACCAAAATTTTAAAAAATTACAAATTCTACAAAAACGGTACAAAATAGAGCGTTAGTTGAAGAGACAAATTTTCTCTAGAATTTTAAGGTGAATTCAAAAATGTAATAATATACCGGGTGTTTTATTTAAAATAGGAGTTAATAAACAAAATAGAAAAGAAAACAAAAGAAACCCACTTTAGAAGTATTCGACTGGAAAATCATCTATCTCACATCAATACACATTAAAAATGTAATAAAAATGTTTAAACTTGGATTAAACACACATAAATTTTAATAACAAAATTTACGAAGCCAGTCAGAAGTTCTAAATGTAATTCTGATTTCATAAACAAACAGTTTTAACCTCCAGTTTTACTTCATAATTTCGCAAGTTTATACGTAATTTATATCTGTTTTAATCTTGAATTAAAACAGGCAAAATTCAGTTCCCATTTACGAAATCTTAAACGAATATTGTTTCGCCAACATTAAGTGAAAATGCAACTCGGCGACCTAGAAAGCCAAGTTCAACGCTCAGCCTGCAAACCCATGCGGAAATATAAAAGCTTATCATGCTGAGTTGCGGTCTTTGCGGACCTTTAAACGCGTTCTATTACACTATTATGAACTTTGATATTGTTACTTCGTTAAGCATTTTCATTGTATATAAATACAGGTTTATTTTTATAATAAAACAATCGGCATTTAATGTTTGATTCATTCACTACGTCGCCACTCCTATACCAAGCCATAATACTGTCGATATGTGAGGCTGCATCTCAGGAGTGGTCTTACTGTCGTCCCTTTAAGTGCCATTGACTAAGCTGGCTTAAAGCGTAAATGCAGTCTCATTTACGCGCTTAAAATTAGGGATAGAATCAGCGCAAAGTAACGGAATCCTGAACCAGCCTCTCAGGCAATTCTGTTCATGGTCCTTCGAGCCGGATCTGTCTCCAACTAACAAAAAAACACATCCCGAGAAGAAGGCAACATCTGCCAACCACCCAGTTCCCAGAAAATGGCCAACAACATGGAGGAATTCAACAAATTAGCTGTCGCCCAAGAAGAGCTCGCGCAGAAGATAAAGCAAATATTATCCAACAGCAAAAAGGACCCTGCCAGCCGAAAAAATGAAGCCTACATCGCCAGTCGCAACAAAACGCTGGACGAACTTTGGAACACTGCAACTAAAAATCATGCAGAAATGGGGCAGCTAAGTATTCCAACTCATAATTATTTTAAAACAGGGTATTACGACCAAATTAAAACCATATACGGCGAAGCAAAAAGTTACTTGCAGAGCTGTTCAAAATCAACGGAAATTTCCAACCCCTCCGTAAGCAGAACGCAAGAGGAAATGGTGGCCAACCCCGAGCAAAAGGTTCGTATCCGAAAACTGCAGATTCGGATTCAGAATTTTAAGCAAGCGATGGACGACGCCGAACTAACACAAGAATTAGGGAGGCCCGCCATCACGACAAGGGAATTAAGAGAAAAATGGGATCGTGTGGTCGAGATGGACGAAGAAGTTATGTCAAACGACATGGCTTCAGAACAAATGCACTTCAGTCCTGAATATACTACGTTGGAAGACAGGTATAGAAATTTAATTATTTTATTGCAAGCGCCGACAAGGAACGAGCAAGCAGCAGCCATCTCGCTTCCTCAAGTCAAAATTCCCATATACGAGGGAAATTATGAGGAATGGGCCACTTTCAAGGACCTGTTCACCAAATTAGTAGATGACAACCAGAATATGGACGATGTCATCAAGATGCAATATTTAAAGACGCATCTTAAGGGAGAGCCAAGCCGACTGATCCAGCATCTAGCTGTTACCCAAGCAAACTACAACACCGCCTGGAATCTGCTGCAACAAAGGTATCAAAATAATCGCCTTATTCTAACTAAATTGCTAGATACCATATTCGATCTGCCGGTCCTCTCCAAAGAGTCAGCCCAAGGGTTAAAAAGATTGCACGACTCCATCAAGGAATGTGTGGAGGCAATCAAAAATTTAGGCATCTCCACGGACAGTTGGGGTCCGTGGATTAACAGAGCTATCGCTCGAAAATGGGATCCTGAAACCAACAAATTATATGAACAGTCGCTTCAATGTCCAAATGAAGTCCAGGATCACCAAAATTTAATGGCTTTCCTGCAAGTGCGGTTCCAATTCCTAGAATTCATAGATGGAGCTCGAAAGCCCACGCAGGAAAGACCACAGAAGAATTACGCTTCCGCATCCCTAAATTGCAAGCTGTGCCATGGAGATCATTACATCGACAATTGTAGCCAATTCCAGAGGCTATCTACCCATGAAAAACTAGAAGCAGTAAAAACCAATCGATTGTGCTATCGATATACCATGTCGTGCCTATTTTAATTGTAGGATCTGTCGCTTCCCGCATCATACACTGCTTCATAAGGCGCAGCCACCATCAAGACCGCTCCCTGCCCAAAGGATGAGAACGTCAGCTCATGCAGCAGCTATGAAGACTTCCAACGCTCCAGAAAAGAAGCCGAAGTCGGACATCATCACCGCCAATTTAGGCGCACAGGAGAGCCAAGTTCTACTTGCCACAGCAATGGTTCAAGTAAAGGCAGCATCCGGGATGACTCATCTACTACGAGTATTAATAGATCCCGGGTCTCAGGGGTCGTTTATCACGGAAGCATCAGCCGAATTATTGGGGTTACCCAGGACCAAGGTTCGAGCTGAAATCACAGGAATTGGGAACAGCGAGCCAAAAATTGCCAAATGGAAAATCCCAGGTTTGATCACACCTAGATTTTCAAGTAACTTTTCCCTACCTGTCAATTTACTAATACTTCCCAAACTTACCAAAGCCATGCCTTCATCCCCTATCCCAAACATAAATATCAATTCCTGGAGCAAGATTTTCATCGCCGATCCAACCTTCAACCAACCTGGCCCCATAGACATAATTCTAGGCGCCGAAGAATATTCAAAAATAATTCTAGAAGGAATCACTAAAACAAAGGATGGCATCTTAGGACAAAATACCGAGCTGGGCTGGATCTTATCTGGAACCATTGGAAGACAACACAACGACATCATTAAAGTCAACACCATGGTTGCCAAAATCGAAGAAGATGAGCAGTTACAAAAATTCTGGAACATAGAAGAAGTCCCCACTCAACGAAAAATTTCCCCAGACGACCAGGTATGTGAGAATAAATTCACAGAAACAGTGCAGCGAGACCAGGATGGACGATACATAGTCAAGATTCCATTTAAGCAAACTCCAGTGAGCATGGGAAAGTCCAAACCCTCGGCATTGGCAAGATTACTACATCTGGAAAAGAAGCTGAGACAAGATCAAGATCTAGAAATCCAATACAAGAAATTCATGCAAGAATATCTGGATCTAGGACATATGGAAATAGTAGAAAAGAAACAGGAAAACAATGGCAAGTATTACATCCCACACCACGGCGTAATTCGAGAAGCAAGTTCATCAACGAAGCTCCGTGTCGTCTTCGACGCTTCGAACAAGGCATCTTATGGAAAATCCTTAAACGAAGTTATGTATGCTGGACCGAAACTTCAGCAAGAGCTGGTCGACATTCTACTCCGATGGAGAACTCACAAGGTCGTCTTCTCTGCGGACATTGAGAAAATGTACCGACAAATCAAGATGGACAGCCAAGACCAGGAGTATCAACGAATTTTATGGAGATTCGATCAATCACAGCCAATCAGGGAATACAAGTTATGCACCGTCACTTATGGAACTGCATCAGCTCCCTATCTGGCCATCCGAACCTTGCACCAATTAGCAGAGGACGAAAAATCTTCCTTTCCATTAGCAGCGGAAGTTGTGAAGAGAGATTTTTATGTGGACGATGTACTATCCGGAGCCGACACTTTAGAAGAAGCAATCAAGCAGCAAGGTCAGTTAATTTCCTTATTAAAACGTGGAGGTTTTACTCTACACAAATGGTGCAGTAATGAATTAGCCATCATACAAGAACTACCCGAAGAATTGAAGGAGCAGACCTACCTCGAAATAAGTGAGGACGGCGTAAAGAAGTCATTGGGCGTTCATTGGTCTCCATATAATAATAATAATAATAATAAACTTTATTGATGCGCTCATACAAGAAGCAAATACACATGAGTACACAAAAAAAAAGAACTAATCTATTGCAAAAGCACATCAACCACAAGGCGAGATTCAGTTTTGGTTAACCCTACTCCTGTTCTACCATCTAAACCTTGAGAAAAAAAAGAACAAAATGACACAGAATGAATTCCTAACCCTAAAACAAACCTTATAAAAACTAAAGATATCCTGTGACGGTGAAACAAAAAAATATTTAACGCTGAAAAGATGTACTGCTATCCAAACAAACAAACAAAATATGGCATTAACTTGTGGACAGTTCGGTAAACAAGTTATTGTTTTTGCAAAAGGTCTAAATACAATTTTGATTTAAATATTTTAGAACTGTAGACTTTAAGATTAAAAGGTAAACTGTTATACATTGCATATATCTGAAACGAGAATGACCGCTCGAATAAGGTTGATTTATGGAGAGGTGGTGAAATTTGGCCTCTAAATCTAGTAGAAATATTATGAACATCAGTTCTAAAGGTAATCTTATTGTATAAATAAGGAGGTTTCTTGTTTGATAAAATTTGATGAAAGAGACATTGGGACTGCAGTATTCTACGATTTTGCATTGTCAGCCAACCTGCATCAGCTAGCTTGTAAGATATACGCTCATATTTTCTAATGCCGTATATAAATCTCAAGCAAGCATTTTGAATCTTTTGGATTCTATGGGTGGTAATGGCGTCTAATGCTGAGTGATACACAGGAACACAATAATTGAATTGCGAAAGAACAAAAGCTTCGCACAATTTTTTTTTAGTTTCGCAGTTTAAATATGACCTATGAGGATAGAGCTTTCTAAGATGTTGGTAACTCTGAAAAATATATTTGGATATTTGATCTCTATAACGGAAAGTATTGTCTAGCGTTAAACCTAGACTTTTGGCTTTAGTCACGAAAGGAATTTTAACATTATTAATATTAATGTTAGCAATATTAACTAAATTATGGCAGATATTTTTATTACCGAACAGTAACGCGGCAGATTTGTCGGGGTTTATCTTAAGTGAGTGTTTAACGGAAACATCATAGATATACTGCAGATCCAAATTTATTTCATCAACAGCATTCCTCCAGTTTGCTGCTTTAAATGAATGGTATAATTGAGTATCATCCGCATAGATATGAATTTTTGAGAATTTAACATGTTGCATAAACACAGATGTATATATTGAAAACAACAAGGGGCCCAGAATTGATCCCTGTGGAACTCCTTGACTCACTGATAGTGAACTAGACATATTATTGTCCAAACTGACAGATTGTGTTCGATTACAAAGATAGCTTGCGATTAAAGAGGTAGCAGCGTGACCAACCCCCAGGTATTTTAGAATCATGATAAGAGTGTCGTGATTCACTGTGTCAAATGCCTTGCTATAATCTAACAACACAAGTGCAGTGACCTTGCCCTCGTCAGTGGCACCTAAAATATCGTCAGTTACTTTTAGCAAAGCAGTAGTACAGCTATAGCCAGATCGAAAACCAGATTGCACCGGAGGTAAAACATTATTATTATTAATGAAAGTGTTAAGTTGAAAGTGAATAACTTTTTCAAATAGTTTGGACAACGTCGGAAGAAGACTAATGGGACGTAGGTCATTAATTTTGGTCGGTTGCTTATTTTTAGGAAGTGGCATGACAATTGCATGTTTCCAACACTGGGGGAAAATATTGCTAATAATACAAGAGTTAATAATATGGGTGACGTAGGGAATTATAACCGGACAACACAGCTTTAACATAGTTATATTAATATTATCATTACCAAATGCATTTGATTTGATTTTATTCATAATTTGGAATACAGTTGTGGTATCAACCGGAGAAAAGGTAAAATTTAAATTTTTGTAGGTGGTCTCTTTATAAATGTCGAGAGGGACTGTATGTCCATTATTATTAACAGTGGGAATACCATTTACAAAGTAATCGTTGATCATGTTAAGATCCTTCAGATTTTCTGGTATAACGGTATGTTTTTCTCTGCTAAGGCCGAGAATATTTAAATGTTTCCATAAAGCGGTGCTATCACGATTAGATGATACAAAATTAAAATATGCTTTCTTTTCATTCTTTAATGAGAGGGTAGATAAATTTCGCAAAGATTTATAGTACTCCCAGTGCTGAAGTAATTTAGTTTTTCGAAATCTGGCTTTAGCCTTATCTCTTAACGACATAAGGTATTTTAAGTTGTCAGTTATCCAGGGGGCATATGATTTAGTGAAGTTACAGGTTTAAGAGGAGCATGTTTATCAAACAACTGCAAAATCATTTCATTAAATAATCGCAATTTTTCGTTAACGTCAGGTGATCGAAATATGTAATGAAAAGGCATAGCGTTAAGGTCAGCCTGAAATAAGTCAAGATTAATTTTTTTGAAATTACGAAACGTTATTTTTGATGCAATTTGGGCAGGTACATCGATTTTAATATCACAAAACACAAGATCATGGTCAGCTAGATGACAATCAATTACACCGCTATCAACAACTAATGAATTATCAGATACAATTATTATATCGATAAGCGAAGCAGAATTGTTTGATACCCTTGTAGGTTGATTAATAATTTGATAAAAACCAAGAGATTCGAGTAAATTTTGCATGTATGCTGTAGAGGTGTGGTGCGGTTTTAAAAAATCTATATTAAAATCACCTAAACAGATTATATGTTCAGAATAAGACATGCAAGCAATAATAGAATTTTCAAATTCGTCAAGAAATAATTTGTAGTCTTTTTGATTAGGATTATAAAGAGTACCGATAATGAATTTTGTTTTTGAAAAATTTACAGATATCCAAATTTGCTCAAAAGTTACACGACCAACATCAATACGCGAAAAATTAATGTACTTTTGTATGTAAATACCAACACCTCCTCCACGTCCACAACGATCATTCCGAATAAAAACATAACCCTCAATATTTGTATATAAATTGGAAATATTTGCGTTTAACCATGTTTCAGAAATAGTTAGAATGTCTATTTTATTTTGCAGTATAAAAGTTTTTACCTCTGTTATTTTAGGCAACAAAGACCTGACATTAACATGTGCAATTCTAATATTTTTATAAACCATTGATATTTGCAAGTTTTTTTAACTTAATAGAAAAATAATAAGCAACTAAAAAATATATTTGTGTAGATAGCAGCACATCACACACAAAAAAACAATAATACTTAAAACTTAATTGATAATTAGCTCAGTAGTGCTCCAATTACGCGAGTGTAACTAGTAAAAGTAAATATAAGACCAATAAACGAACACAAAATAAACAAACTTGTCATTCTACTGCAACATTAAAATACATTATAATAATTTTAGATCGTCTAAAGCGGTGACTTTTTGAATTTTATTTTTAACCTTAACAAATATATTCCCATTGTTGGTAAAAACATTAGCATTACCATATTTAGAAATTGCTTCCTTAACGACCAACATTCGTTTGTGGGTGAGATCTTCTCTAACGATAATTTTTGTCCCCTTCAATCTTCTTTTAGCACGGAATATTTCCGTTTTTACGGTACGCCGACAAAACTTCACTATTACGGGTTTGCAATCACCAACCTTATATCCTAATCGATGACTGCAGTCAATGTCTGTTGTTGATATATCGACTTTCAGTTTATCACGGCATATGTCGACAATTATTTGGTCCGTATTTTCGGTTTCATTTTCAGGGATCCCAAAAAATCGTAAATTATTCCTCCTGGAATACTGCTCAGCTACTTCGATCGCATTTTCGGCGGCTTCTAACTTTTTTTCGGTTTTAGCTAGTTTTTCTTCGAGTTCTTTAAACTTCTTAGCATAGTGTTCGTCAACTCTTGCAACGATGGACGTTACAAGTTTTTCAATAAGCGAATCGTTGGATAATATTTTTTCCACCATTTTTTGGAGGAATGATTCATCTTTGTCGGTAGATGTAGAACGAGTAACGCGATCGGCACTGCCTCCACCCATTTTACACAATATTATTAAGAATAAATAACGGGAATTATCACGCAGCAGAACGAAGTACGTCTATACAATTCGAGCGCACATCACAGATTGAGCGTGAAGACGTGTTTTGCTTCAAGGTGGATGTGAAGCAAAAGGGATCCACAAAACGCACCATACTATCCGAAGTCGCTAAAATTTTCGACCCTTTGGGTTGGTTGGCACCCATCATCATCACTGCTAAACTGCTCATCCCAGAACTATGGCTCGAAAATATCAAGTGGGACGACCCAGTTTCAGAAAGTATCCAAGGCAAATGGGAAACGTTTAAATCTCAACTCAAATCAGTAGAAGAAATTACTTTACCAAGGTGGCTTTTTACCAAAA
Source organism: Agriotes lineatus (assembly GCA_940337035.1). NCBI lineage: Eukaryota > Metazoa > Arthropoda > Insecta > Coleoptera > Elateridae > Agriotes > Agriotes lineatus. The sequence continues at coordinate 170,040 of CALNHX010001937.1, forward strand.
AGGAAGCCCAAATGGAACTGCATGGATTCTGTGACGCCTCCGAAAGAGCTATTGGAGCCGTGGTCTACACCAGAGTCATCACGTCATCAGGCCAATCCAAGGTATCATTATTAATAGCCAAATCCAAAGTGGCACCAGCTCGAGCAAAGGCAACCCTACCCAGACTGGAACTCTGCGCAGCAGTACTACTTTCTAATCTCTTACAACGGGTAATCACGGCACTGGACATTCCTAAGGTATCTATCTTCGCCTGGACCGATTCCATGGTCACACTAGGATGGATAAAGGGAGATCCAGTAAGATGGAAGACATTCGTCGCAAACCGCGTAGCCGAAATCAACCACCTGATTCCGGCTCAACATTGGAACCACGTCAAGTCAGAAGAAAATCCTGCAGACGTCATCTCCAGAGGTACTAGTCCAGTGAAATTAAAGGAACATACACTATGGTGGGATGGACCAAGCTGGTTAATTAACAAAGAGTTATGGCCGTGTCAACCAGACACCGTCACAACTAATGAAAAAGGAAAGAGTTACACTGTGCATCAAGCTACAGTTCATCAAGACGAGAACGAGATTCTTCATCGCTTCTCGTCTCTGACAAGAATGGTACGAGTCGTGTCCTACTGCCGAAGATTCATCAACAAGTGTAGGCGTCTTCCCATTCAACCAGGATGTCTATCAGTTAAAGAAATGGAAGACACCATCCTCACACTCATCAAGGTCGTCCAAGGAAGTGATCCTATTTTGAAGGCAACAGGATCTCAAATCCAAAAGAGAAAATGTGTGGACTCCAATAACAAACTCGCAAATCTCAATCCATTCATCGATCAACATGGAATCATACGTGTTGGAGGAAGACTAGAAAATTCAAATTTATCCTACCACGAAAAACACCCAATTATCCTTCCTTATTCCAATCATATTTCCAAATTAATAATCCATGAGGCACATTTACGCACCTTACACGGTGGCACTCAACTCACACTGTCCTATGTCCGAAGAAAATATTGGATCATCAACGCAAAGAAAGCCGTCAGCTCCAGCATCAAGAAATGCTTTCGATGCATCCGATTCAAGGCAGAGGCAGCCCAGCAATTCTACAATTCATACAATTCTAAGTATGATTATTAAAAGTCAATATAAATGTTACGTTTCGCTATTTAATATAGCTTCTTCAAGACATAATACAAATTTGATGATACAAATTAAAAAATTTTGGGACATACACATTTAAAAGCACAATATTATTTATCTAGAAATAAGGAAACATGTTAAAATTAGATTAGTGAAAAAATAAAATCCTCTGTTTTACCTTTAGTATTATTTTTCAATTTTTTGGTGTTTATGTTTTTTTTCTTTAATTATGAATGTAGTTTTTTTATTGTTTATATTAACAAAGAGGGTAAAATTGGTTGAAAGTGTAAAAATTGGATTTCACCATTTGTTTGATGTTAAGTAGTTGTAATTATCTAAAAAGGAAATATTATGTATTAAGATTAAAATAAGATGCCAAGCGTAAATCAATTATCTTTCTAGGTTGGTTGTGGATTTGTTTTTAAAATTATTCCTGTTTTTTTTGTTTTAGAATTTTAGCAAGTAGGTATGTTTTGTATTCCAATATATCCTCTTACGTGTTGGTGTTCTTCCACCCTGGTTTTGAGGTTTATTTCTATTAGAGTATTTTGGACATAAAAGCATTCCTATTATGGTTATTCTGAAAAGGAGTTGGGTATTATTGTGTTGGTAAAATTGATGCTGACGGCCTTGGAATATCCTGCTAGGATCTTGAATTTCTTGTTATGCCTGGGGGTTAACGTATTCTTTGTAGTTTGGATGATGCAGTCTGACGAGATGTGAATTACACCTGTAGTGTTGACAGTGATTTCTTCCCTATTGCCACTGCAAGTGATAGCTATTCGGGTTGGCTTGTTGACTACGAACATCCAGGTGTTTTCCATGTATAGTTGTTTCCAAATAATGGACTGGATCTGATGTCTTCGTAGGCTGCATTGACTAACTTCCGTTCGATGATATATATCATCAATGATGCAATTTGGGTTATTTTCAATTCCTTTCACGACTGTTGGACTGCAGATATACGTGTTTGGAGTAATTTGGAGATTTTCTTTGAATTCCTCATCTGACTCTTGAAAGTACATTTGTAGGTTGTAATCCACAGCGAAGATCCCTTTTGGTACGTCGATCACCCAGTAGGACCCATTGTTAATTTGGAGAGGAATTGGTGTCACCTTGATTAAGGTATATTCGGTTTTTTCTACTATGATGAAGTATCCTTGGACGTTGAAGTAGATGTCATCATGTCCGATGTCGACCTTTAGGATTGGGGTCGGTAAAATTTCTAAGTTTGGCGAGAGTTTACTGGTTGCATTTGCGAGGATTTGCTTGATTTGGGCAGGGGTAATTAACTCGTACAAATTACCTTGTTGGAAATGAACGTTCAAAATGTTTGTGTGGTAATTGCACAGTTCACTAATAACATTTGTGGCGACTTGATAGACACTGATGATGTGGATATTTAATCGGTTGGAGTCGGTTGCCTTATACCATTTGTCCATGTTGTTGATTGCCCTGATTCCTTGGTTCAGCTTCTCTTGAAAATGTTCCAGTTTCTGATCGATTCGTTCTTCGATCTCATTAAATCTTGAAAGTGCTGACAGCAAGAATTTGGATTGTTGACTGTCCACTTTTATTAATTCCTGTTGATTTTTGTCGAGTCTATCAATATCTTGATAGATAGTACAGTCCCAAGCACTCCTCGTTTCTCTCGTCTTGTTATGATATCTTCCATGCCAGTTTTAATCCATTCCATATGCCTTTTTTGTTCCAGAAGATGATGCACAAATGTCTTGCATAACGTGTCTTCGGACAGTTCTTTCGCAGAGTTGCAGAGGTCGTCGAATTTGTCCACCATGTCGGTAACTGTTTCGAAGTCTTCTTCGATCTTCCCTCTCTCGAACTGAATTTCGATCCTGAATGTTCCTCGTTCAATCTTCCCGTGTCCAATATGCTCTACATAGTACCCGCTGTCTGGTTTTTGTATGTTGAATTCTGCCTTACTCAATGTATTTGTAGTAAGGAGAGTAAATATGAGTAGAAGCATTTTCCATTTGGACCGGATAGTTTTCTTTGGTACTGGGAATGATTGTGTGTGGGTGCTGTTGGCCGAAATTTTCTCGATTCTTCGTTAGTTGGTAATGGAATGATACTGCCTATGGAACGTTTTAATTGATGTCCTCCTGATTTCTGGATGGTTACTACTCGTACTGATTCATCGGTTGCAGGATGAATGTCGGTAACTCTCGCTAAGGGCCATTTACTAGGATTAATGTTTTCGTCTTTGATTAGCACTAGGTCACCAACTTTTATATTCTCCACCGGTTTCTTCCATTTGTTTCTTTGCTGTAATCCATGAAGGTAATCCGAGCTCCATGATTTCCAAAAATCTTGCTTGATTTTTTGGATCAATCTCCAGCGATTTGACAAATTTGTTGATATTGGTGTGCTGATTGGGTCCGGTGGTGAGATTATCTCTCTTCCTATCAGGAAATGGCCTGTTGTCAATGCAGTGGTGTCTTCAATATTGTTGCCTTGTGGGCACAGAGGACGTGAGTTTAAGCAGGCTTCTATTTGGCAAAGCAGAGTTGTTAATTCTTCAAATGTTAGAGTAGCGTTGCAAATGGTTCTCTTCAGATGATGCTTCATTGACTTTACTCCTGCTTCCCATATTCCTCCGAAGTGTGGAGCTACTGGAGGGATGAAGTGCCATTGGGTACCAATGGTGGATAAATTTTCTTGGATAACTGGGCCTTCCATTGCTTGACGGATTTCCTTGTCCAAGACCTTTCTTGCTCCAACGAAATTCGTTCCGTTGTCGCTATAAAGATGTGCACAGCGTCCTCTTCGGGCGATGAACCTCCTGAAGACTGCTAGGAAGCTGTTAGTTGTCATGTCGCTGACGGCTTCTAAATGTATTGCTTTGGTTGATAGACAGACAAAAACAGCAATGTATCCCTTGGATGAAGAATGCCCTCTTCCTTTAGATGTTCGGATTTGTATTGGACCGGCATAGTCCACTCCGGAATGGAAGAATGGCGGGGTTGAATTGACTCTGGTTGGTGGAAGATTCCCCATTAATTGCTGGGCTGCCTCTGCCTTGAATCGGATGCATCGAAAGCATTTCTTGATGCTGGAGCTGACGGCTTTCTTTGCGTTGATGATCCAATATTTTCTTCGGACATAGGACAGTGTGAGTTGAGTGCCACCGTGTAAGGTGCGTAAATGTGCCTCATGGATTATTAATTTGGAAATATGATTGGAATAAGGAAGGATAATTGGGTGTTTTTCGTGGTAGGATAAATTTGAATTTTCTAGTCTTCCTCCAACACGTATGATTCCATGTTGATCGATGAATGGATTGAGATTTGCGAGTTTGTTATTGGAGTCCACACATTTTCTCTTTTGGATTTGAGATCCTGTTGCCTTCAAAATAGGATCACTTCCTTGGACGACCTTGATGAGTGTGAGGATGGTGTCTTCCATTTCTTTAACTTATAGACATCCTGGTTGAATGGGAAGACGCCTACACTTGTTGATGAATCTTCGGCAGTAGGACACGACTCGTACCATTCTTGTCAGAGACGAGAAGCGATGAAGAATCTCGTTCTCGTCTTGATGAACTGTAGCTTGATGCACAGTGACTCTTTCCTTCTTCATTAGTTGTGACGGTGTCTGGTTGACACGGCCATAACTCTTTGTTAATTAACCAGCTTGGTCCATCCCACCATAGTGTATGTTCCTTTAATTTCACTGGACTAGTACCTCTGGAGATGACGTCTGCAGGATTTTCTTCTGACTTGACGTGGTTCCAATGTTGAGCCGGAATCAGGTGGTTGATTTCGGCTACGCGGTTTGCGACGAATGTCTTCCATCTTACTGGATCTCCCTTTATCCATCCTAGTGTGACCATGGAATCGGTCCAGGCGAAGATAGATACCTTAGGAATGTCCAGTGCCGTGATTACCCGTTGTAAGAGATTAGAAAGTAGTACTGCTGCGCAGAGTTCCAGTCTGGGTAGGGTTGCCTTTGCTCGAGCTGGTGCCACTTTGGATTTGGCTATTAATAATGATACCTTGGATTGGCCTGATGACGTGATGACTCTGGTGTAGACCACGGCTCCAATAGCTCTTTCGGAGGCGTCACAGAATCCATGCAGTTCCATTTGGGCTTCCTTTTTGGTAAAAAGCCACCTTGGTAAAGTAATTTCTTCTACTGATTTGAGTTGAGATTTAAACGTTTCCCATTTGCCTTGGATACTTTCTGAAACTGGGTCGTCCCACTTGATATTTTCGAGCCATAGTTCTGGGATGAGCAGTTTAGCAGTGATGATGATGGGTGCCAACCAACCCAAAGGGTCGAAAATTTTAGCGACTTCGGATAGTATGGTGCGTTTTGTGGATCCCTTTTGCTTCACATCCACCTTGAAGCAAAACACGTCTTCATAGCGAAGCTTTTGTTCTTTCGCAATTCAATTATTGTGTTCCTGTGTATCACTCAGCATTAGACGCCATTACCACCCATAGAATCCAAAAGATTCAAAATGCTTGCTTGAGATTTATATACGGCATTAGAAAATATGAGCGTATATCTTACAAGCTAGCTGATGCAGGTTGGCTGACAATGCAAAATCGTAGAATACTGCAGTCCCAATGTCTCTTTCATCAAATTTTATCAAACAAGAAACCTCCTTATTTATACAATAAGATTACCTTTAGAACTGATGTTCATAATATTTCTACTAGATTTAGAGGCCAAATTTCACCACCTCTCCATAAATCAACCTTATTCGAGCGGTCATTCTCGTTTCAGATATATGCAATGTATAACAGTTTACCTTTTAATCTTAAAGTCTACAGTTCTAAAATATTTAAATCAAAATTGTATTTAGACCTTTTGCAAAAACAATAACTTGTTTACCGAACTGTCCACAAGTTAATGCCATATTTTGTTTGTTTGTTTGGATAGCAGTACATCTTTTCAGCGTTAAATATTTTTTTGTTTCACCGTCACAGGATATCTTTAGTTTTTATAAGGTTTGTTTTAGGGTTAGGAATTCATTCTGTGTCATTTTGTTCTTTTTTTTCTCAAGGTTTAGATGGTAGAACAGGAGTAGGGTTAACCAAAACTGAATCTCGCCTTGTGGTTGATGTGCTTTTGCAATAGATTAGTTCTTTTTTTTTGTGTACTCATGTGTATTTGCTTCTTGTATGAGCGCATCAATAAAGTTTATTATTATTATTATTATTATATGGAGACCAATGAACGCCCAATGACTTCTTTACGCCGTCCTCACTTATTTCGAGGTAGGTCTGCTCCTTCAATTCTTCGGGTAGTTCTTGTATGATGGCTAATTCATTACTGCACCATTTGTGTAGAGTAAAACCTCCACGTTTTAATAAGGAAATTAACTGACCTTGCTGCTTGATTGCTTCTTCTAAAGTGTCGGCTCCGGATAGTACATCGTCCACATAAAAATCTCTCTTCACAACTTCCGCTGCTAATGGAAAGGAAGATTTTTCGTCCTCTGCTAATTGGTGCAAGGTTCGGATGGCCAGATAGGGAGCTGATGCAGTTCCATAAGTGACGGTGCATAACTTGTATTCCCTGATTGGCTGTGATTGATCGAATCTCCATAAAATTCGTTGATACTCCTGGTCTTGGCTGTCCATCTTGATTTGTCGGTACATTTTCTCAATGTCCGCAGAGAAGACGACCTTGTGAGTTCTCCATCGGAGTAGAATGTCGACCAGCTCTTGCTGAAGTTTCGGTCCAGCATACATAACTTCGTTTAAGGATTTTCCATAAGATGCCTTGTTCGAAGCGTCGAAGACGACACGGAGCTTCGTTGATGAACTTGCTTCTCGAATTACGCCGTGGTGTGGGATGTAATACTTGCCATTGTTTTCCTGTTTCTTTTCTACTATTTCCATATGTCCTAGATCCAGATATTCTTGCATGAATTTCTTGTATTGGATTTCTAGATCTTGATCTTGTCTCAGCTTCTTTTCCAGATGTAGTAATCTTGCCAATGCCGAGAGTTTGGACTTTCCCATGCTCACTGGAGTTTGCTTAAATGGAATCTTGACTATGTATCCTCCATCCTGGTCTCGCTGCACTGTTTCTGTGAATTTATTCTCACATACCTGGTCGTCTGGGAAAATTTTTCGTTGAGTGGGGACTTCTTCTATGTTCCAGAATTTTTGTAACTGCTCATCTTCTTCGATTTTGGCAACCATGGTGTTGACTTTAATGATGTCGTTGTGTTGTCTTCCAATGGTTCCAGATAAGATCCAGCCCAGCTCGGTATTTTGTCCTAAGATGCCATCCTTTGTTTTAGTGATTCCTTCTAGAATTATTTTTGAATATTCTTCGGCGCCTAGAATTATGTCTATGGGGCCAGGTTGGTTGAAGGTTGGATCGGCGATGAAAATATTGCTCCAGGAATTGATATTTATGTTTGGGATAGGGGATGAAGGCATGGCTTTGGTAAGTTTGGGAAGTATTAGTAAATTGACAGGTAGGGAAAAGTTACTTGAAAATCTAGGTGTGATCAAACCTGGGATTTTCCATTTGGCAATTTTTGGATCGCTGTTCCCAATTCCTGTGATTTCAGCTCGAACCTTGGTCCTGGGTAACCCCAATAATTCGGCTGATGCTTCCGTGATAAACGACCCCTGAGACCCGGGATCTATTAATACTCGTAGTAGATGAGTCATCCCGGATGCTGCCTTTACTTGAACCATTGCTGTGGCAAGTAGAACTTGGCTCTCCTGTGCGCCTAAAGTGGCGGTGATGATGTCCGACTTCGGCTTCTTTTCTGGAGCGTTGGAAGTCTTCATAGCTGCTGCATGAGCTGACGTTCTCATCCTTTGGGCAGGGAGCGGTCTTGATGGTGGCTGCGCCTTATGAAGCAGTGTATGATGCGGGAAGCGACAGATCCTACAATTAAAATAGGCGCGACATGGTATATTTGAATCGTGCCGCAAGCATCGATAGCACAATCGATTGGTTTTTACTGCTTCTAGTTTTTCATGGGTAGATAGCCTCTGGAATTGACTACAGTTGTCGATGTAATGATCTCCATGGCACAGCTTGCAATTTAGGGATGCGGAAGCGTAATTCTTCTGTGGTCTTTCCTGCGTGGGCTTTCGAGCTCCATCTATGGATTCTAGGGATTGGAACCGCACTTGCAGGAAAGCCATTAAATTTTGGTGATCCTGGACTTCATTTGGGCATTGAAGCGACTGTTCATATAATTTGTTGGTTTCAGGATCCCATTTTCGAGCGATAGCTCTGTTAATCCACGGACCCCAACTGTCCGTGGAGATGCCTAAATTTTTGATTGCCTCCACACATTCCTTGATGGAGTCGTGCAATCTTTTTAACCCTTGGGCTGACTCTTTGGAGAGGACCGGCAGATCGAATATGGTATCTAGCAATTTGATTAGAATAAGGCGATTATTTTGATACCTTTGTTGCAGCAGATTCCAGGCGGTGTTGTAGTTTGCTTGGGTAACAGCTAGAAGCTGGATCAGTCGGCTTGGCTCTCCCTTAAGATGCGTCTTTAAATATTGCATCTTGATGACATCGTCCATATTCTGGTTGTCATCTACTAATTTGGTGAACAGGTCCTTGAAAGTGGCCCATTCTTCATAATTTCCCTCGTATATGGGAATTTTGACTTGAGGAAGCGAGATGGCTGCTGCTTGCTCGTTCCTTGTCGGCGCTTGCAATAAAATAATTAAATTTCTATACCTGTCTTCCAACGTAGTATATTCCGGACTGAAGTGCATTTGTTCTGAAGCCATGTCGTTTGACATAACTTCTTCGTCCATCTCGACCACACGATCCCATTTTTCTCTTAATTCCCTTGTCGTGATGGCGGGCCTCCCTAATTCTTGTGTTAGTTCGGCGTCGTCCATCGCTTGCTTAAAATTCTGAATCCGAATCTGCAGTTTTCGGATACGAACCTTTTGCTCGGGGTTGGCCACCATTTCCTCTTGCGTTCTGCTTACGGAGGGGTTGGAAATTTCCGTTGATTTTGAACAGTTCTGCAAGCAACTTTTTGCTTCGCCGTATATGGCTTTAATTTGGTCGTAATACCCTGTTTTAAAATAATTATGAGTTGGAATGCTTAGCTGCCCCATTTCTGCATGATTTTTAGTTGCAGTGTTCCAAAGTTCGTCCAGCGTTTTGTTGCGACTGGCGATGTAGGCTTCATTTTTTCGGCTGGCAGGGTCCTTTTTGCTGTTGGATAATATTTGCTTTATCTTCTGCGCGAGCTCTTTTTGGGCGACAGCTAATTTGTTGAATTCCTCCATGTTGTTGGCCATTTTCTGGGAACTGGGTGGTTGGCAGATGTTGTCTTCTTCTCGGGATGTGTTTTTTCGTTAGTTGGAGATAGATCCGGCTCGAAGGACCATGACCAGATATGCCTGAGAGGCTGAATCAGGATTCCGTTACTTTGCGCTGATTCTATCCCTAATTTTAAGCGCGTAAATGAGACTGCATTTACGCTTTAAGCCAGCTTAGTCAATGGCACTTAAAGGGACGACAGTAAGACCACTCCTGAGATCCAGCCTCACATCTCGACAGTATTATGGCTTGGTATAGGAGTGGCGACGTAGTGAATGAATCAAACATTCAATGCCGATTGTTTTATTATAAAAATAAACCTGTATTTATATACAATGAAAATGCTTAACGAAGTAACAATATCAAAGTTCATAATAGTGTAATAGAACGCGTTTAAAGGTCCGCAAAGACCGCAACTCAGCATGATAAGCTTTTATATTTCCGCATGGGTTTGCAGGCTGAGCGTTGAACTTGGCTTTCTAGGTCGCCGAATTGCATTTTCACGTAATGTTGGCGAAACAATATTTGTTTAAGATTTCGTAAATGGGAACTGAATTTTGCCTGTTTTAATTCAAGATTAAAACAGATATAAATTACGTATAAACTTGCGAAATTATGAAGTAAAACTGGAGGTTAAAACTGTTTGTTTATGAAATCAGAATTACATTTAGAACTTCTGACTGGCTTCGTAAATTTTGTTATTAAAATTTATGTGTGTTTAAACCAAGTTTAAACAGTATCGATAAGGTTTTTTTTCCACTGCGCCCTCGTAGATAACATTCACACACGTGCAGCAGCGCTGTGGAACCACCTTTACGGCAGCATATCTGGGGTTTGTGTGAGGCGAAGCCCTATCCATGCTAAAAACACTTCGACATGGCACTAGTTCGGATCGGTGTGAGATTTGATACAATAATTGGTAAAATACCCGTTAGCTACAAGATATCCGTAGAGTGGCATAGGTTCAATCAAAAGATCAAAATTTATAATATTGACTATTCAATTCACCTGTCATCTGTCAAAAAGTGACCAATGAAAATCCAGAATTCTGACGTTTCTTGACCTTTCAAAAAAATATCCGCGGATATATCTTCCTAGAAGGTATTCAAGTGACTATTTTTAACAAATGCGATTTTTATTAGAAAAAGTCAATATTAGTGTTCTGTTACTATAGAAATTGCATAGTTTGTTGCTAGATTTACTGAAAACTAATTTGAAAAAGTAGTTTGGTTCATTAAATAGTCCCTCGAATACCATTCTTAGTCAAAGTTAAGTAGATTATTTTTGCGGTGGTATCACTACTCATGTCCATTGCGCTTGGGATTAGGACTCGTGCTAGCGCACTCGTCCTAATCGTACCAAAGCGCAATGGACATTCGTGACACCACCACAAAAATAGTCGACATAACTTTGACTACTCATGGTATTATAAGTGACAATTACTAAGTGGGTGCCAGGCTCTTTAAAAGAAGGATTTCTAGCCATAATTTTTTTAGTCCTTTAATTGCGTAACTTTTTTCTCATTTTACCAAATTTGTATCTCCTACTATTAAGGAGATTCCCATGCTGGCCCTTCTTATCTTGGATACACTGTAGAAATGGCTTTTATAGGCCGCGACGGCTCATTGCCTGAATTATATTTCTCCAGTCGTCTATATATATTTCTTTCAGGTCCTGTATCACTTCCTCTTTCCATCTATTTCTTGGTCTGCCTCTAGCTCGTACCCCTACAGAATTTATCTTTAACACTATCTTGGTAATTCTGCTGTTTTACATACGCTGCACGTGCCCTAACCATCTTACTCAATGTTGTTTAACATACTGTGCTATTGTTGCCTCATTGTATAATCGTTCTAGTTCTTTATTGGCCCTTCTTTATGTCCTCCGTAGATTTTCCTTAAACAATTTCTTTCCCAAATCACCAGCTTTATCTCTTTTGCAGCTCTTAGCTTCCACACTTTGCATTCATATGTTGCTAAGGGTCCCAGCACGGTGTTAGAGATCTATATAACGGGTGTTTAAAAAAGAACGCAATTTTAAACTTTGACCCATTTTTTCTGTAAAAATTGCAACTTTAAAAATTTGACTGTGAATGTGTGTTGCTGAAAATCTGCGAACGTCACTACACGTGATAACGGAATTCTTCTGGCCTCAAGCGGAATGTATGCACCTGGAAGACATGTGGTTTTAGCAGGACGGCGCAACCTGCCACACTGCGCGTGAAATAATTGATTTATTGGGAAAACGATTTTTGGACCACATTGCCTTCTGAAACACTAAGGGGAGTTGGCTACTGAGATCGTGCGATTTGACGCCGTGCGACTTCTTTCTTTGGGGTTTTTTGAAATCTCAGGTCCCTGCTAATAACCCTCGCACAATTCCTGAGCCAATGTCGATATCCAACGCGTAATTAATGAGATAAAACCGCAACTCTAAGAAAACGTCAAATATAATTTCATCAAAAGAGCAAAGTTCTGAGTCCAGAGTAGCGAGGGCCGTTTGAAGGATATTTTATTCCATAATTAATCGGAACATGTCTACTTTAACATGCAATAAAAATACCAGCAATCTCTCAAAAAAACTTGTGTTCTTTTTGAAACACTCTTTATTTGCCTTTCGTGATATACTGTGCGTCCACGAGACTACGCACCATGGCGCTGGAGTGATACTGCTTTATTTTAAAGATCTACTCTTTCGGTGGCAATTGATAGTTAAACGGTTGCTAAGCATTGACCATTAATATTGAATTTGCAAGTAACAAATAAAGTGCCTTCAGAAATAATCGAACGTTTTTGAATGGTCATGGTTATACAACATATGATTGGAGAGGGGCGGATCCCCGAAGGCCCCCTAGGAAAGGGGCGGAGCCCCGAGAGCCCCCTTGTAGAGGGGCGGAGCCCCGGGGCCCTTTTGGAGAGGGGCGGAGCCCCGTAAACCTTCATGGAGAGGGGCGAAGCCCCGGGGCCCCCTTGGAGAAGGGCGGAGCCCCGTGAGCCCATTTGGAGAGGGCCGGAGTCTTGAGAGCCCCCTTGGATAGGGGCGGAGCCCCGAGAGCCCCCTTGGAGAGGGGAGGAGCCCCGTAGGCCCCCTTGGAGAGAGGCGAAACCCCGTGAGCCCCATTGGAGAGGGGCGGAGCGTTATTTGAGCAGAATTGTGATTAAATCGATGCGATTTTAGAAAAGGACCCTAACCAATTCGCTTTTTTTTTTAAATGATGAGCAAAGCTTAAAACTAATTCTCAGCGGTGACACATAAAATGTGCTAAGCAGCGCATACGAAAATACATCAGAATAGATAGCGCAATGGCGCGCGCAGCCCCGTTTATAGAAAAATAAATATAATGGGGTTTGTTATTCAGCTGTTTTCGTAAAAGCAAGAGCTGATCTTTGGGATAAATTAATATTGCTCTTATTCCATGGTGCAAAATCTTGTGGACACACGGTATATTTTGATTTCAATATAGATGCTTTATCACCTCTTATCGATCTCGTTTTTGTTTCTTCGTCTTCTCTTCCATCCTTTGTTATTTCTATGCCTAGGTATGTAAATATTTTCACTCTCTCCATTAGCAATGCTTCCACGTCCTGTCTGATTAGGTTTTGGTTTTTTGTTGTGCTAGCAAAGAGCATATAATTAGTGCTAGATTGATTCTTCATCACCATGTACTTTGATTTCGTACCATTGATGTGTAGTCCTGCTTCCCTCGCTTTCTCTTCAACTTTCTTTATTACTTTCATCAGGTCTTTTTTGTTGTTTGTTATTAACACTAAGTCATCAGCGTGGCTATACATTGGTGTCTTTCACTAATTATGCTTCCTGTTGTTTATTTTACTTCTTCTAATTATAAACTCAAGAACTATATCTCCTTGTCTCACTCCATTTCTAACACAAAAACATCATTTCTTTCCATTTAAACCTTGTTTGATGTGTTTTGCAGGGTCATCTGCACCAACGTAATCATCGTGTTAGGTATATTTAAGTTCTCTATAGCCTTGTATAGCATTGCTCTCTTTAGGGAGGCGTATGCTTTTAGAAAATCGTTTATTTAGAAATAAACAGTTGGTCAGTGACTGAACGGCCCGGTCTGAATCCTACTTGATACTCCCCTATTTCCTTCTTTGTATAGGTTTGTAGTAAGAATCTTAGGCTTGTAGCAAGTATGTTGTAGGTTGTGTCCACTTAAAGGCTATTCATCTATATTAGTCGGGAATTTGGCCTCTCAAAAAACACTTCTAAAATGATGGGGTATGCACTCGAAGATATAGTTTTAAAAAAATGTACACTATCTGGAATGAACTTGCGGATCTGAATGCGGAGGGCATGAGGGCTCCATTCTTTTTGAGATTGCAAAAAAGCAGAAAAAATATTTTCCGGCATTTTTTTATTAGATAAAATTAATGAATTTTATGCGTACATTGCATTCACAAGCTTAATTTTGAATAGTTTTCAATGATTTATAAACCAATGGAAAGCTTATTCTTACTGGATTTAGATGATGTCAAATTAATCACGAAATTATTATTAACAAATGCTACAGAAATTGTTTCAGCAAAGCGTACCAGGAACGCGCTGTATAAAATTCAGCATCGACGTATTTTTTAAACTATTGCACATAAAGGTATACTTCCAGCGTATGACATGTATAGAAAAAAATGTAGAAATTTTTAGTGAAAGAATTATCTCTATTGCTTTATTGTTCTAAAAGATACGATTTATTTTTGTACATCGCTCCGTGTTTTTTCCGCTGCGTGTTTGGAGTTAGCCCAGGCATCATAGATATCTACCTCAAAAAGAAAGTAAGTGTAAATTTAGAAAATGTTCTGGGAACTGTAGTTGTAACAAAGCTGAATTGAAATGTATAATAGGTTGCTATTGTGAGGGTCAATGTATTAGCTTTTAATTTGCTTTAAAAACGCATATTTGTGTATACAGCGCTTTTCTTGAAAGGCAACGTATCACGGTCTACATGGCAAAGACTTTATCTTATTATGTTAATGTTTTTTCTATAGAAAATTTTGAAACAATTTTTGTAACCTATTAAATTGGGCCTATGTGGAAAATAAAACTTAATAATAATTATTATGAAAATATAAATCATAAAATTTTGCTTGCAATAACAAGTGTATTATTTTTCAAGCAGGTAGCGTTAGCTCAAAAATAATCAATAACATTTTTTGTGAACTGGTAGTTTCTTGAGAAAGTTATAGCTTAACATTTTCAATTTTTTCTTGTGCTTATAGCTGCTTTATAAGGAAAGCACTGCATTATTTTTATATTTTTATCTACTTCAATGGGATAAGTAACGCATTACGTCACTCATTTGACACTATTTCAGTTAGGTAATGAAGCTCATTACACCACTCAGTTATGTAATGGTTTCATTACGCAACTGAGTTGTGTAATGACTTCATTACGTAACTGAAATAGTGTCAAATGAATGACATAATGACATTTGCCTACTAAAATATTTTTGAAAATGACAGATCTGACATTTCTCTTAATGCACTTTTCTCAATTTTAGGCAGTCATAGATAAAATTTTGTACTATACAAGTGGGATAACAGCATCATTAATATACTTGTGTGCTTACATAACTCGTGCTACGCACTCGTTTGTAACTTACACACACGTATATTAATGATGCTGTTATCCCACTTGTATAGTAAATAACTATTATAAGTTGCAATAAATAGATGAAGAACATGAAGTACTTATCTTTAATGGTTTTGTTTATGTTCGCAAGTAAATTAATCTTTAAATTAATACTTTTTAGTGATTACAAATGACATTATTTAAGTATAACCACTCAGCGTAATATAATTATGGGTAAGTATAATACATACAAATTATTTGCAAGCACATCAGTAAATTCATATCGCGGTTCAAATCAGTGATCGGCAAAGCGCGCCACGCGTGAAACTCAAAATACGCAGCGGAAAATAAATCGTATTTTTTAGAACAATATAAAGCAATAGAGATAATTCTTTCACTAAAAATTTCTTCATTCTTTTCTATACATTTCATACACTGGAAGTATGCCTTTATGTGCAATAGTTAAAAAAATACCTCGATGCTGAAGTTTATCCCGCGCGTTCCCGGTACACTTTGCTTAAATAATTTCTGTAGCATTTGTTAGAAATAATTATGTAATTAATTTGACATAATCTGAATTCAGAAAGAATAAGCTTTCCAATGGTTTAAAAATCATTGAGAAATATTAAAAACTAAGCTTGTGAATGCGATGTACGCAATTCATGAATTTCTTGTAATAAAAAAATACCAGAAAATATTTTTTTCTGATTTTTTGTAATCGCAAAAAGAATGGAGCCCTCTACATTCAGATCCGCAAGATCATTCCACATAGTGTACATTTTTTTAAACAACTATATCTTCGAGTGCACACCCTATGATCGAATTTATGGTTCCTGATTACAGTGAAACTTGGTTATAACGAGATCTCTGGGACCGCGTTTTTTTGCTCGCTATACCCGTTATTCGTTGTATCCAAGTTGACCCAAAAACCAATACAGGCCGGTATAATGTCAGTACAAATTACAAATTTCAAAAAAATCTCATATATTTTATAAAATATATGTACTTACGTACATATTTGTACAAATTAACAATTAACATATTCATTATGGACTTACATATTGTGTATAGCGCTTGGGCTTTAAGAATTGGTCCGCTAATCGGTAAACCTTTGAACTTTAAACCAATTAACGAGGCCTTTGTCGACGTCACGTTTTTCACACTGCTTCAGCTTTTTACACTCGCTTAAATTGTTTTCGAATGCTGATAAGGTTGTTTGTTTATTTATCTACGACAGTGTGTAAAATTGCCTTTTAGTTGGCAGTTTTAAGTTTGTAAGACGACTGTTTAATAACATGTTTCCATTAGTTTACGTTGTCAGTAGTAACGTATTTAAAAGATTTCATTAGGCGCGTTGTCAGTAGCAACGTGTTTTAAAATTTTGAAAACATGCAAAATTACGACCAGATGCTGGTTATCCTAATTTACATTAAAAAAAAATTATATGTACCGTGTTTTATAGATTCTATCGTAGATAAAATATTGTACGATACACATGCGCAAAGCATCTTTAGTCACTCGCGGGGATTAAAACGCTCGCTCACTCGCGTTTTAACTCTACTCCGCTCGTGCCTAAAGAGTAGCTTTACGCACTTGTATCGTAAATTACTATTTTCCACAATGTAGAAACCGTTGACGACGATAATCCGTATTTTCTACACACGGCAGAATTTTTTTCAGTTATTCACAATTTAAACATTACAGAATTTATTGCTCGTTATTTCCGGGATTTAAGCACGTATTAGGCTAGAAATATTAGCGTTAAATAAATAGAGTTTCAAACTTTCATTTTAAAAATGCTCGTTACACCTGTGATCTCGTAATACCCGTGCTCGTTATAAGTGAGTTTGACTGTATATAATTGTTATAGCCTTGTCTTCTCTACTCTTTTGGAGTCTCCTCTTGTTTCCCGATGTTAGTAATCAGATTGTGTCTCTTTAGGGTCAATTCTTCTCCTACATATTTAAATAGTTCATTCTTCATTCCGTTTTCTCCTGTAGATTTTCCATTATTAGCTTTTTTAATGTTTCTTATTTTGTCTCTATGTTTTTTGCCCTCCCCCTCCTTTTTATTTGTCAGCAGTTTTTCAAGGTTATTTCTTTTTCCATTCTCTTCCTTTTTATTCTATTGGCTTGTTATCTCTTCTCCGTTCAACTGGCTTTGAAAATATCGTTTCCAGCCTATAATTATTTGTTCGTTATCACTTATTCTTTCTCCCCTCTCGTTCTTAAATGCTATTGGTCTTTGCTGGCAGCCTCTTCAGGTCCGTTTTATTTCTTGTCAAAAAACTATTTCACTTTTTATAGTATTTTTCCGTCTGTTCTGTTCGTCTTTACAAAAATGTTTCTTTGCTTCTTTAAAAATTCTTTTTGTTTGTTTCTTACTTCCGGTTTCTATCATTTTCTTTCTTGCTCCTAGTTTTTTCTGGCGTGCCTTTTCACAGTCTATATTGAATCATTTGTTATTACTTTTCTTTTTTTTCTTTCTTCCTTAAAACTGGTTATTCTGCGCTCTTTATACATTCTTTAATCACTTTCCAGTTTTTCTGGCTATCATCTTCCTTCCCTATTTCCCAAGTTTTTCCTCATACATCCTCTGCCCTTCTTTTTATGTTAGCCACTCTACCCCGTGTTCCATTTTACTTCCTTTTACTATAAAGGAAGTATTGGATTCACCCCAAAAATTCGAAATTGAGTTTTCAACGGATCTCCACGTTTTAGAGTCCCCTGATCCCAAAAAACATATTTTTTTTCATTGGTCTGTCTGTCTGTGTGTGTGTCTGTCTGTATGTGAACAGAATATCTCAAAAACGAAAAGAGGTATGGCGTTGAAACTTTATATATAAGTTTTGTGTACTATGTAGATGAGACAGCAAGCTTTTGAAGAAAATCGCATAACCGGAAGTAGGTGTTTACTCTTGTGATTTTTCAGTTTTTTTCGATTTTTTCAAAAACGGCTCTAACGATTTTTTTTAAACTTTACATTTTTATTACATTTTTAATGTGTATTGATGTGAGATAGGTGATTTTCCAGTTGAATACTTCTAAAGTGGGTTTCCTTTGTTTTTTTTTTCTATTTTTTTTATTAACTCCTATTTTAAAGAAAACACCCGGTATATTGTTACATTTTTGAATTCACCTTAAAATTCTAGAGAAAATTTGTCTCTTCAACTAACGCTTTATTTTGTACCGTTTTTGTAGAATTTGTAATTTTTGAAAATTTTTGACAAATGGTTAAAAATTAAAAATGAAATTTTTGACTAATTATAAGATCACTGTAAAAGGAAGTTGTGTGAGTGTATCACACCAGATTTTTTCTTGTTCTGTTGGGATGATTTTCCTTGTTTCAGTGTTATCTTCCATTGTGACTGTCCCTAAATAATGGTTCGAGTTTGCGTCTGCCCCTAGTCTTGATTGTACAGGGTTATTCATTATAAATTACCCACCCCTTATCATCGTTATTATTGCCTATAGAAAAAAAAGTTTTAAATAAAAGTTATGTGGTTATAACTGAATTTTGTTAAAATGCTATCAGAAGTACAGTGGCGTGCATAATTAAGGGGATACAAAAAAGTAATATATTTTTTTAAATGGAACACCCTGTATATTATTAAATTTTTGGAATGATCTTTCTTTCCTGATTTCAAAAATATACCATATGTTACCCCTACCTTATACCGTTTTTGAGTTATTAAACGTCGGATGGTTAGTTTATGGTAACCTACTCCGACTCCTTCCTTAGTTCTTTCTTCGCTTTTTCTTAATCATTCTTCGTATTTCCATTTCCTTTACCGTGGGGTTATTTTCGATAACAATTATGGAACCCTTTAGTTTACTTTTACTTAAGATTAGGCTACTTTTTGTCTTTAAAGGAATTGGATTTCACCACTACTGTTTTTCCTCCTATTGTGAAAGTTTCTTTTACCACGAGTTTTATATCTTATTTCTCTTTCATACATTTTCTAACCTCCTCTTTTATGTTGTTTGTCTTGATCTTCCATTCCTTTTCCAGATTAATTATTTTTTCTTTTAGTGTTTTCTTCCTTTTTCCCATTCTTCCACCACCTTTTTCAGGTGTTCTTGATTCTCCCAGAATTGTTTCTTTAAGTAGTTCATTTTGGCCTTTTCGTACATCATCTATTATTTCTTTTTTCAGGTCTTCTAACATTGTTTTAATGTATACTGTCCTGGTCACTTTATCCAGGGGTGATCTTGAGACTTTATTGCAGCTCTTGAATGTTATAATTTGGTTTTCCCACTTCTCTAATTCTTCTAGACTTTCTTTCTTTTCCCCTTTTTGAGTTCTTCTAGTGATGCAATGCTGCTTGGTCTGCCTCTTTCGTTTTGGTTTCTATTTATTTCAATTTTCTGGATGTCTACTGTTATTTGGTTGTGCCTGGCAACTGCGCTTTTCTTTTTCGCATGGTAACACTTGGCAATTCTGTTATTTAATTCTAACCTTACTTTTGTTTTCGTGTTCGGGCATACTTTTTAAAAATTTTGCTTTTCGTTTTAGATTCTTCCCTCCCCAGTCTTCCTTCTTACCTTTACTGCGCTTTGTGATAATCAGTGGCTCAACTACGGCTGAGATTTCGGCTAAATAGTTGAAGCACTATCTGCACTATCACTAGCATAATCTTACTTTCACTTCACTTGATATGGTAAGGGTGAAAAATTAAAATTATTTTTCAATTCTAATACCTACCACTTTAATAGGCCGGAAACTTTTAGGCCTTACCACATAAGTTGTTGCAAAGAGCAGAAGGATGATTTTTGTTTTATCTATGAAAAATAAATTTGTCTTTTAGCTCGCACCAAAATTTTGAGAAGTGATTACTTAGTTGCAAAATTCTCTTTTCTCACAGATTCTGAGACAGCAGAGTATAGGTTTATAAGGGTAATCTTGCAGTTTACGTCCCTAATTGTGCGCACTTTTACTGCGCCGATTGAAGTGACGTCAAATAAGCTACATGGTTGCCAGATGTTTGTACAAATTGTACCTAGAGCTATTAATAATAATAGGGAGGCTCCACCACTGAGGCAGTAAAGTTCAGCACGGATTATATGAATTATTTTGCCTGTCTACAGGTGGTTTTCAAAGGCGGTTGTTAGTCAAAGTTTGATATAACCAGGATAAATTTAATTGAATATGTAAATAATAGCATATTATGTTTTTAGGAGCAAAAATTAAGCTTTATTTGCAAGGGCAGGTAGCACATAGAGCCAAATACATACCATCCGTTCTTTTTAAAAGTATACATAGGGGATACTCGTATGTATACTAAAAAGAAAAATTGCTTTATTTTTGCCACAGCATGCTATTTGTTTTAAATTAAAACTCTTAAAATCGAAGATTGCTGTATACCTAATTGGTTGCCGACATATAGATTAAAACAATAACAAATAAGGGAATTTTTCTTTTTAGTATACATACGAGTATACTGTGTATACTTTTAAAGGATTTTTTTTTCTTGGAAGCAAGCACAAATTACCATACGAAATTTGTTATGCACGTTATCCTCGTTTCGCCAACCATTTCATACACTCCAGGTTATCATCTTGAAACGCGAAGTCCATAAGAGTAACCACTTCTTGACGAATATCGTCTACCGCTAAAATTTCACCTGCATCCACAAAACGCTGGCGTGGACGTCTAATGCCCTCCATTGCTGTCACGAAAGTAGTAAACAATGAAGGCGGAAAATTGCTATTCCACTACAAATATTTGGCAACGCTGCTGGTCATTTGACCTAAAATAATCGGCGCAGTAAAAGCGCGCACAGTTAGGGACGTAAACTACAAGATTAACTTTATAAGTAGGCTTGCCAGATTTCTGAAATGTTCAACCGGGACACCGGAATGCCCCCCAGCGTCGTGGGTATTCAAGAGTACACACCCTTGCCGGCACAACATGCACCGCCGACGGGGACTGACAACTGACTGACTTATCTGTTATCTCCATATACTATCCATTCACAAAACTTGTGAACTGTCAAAACGCTGTCAAGTTGGTACCTCGTTTGGAACTTCTGCTTGCTGATTTTGGCAGCACTGAAATTTTTGCAATTTAAAAACTTGACTTTTGTCACACTTTCTTGTAAAAAAATAATCACTTATAATACCATGAGTAGTCAAAGTTATGTCGACTATTTTTGCGGTGGTGTGACGAATGTCCATTGCGCTTTGGTACGATTAGGACGAGTGCGCTAGCACGAATCCTAATCCCAAGCGCAATGGACATGAGTAGTGATACCACCGCAAAAATAATCTACTTAACTTTGACTAAGAATGGTATTCGAGGGACTATTTAATGAACCAAACTACCTTTTCAAATTAGTTTTCAGTAAATCTAGCAACAAACTACGCAATTTCTATAGTAACAGAACACTAATATTGACTTTTTCTAATAAAAATCGCATTTGTTAAAAATAGTCACTTGAATACCTTCTAGGAAGATATATCCACTGATATTTTTTTGATTGGTCAAGAAAGTCTGAATTCTGGATTTTCATTGGTCGCTTTTTGACAGATGACAGGTGAAATGAATAGTCTCCAAAATTCGTTAATTTTTGTGCATACACCTCAATCGCAATGAAACAGAAACGAAAGGGGGTTTTATTATTGGAAAGGAAAAAAAAGCTATAGTTAATTATTACAAGGAAAAACTTCGCTTAACTTTTGACACATGTAACATAACCTAACTGTAATATTACTAGAAATCACCAGATTCGAAGTACATTCCCAAAAAAACTGTAATTTCCATGTACACTCAGCAAATATTTAAAAAATTAGACATTGACAGTTCACGAGTTTTATGAATGGATAATATTTAAAGTACTATATTGCTAGCGGCTATGGGTTGGGGGGTCACCAAGGAAGTGAGACAGACAACCAACTCTTCAATGTATATGGTGAGCTGTGCGCAAGCGCGTCGGCGTCGTCCGTGCGGTGGGGAAAGTGAACCTCATAATTCGCTTCTAAAGGCGTAGTTCGAACTCTCAGGCATGCGCAAGAGATGCGTTATACTCAAAGTGAGACTATGTCGGCGCCGTAATGATTTCGGCCGTTCCGAGGCCCTGCTAGCAATATAGTAAGTAATACATATAAGTCGTTCACGATCTTTTTGGGTCAGGTGAGGCTATGACAATCTAGTAATTTTGTTGGCAGAACCTCTGTTGCAACTAAATTCCCTTATGGAAATTGACACTTTTTGTGTTAGGTTAGGTTGTTTTCAGTTTAAGGTTATATTTTCTGAATAGGTACATTGTTGCTGGATATTCTCTAGTCTCCACATCGACTCGCGTTCTTTTAAATTTGGTCTGTCCTTTTTAAATTGGAAGTAGCGTCGTTTAATGGAAATTTTTTGTTGTAACAAAATTATTTTGGGCATTTTGAGTTTTCCTTTGACGGAAATTAAAATTATTTTTACACATTTGATAAATCATTTATTTTCTTACGAATATTAAAATAATAAATCTGGCAAAGTGGTGGCAAGAAAATGTCGAACCCACACTTACAGAAAAAAAAAGTTGCATCCGCTACATCATCGAATCAGTTAGTCCAACATGAAAAGAAAAAAATCATAGCCAACTCTGTCCCAAAAAGGTCGTGAACGGCTTATATATGGTTATCTCAATCGCAAGCGGCTAGCACCGAGGTGGGCGAGTCCAACGTTATTGCACACGAGGGGGTGTAGCGTGCAGCGAAATCTCTTCTGGCGTTAAAGCTACACCCCTTAGTGCCCAATATTGGACTCGCCTGGAGAGCGGGACGGCGAGACAAGACGATAGGATGACAATATTGTTAGCAGACCATCACTCTTCCACAGTTTTTACTTTTCATACAGTATAGTGAAATAAATGACAAAGTATTTATCTTAAATAATCCTTTACAGTTAATTATTTTTAGACTTTTCGGTCATCTATAAGAACTATAATCAAATTTAATTTTTACCGGGACGTGAAGTAAACCGGCCGGGACACCGGGATTTTGTCTGAAAAATATTTATAAGCCAAAAGCTAATTTTTTTGTGGAGTTCTGGAAAATAACAGTTGCAGTAAACAGTGAAAATGAAACTCATTTAATTTTCTTTTTAAACGCTTGTACTTTATCCTTGAAATCAAAAATAGTTACTGTTTTCCCTTGAAGTGAGAAACAAGTTATTAACTTTTTTAAAAGTTTCTGTTAAATTCACTAATTTCATAAGCCAACATTCATCACACAACCCGTCTCCTAAAGCAAACTGGTCATCAATCAGGACGGTTCTGACTTCAACTCTCATTTCGAAGAGCCGAGTCAAAGTTTTTCCATGACAACGTCACCACCTCTGTGTGACCACATATAGTACAGTAAAATTAACTCCAAACCAGAGAATTCAAAAACTAAGGTCTGACCATCATAAGTTGTTCGTTACCCTTTGCTGTAAATGCGGCACGGGGTATTTCTAAGCTTGACTACCAGATGGCAGAACAAAGTTCGACCAATCAGAGCCAGTTACTGGCTGCGTTTACCAATCATGGTGTTGTAAAGTAGTGGCGCCATCTGTTAGTACTATGGAAAAGTACCCCCCTAGGAACTGTTCAAGGTCATTTGGTATTTTGACATCAAAGGAATCGACAGTGAGTGTCTCTACTTGTTTGATTTATGTATGCTGCCTATACATAGTTCATGGCCTCACAAATTAACAATTTTGGGAACTTGTCAAATGTATTTTATTCTTACCAATCGTTTGGCGGGGCTGTTTCATGAAGCACAGTTTTTCTAAATGTTATACTGACTAAACTTTACTTCTCTTATTAAATTAAAAACAAAAATATTTTATTTGCTACTTTAAAATGCGTCAATTTACAGAAATATTACCTATTTAGTACATGTCAGTCATAACTCGAGTGGAGTAAAAACAATTACATACACAATTTATTACAGCTGGTTTTATATACATTAGATACGTCTATTAATACAATTTTTAAAACTAAATTATACTGAATTGCATAATTCAGTCAATAAGAAAAATGGTTCCACACAAAAGTAATCTAATTAACTGATATGACTGCTATACCTACGGGTACCAGACAGAGGAGGAACATTATTAGAGCTAGCAAGTGTATTTGGAAGATATGGTACAGATTTGCCAGCTTTTGAAGCGTTCAAAAATTGGTGCCCTTTAGAAAAATTGCAACCTTTAAAACCATACTGAGAAGTGCTACCACGGCTTCTATTCAATACACTTTCTAAGGTACTACCAGTCAACAATTTCTCATCTTTCGAATTGAGTGCTGACAAGGCGGACCTATAGCTATTGTTATCCGGTAGCAGCACTTTCTCTTGGTTAGAGCCAATTTTTCGTATATTCGGTTCAGCTGGTTTTCTACTGGAGGACTCTTTCACCTGTTCAGATTTACCTGGACATTGATCACAGCACTTGCATTCAGTCTTCTGGGGCAAAGGCGCAACCACTCCATACGGTGGACCATCAACCAGTTTACATGCACCCGTACACGGACAAGTGGGGCAACACATGCAACGGGGAGGTGGACTGGCAGAGTAAGTGAACGTGGCAGTGACTGGAGATCTGAGGAGCAACAACAAGGAATTAGAGTGATGGATAACGTTTGCCTTCCTCTTCCTTGGCTCTGAAAAATCGTTCGTTAGCTACGTCCCTACGTAGTTGCTTGTTTTGTTGGCTGTAATCCAGCGCTCTCTCCTGGTAGAAATCCAGCTGTTCAGACATGTTTGCACTGAAATTTTTAAACAACATTTTGCTAGTTTAAGTAGAAAAGTCTATTATTCGTAGATCAAATTAAAAAGAGAACAACTTACAGTCTACCTTGGGTTTCTCCTAGTTGTTGGTTCAAGGTTTTGATTTCACTTTCCAACTCTTGAATGTACAACTTGAGCTGAACAGCATCTGCTCTTGCATCGGCCAGTAGTTTTTCTAAAGCTTCCATAGACGTACGATCTTGCGATAATGAATTTTGCAAAGTCTCACTTTCTCGCCTTAATCTCAGCATATCTCTGTCCACCTGAAAAATTTAAATTAAGTTTTAAATTTTGTTTAATAGTAAAGCCACCATTCCTAATATGTGTTCATATTTCTGACGTTTTCAGTTACTATTGTAGTTGGAAAAAATTGGTGATGTCTCGATCTCTTTCTTGAATATAATTTAGGTGATATAAGCAAAATTTTGAATCATTTTTCCTTTTTCCAGCCAAATTTTCAATTTTTATAATTTTCAAATATTTCTTTTATTTAAAACAATAATGACAAGTTACCGTTGTGCATATGTGTGTCAAAGAATTACTCCGATATAAAAGCCCAAATTGGACCATATCAAGTGTTATAATTTAAGTACGAAGGATGCTGAAGAGGGTGACGCACATACAGAAAATTGTGTAAATGGGGTTGAGCTTCTAGAACCAAAGAGCTGTGAGTAAATTTAATATTAACAGAAACCATTGAGGTTAGAAAGTTTAACAATAAAGTTGGGAATTGCATGAACGAGTGTCGATAAGATAAATAAGACAAATATTCAAAATATAAAATCCACCACGACAAACATAGGATAGGCAACACATTATACAAAGTAAAGATATCGAGGTTGCATACATTCAAATCTGGTTCCGTACTGAGTATTATAAAAATACAGCAATGGAAGGAAAATTAGATCAAATTATGGAGAAGCTGAATGAAATAAATGAACGAGAAGAGCGCATAGAACAAAAGTTTGATACATTAAAAGCGGAAATGGAAAAGATTAGTGTGGAGAAGGAGAAACTAAAAGAAGAAAACGCACAAATGAAAAAACAGATAACAGAACAAGAAGAAAGAATAAGTAAACTAAAAAAGGAAGTAAGAAAAAATAAATTGATAATACATGGAATACAGGATACAAAGGAGGAAGTAGAACTACAATTAAAGGAAAAAACTAGATCCCTGTTACGCGACATGGAGATACAAATTAACATGGAAACTGAAATAAAAGAGATATTTAGACTAGGGAGATACAGAGATGATCAAAGAAGACCGATACTGATAGAATTTAACTCTAATAGTAGAAAGATAGAAATCCTAAAGTCTACTAGAAAATTGAAGAGAACTAGAGTTTACATATCGGAAGATTTCCCAAAGAAAATACAAGAAGAAAGAAAAATTTTAATACAACATATGAAAAAAGAAAGAGAAACTGGAAATAGAGCGTATGTAGTATACAACAGGCTGGTAGTAAATGGGGAAAGCTACAAGGCAGAACAGTTAGTCGAAGAACAAAACGATGATACATCCAAAAAGAAAGGTGCTAGAACAGTGGAAGAGAGATCACCGCAAGAAACGTCAAGCAAAGAAGAAAAACGACCTATAAAATTTTCAAGACAAATACCAAAAAACTATTAATATTACAGGGCACGGATTACAAAGAGGACGACAAAAGCAATGGAAAAAGGATTCGGAGTAGGCAAATGGATTTAATCAAAAATAATGAAATACCAAAATCAAATAAAACTAACAGAATATGGAAACTGGCGACCTGGAACACTACAAGTTTATCTGGAAAAGAAAACGAACTAATAAATGAATTTGTAAAGGCAAAACTAGATGTATTAACAATAACGGAGACCAAAAAGAAAGGCAAAGGAATAATGAAACTGATAGATGAACACGTACTCATTTACAGCGGAGTGGCAGAGGACAAAAGAGCAGCAGCAGGAGTCGGTTGTATAATCAAGGAAAATTATACACTAAACATTCAAAACTGGAAGGGCTGGAATGAGAGAATGCTAACGGTAGAACTAAAAGAAGTAAATGGAAAGGAAATAACAATAATAGTAGCATATGGTCCCGACGAGAATGATTCTAAGAAGAACAAGGATAAATTCTGGGAAGAACTAACGGAAATAACGGAAAACAGCAAAGGAAATATTTTTGTAACAGGAGATTTAAATAGCAGAGTGGGAACAAATGAAAATAAAAATATAAAAGTAATAGGAAAATTTGGCGAAACAGCGAAAAATAACAATGGAGAACGGTTAATAGACTACTGCACATTAAATAACTTAGTAATAACAAACACATTCTATAAACATAAAGACATACACAAGTTTACAAGAGAAGTGCCGAGCAGGAAGGAAAGATCTATAATAGACTATATACTAGTAGAGATGGATAACAGAAAAGCAGTGAACGATGTTAAGGTTAGAAGAGGAGCAGAAATATTTAGTGACCACTATTTACTAGTGGCAAAAGTAGAAAGAGAAGAAATTAATCTTGAAGATGTAAGAAAACAGACAGCCAAGAAAGTAGAATTCCAAACAATAAAACCTATAAACTGACTAATGAAGTAACAAGGAATAGATACAAAGAGAGTGTTAATAGAAAAATAAGAGAAATGCAAGGAAGTGTAGGGGAAACAAATTTAGAACAGTTGTGGGGAACGTTCAAAAATATAATCCTAGAAACAGCAACAGAAGTGTGTGGAACAATCAGAACAACAAACACCAAAAAACAAACAGCATGGTGGAACGACAATATCAAGAAACAGGTTAAGATCAAAAAAGAAATATGGAAGAAATACTTAAATAACAGAAGTGAAAAGACTTATAAAAAATATAAAGAACAAAGAACAACAGTTAAAGACTTAGTGCTACAAGCTAAACAAGATGCATGGAAAGAATTTGGAGAGACATTGGAGAAAAATAGCAAGGAGAACCAGAAACTGTTTTATAAAGTACTAAAATCAGTACGAAACAGTAAACCATTGTATGAGGGTAAGATAAAAAATAAGCGAGGCGAAATCTTAGTAGATGAACAGGAAATTATGGAAAGATGGAGGGAGTATTTTGAAGAGCTGTGAACCCGACAGGTAACAAAAAGGAGAGAAAAGAGGAAGAACAAAAAGATGAAAAAATAAGGAAAATGGACATTAAGAGATCAGAAAATGAAGATACCGGAAAAATAGGGATGCAAGAAATGAGAGAAGCAATAAAAAGTATAAAAGCCGGCAAAGCAGCTGAACATGACCAAATCAAGGCAGAGATGATAAAGAACATGGGTGAAGACGGAGAAAAGTTATTACTGACTATCTATAACAAAGTTTGGAAGGAAAAAACAATACCTAGAGAGTGGGAAATAGGGAAAATACTGCCAATTCATAAAAAGGGAGATAGAACTAAGTGTGACAACTACAGAGGAATTACCCTACTAAGTATACCCATGAAGATTTACGAACGAATTTTAGAAAGAAGATTAAGAGGAAAAATTGAGAAAACGCTATCACAATCGCAAAGTGGATTTAGAAAAGGATTTAGTGTACAAGATCATATATTCACAATAAAACAGATAATAGATAGATCAGTTAAGTACAATATAAAGATGCTAATTGCGTTCATAGACTTGAACAAAGCATTCGATAGAGTGAATAGAAATATGGTGTGGGAAAGCTTGGCCAGAAGAAACGTCGACAATAACTTGATAGCTGCAATCAAAAGTTTATACAAAAACACCGCCAATTACGTAATCAGCAGAAATAATAGATCAGAAAGTTTTGAGACAAAGGAAGGACTTCGACAAGGAGGAGTTCTGAGCCCAGTGCTGTTCACGGTATTCATGGATGACATCATAAAAGAATGTAACAAAAGTGTCAAAAAGCTCAAACTAAGATATAGAAATTTGCAAGTAGTGGAGATAGCAGAATGTGCATTTGTAGATGACGTTGCAATAATGGCAGCAAATGAAAGGGACCTACAAACTAACCTACAGATTTGGAATGAAACCCTAAAAGAACATGACATGAAATTAAATACAGACAAGACTAAAGTGATGGTAATAGCAAAGGAACCTGGCACAATAAAAATTCAAATAGAAGGTAAAGACATAGAGCAAGTAGAACATTTTGAATATTTAGGGGTTACTATAGAAGAAACGGGAAG